>VUYV01000063.1:2516609-2533106 GCA_008711295.1 Anarhynchus alexandrinus | reverse complement strand
GGAGGTGTCCCTGCCTATGGCAGGGGGGTTGGAACTCAATGATCTTCAAGGACCTTTCCAACCTAAACCATTCTATGATTCTATGATTCTAAAAGCATTACTTTACTTTTTTTTTTAATCTTCTGGTGGATAATCTGGGAAGCAGAATTCCCCTGATGTTGTTCAAAGATGGAAGGAATAGCAGCAGTCACTATTTCCCATCCAGCTTTGCCCATTCATGTTCGCACCCACCCCAAAATTTTCAAACACGACTCTAAATTTCATCCCAGCTAATAAAAAAAGTCCTCAGATGATGATTTAATCACCTAGAAGGCCGGACTTCACGGGCATTTTAGCAGTTTTGACAAATGCTATCCCGTAGTGTCATTACTGCTCATTCTCCCGCACGTTCATCTCAGAGTTTCACTGAAACCTCTGATCAAAATTTTTCAGTAGTTGATAAAAGCGACGTTTGGATAAAAATTAGAGGGAGACAGTGCAATACACAACCTAGTTTTAAACACACCCTGTAATTTGACTAGGAGAGATGTCACGCTGAGAAATTTTCATAACGTGGAAGAAAAAGTACAGAAGTTCAGCATTAAAACAAAGGCGCCGTGCAAAGCTCACACTCTCACTTTGGGAGAGCAACAGCCTGATTACCTGTAGAACGCTCTGCACGACGACTGCGCTCTGATTTTGGTGTCCTACTTGCAGCTGCCATCAGCTAATTAAGAGTAAGAAAGTGGAAGAGCGAGAAGAAACCTGTTATTTATAGGAATTTGAATAAAAGCAGCAATTACCAGCAGACACAGCTGGGCTCGCGCAGATGCTGCTCNAAAAAAAAAAAAAAAAAAAAAAAGTATTTATAATTTAGAGTTTATAGAAAAACCACTGCTATCTTACCTCACGGAACATCAAGGATGCTAGTCCCTTTTTGGTGCTATATTATTACGGAATCTAATACAATTAAAAAATAGATCTCTTAAACTGACAATTTTATTTGCTGGGAAATGACGATACCCATGGACAGACAAGAAGACTCTGCAAAAAGCAGACTTCTGAAGTTGTTTTTTTTTTTAAATAATAGGATCCTATTTCATTTCAAGTGATTGACTTCTGTTAGGAGGTCATCAGGAACACAACCGGTAAATGGCGAATGGAACGAGAAACTATTTTCAGGTCTTGTTCTATCTAAATACATGAGTAGTGTAACTTCTTTGTAACAATACTTGTTCCTTTTTTAAAACCAATCCAAATAGCATCTATGATAACGCTGAGGAACCAAAACATGGCTACCCTATGCAACCTAACTATCACCGCCTGCCTCTACGGCACTGGCGAGGTGTCCCTGCCCACAGACACCGACGCGGCTCAGCCTCTTCCCCTGCCGCTGGCGCAGACCTGGTTTCGGTCAACGATGACCTCACCGAAGAGCTTATTGCCCTTCAGACGTGGTCATACCCAGACCCTTCAGCCAACAACCGTGGGGAGCTGAACCGCATCATTTTGATTGCCATTGACCAAGAGTTAGGGACAAGGGAGCCAGCACCGTCCCGGCTGATGGGTAAGGAGGGGACGGGGCGCCCGGCGGCACCGCGGCACAGACCTTGGCGGAGCAGCGGGTGGTGGAAGGCCGGCACGGGAAGGCTCTCCGTCCTCGCCGGCTCGCAGAAGTAGGCGTGCAGCCAGGCCGTGCACTGCCTCAGCGGCTCCGTCATCTCCTCCGCGCCTTCGCACACCTCGCAGGCGGCCGAGGACTCTCTGCTGCAAGAGAGAATCGTAAAATTAGGATCAAAATTCTCAAAAGGAATATTCATACTCCCTACATTAGCGGAAAAATACACCATCTCAAAAGCATTCCATCCGGGGTCAGGCTCCATCCTCTTTCTGCTGTGAAAAAGGTGGAAAGATTGATAAAAACACAAAACTGCATCCTCGTCGCCTCTGGAAGTGCAACGACAACACCGGGTCGCGTACGCCTGTAAAAACAATCATAGACACTGCTGGGAGGAAAATGCCGAGCGTTAGTGGGAAACGTCAGGGCGCAAAGAAAACCACCCAAGTCCACGGCAGAGGACGCACCTCGTGCCACCAGCGCGGGTGGCTCCTCCTCCACGTCCCCCCGGGGCACAGTCCCGTCTCCCCGGGGACCTTCCCTTGGGGAAGGAGGAAAGGAAACGGCTTTTCTGCCGACCCCGCGCTTTCCTCTGCCCCGTTTCCTTCCAGCGACGGTGGCAGGTTTCTGCTTTCCTCCACTTATTGAATTGGAAGGAAGCAATTGGGGATTCATTTGATTTTCAATGGCAGCTCGGGCTGGCAGGACACCGAAGAGCACAGCGAGCGAACAGAAAGCATCTCCAAACAAAAACGTACTTCTTCCCTCACTGCTTTTCACTTCTTTCCCTCCGGAAGAGCAACGCGCGTATGAGGGCAATGACAATGTGCACACTGCGAGTCCCCAGCCGCGGTCCCCAGCCCGGAGGCTTCCAGGGAGGCAAAGCCACGCTGGAGAAGGGCTGGTGGTGCTCTCCTGGGGCCTTACCACATCGCCGCGTGGCGGGTGTCCCTCAGAACCGCAGAGACCCGTTCCAGGGTACCCATAAACACACAGAGCCCATTAGCAATGGGAACGATGGGAAGACTGGAAGGGAGACATCATCAAGGGTGACTGCCAAACCAGCAAGCCCTGCCAACAATCTTCTCACATCCCGAGTCTCGAGCACCACTGATGAGCCATCCTCAGGTTCTCTAACTATTGCAGCTTGGTTTTTTTGTTTGTTTTTCCCCCCAGCTGGAAACACAGCCAGACCCCAGAACAAGAAGTTTCTCCATGGTGGGCTGCTAAAACTCAACAGCATAGTCTTCTGGTGAGAGGTTGGATGTGCCGGAAAGCAGGAGACAGGAGAGAAGACTGTAGACATACCAAAATACAGGAGAACCTGAGACAACGGAAGAAAGAGAAAACCAGAGCAATTCTGCCACCCGGGTACGGGGAACGAGCAAACCAGTGCAAATCCCCCGGAACACTCGAGCCCGCGGCAAGCCAGCAAAAATATTCGGTTGGTTGCCTCCTAGCAGAAAGCCAAAGAAAAGGCGGGAGCCGGCGCGAGGTCGCTCCGGGAAGCGGAGCCCTCGCTCGCCCAGTGCATCATCAAACGGCCCTGCCGTCTCCCCCAGCCCCCCTCCATTTTCTGATTAATTGTTAACCACTGAAGGCCACGTAATTAGTGATTAGGAAGCGGCATCGGAGAAGAGGGACGCAGAGGCGGACAACTAAAATACTCTGGTTGCACAAGAATACGAGTTGACGGCTTAGAGCAGAGGCAAAACAAAAATGAAGAATCGGCTTTGGATCCGGTTGGCTGGAAATTAAGTATAATTTTATTTCTCTCTTCCCCTTAATTTATGAAATTAATGCTTTTCATTTTTCATTTTTTTTTTGGTGTGTGTGCACAAAGTAGCATCAATTTTCTTTATAAAACTGATGTCTACTTTACTATATTTTTCTATTTAATAATCTTGCAAAAAAAAAAAAAGGTATGAGAATCTGCACCTAAACTTTTCTGCGTGAATACCTCCAACACGGACCTCAAACCACGCTCTCGCCACCACGGATAATCCGTCATTCTGCACATGTGCAACACTCAGCAGAATATGGCTCAGTTTTACTGTGCATTGTTCGAGCTACGACAATATAATAACTACAGAATATAATAATGCCTCTGAAATCTCAAAGAGAAGTTGGTAGACTTTTCTGCTCCATTTATCCAGAAGAGCATAGAAAGCACTCAAAACTACAGTCAACTTATGTTTTTCACATCATCTTGTTTCACGTTCTCGGGAGTCTGGAAATGATTTGGGCTGTAATATCACCATAAAACCGAAAGACTTCGTCTCCTCGCTGCTCTGCAAGCAGAGCCCCAGCCTGATGCGGCCAGATGGGCACCGCAATCCCCTCCTGCTCCAGAAAGGCACTAAACCACCGTCGTTCTGCCCCAAACCAGGTGGGAAGCAGCACGCCAGCGTGGTGCGGCGCTACCGAGGCCGGCGCATGGGCTGCTCAGGGCTTTGCCTGAAGGCTCAAGGTAACCGTCAGGCCATTAGCTCAATATTTAATGTAAGGAACGTAGTGAAGGTCCATCAGAGTCTTCAAGAAGACACGGATTGCAGCAGCTGCTCTGTGCAACCAACCAACCAACCCCAGGAGGGCTGCAGGAACCTGCTGCACACCATCGCAAGGCTTCGCCATGCCACACACAGATACGTTCCCCCTGCCATCACGTATGCATGCCCTACTTCCACCAGGTCTTCCTGTTGGAAGAGGTTGTGGAGTCTCCCACTCTGGAGATCCAAACCCGCCTGGACACTGTCCTGTGCAACTGCTGGAGGTGCCCCTGCTCTGGCAGGGGATTGGATGAGATGATCTCCAGAGGGCCCTTCCAACCCTCACCAGTCTGGGATTCGGTGATTCCCTGGCAGGACTGTTTGGATTTAAGTCTTTTTCTTTTTTTTTTTTTTTAATCACTGCTTTTAAGAACAGCACCTTGTCACTGCTGAACATCTCTAGATGGTTTACGTGAGACCATTCTCCCACCACATCAACACCAGACACTTTCGCAGCTCCTGCCACCTCCAGGGCCACCTCCACCTTGGTCAAGAAAGCAAAAGCTTTGCCAAGACGAAAACGCCTTGCTCTCTGGGAATGCACTGACTTCTTTTCCTCTCGGATACAAAGTCGATTTGCCAACGTATATGCTGAGAGCTTCAAATTGGCAGAAAGTTAAAAAAACCCCAAACACTTCATGTTAATTTTGCTTGGCTAGAAATGCTAACAGCCATTCCTGGGAATTTGACAGCATTAATAAAGAAAAAGAACGAACATAACTTATGCATGGGTGTCTTCTACTGGCCTCCCCTCCCTGCCCTCCTCCCCTTTCTCTGGCCGAAGTTGCATAGCAGCACTCCTTCTACAAACTACCTCGTCATTAAAAATTCAACTTCAACCACCAGCTGCCTTTTAAAGGATTTTCTCAGGCTTCAAAGCCACGCTTTGGTCCAACTAAACCATTCGTACGTTTTAAAAAGCAAGGCGAAAGTGGTCTCAAAACATTCAGAAGGAGAAAAGGAGAGCAGATGAATTCCATCGCGGGAAATATCCCCCCTCGTGAGAAATTCCTCTGCTCAACGTTAGGCTTCTTGGAAGGTTTCTGAACACCCTACTCCATGCATTGATCTTTGAGCACCTCCAACGTCAAGACGGATGGGAAAAAAGTTAGTTTTGTACCATTAGAGAAAAATATCTAAGAGTCAAATTAACCACTTGTGCCTAATCTTTAGCGATGACCAAGAAGGAAAAGGGGACCCTCTTTTTTTAATGTCCTGCCCTTGGTGATCTCCAGAGGACGGGACTTGCTCCAGGCTGCAGAGCCACCAGCGGCGCAGAGCCAGCAGCACACAAGGCGATGGCCAAGTGTCCATGTGTTCCGCGCTTTACCTACGGAAAGCTCAGGTCTTAAATCTGCGATTCAACCAGACGTAATTTTTACTATTCTACAGGAAAATAAAATAAGCGTATTCATCTAAAAATGCAAGGAATTAAACAGAAGGTGTAAGAAAGCTGACCGCTCTACTTTTGCCCTGGAGAATTTCACTATCTTTCCTTAAAAAGCTCCGACACCTTTCTTGCAATGTGGCTGGAATAATGAGAAGCATTTATTTAAAATACAGTAGTCTTATTTAAATCACTTACACTTTCATTGGAGACTGTTGTTGCCCGTGTTTTCGCCGGTGAATTGCGCTGGGAGCTGCCTGGCACCTCAAGAAATTCAAACTGGAGGTTTTTGGATTTTCATTTGGTCACCAAGTATTCGTTACCGTAGGGTAACCAACCTAAAAGGTGGTTGTTTTGTTTTTTTTTTTAACTGAAACTTTTTTGTTTGCATCAACGTGCCAACCTCTAACCCGTGTGCAGTCAGTCAGACGTCAGTCTTAACTCTGCCGTGACGTTAAATGGATATTGAGCTGCGACTGACTCATCCACACGGCTTTATGATGGGATGCTGAATTAAAACTACACGTTCCTCAAACAGAAAACGCCATGCTTGTTTGAAGCTACGAAAAGCAGACATCTAAAAATATATATATTTTTTTTTAAGTTGGATGTCTCTCAAAAGGAGATGTTTTTTCAGCCAGGGAACGACTGCTGCACATCTCCAGCCTGTGTGTTCAGCTCTCGGCGGTGGTGGTGAAGCCCAAGAGAGACGTAAGGTCAGTCCGGGCACAGGAATCCACTGCAGCCCCGGTGCGGACCTACTGCTCCAGCTCACACGTGCGACAGCTCTTCCATACCATTCTTAACTGCAACCCTACACGTTTATTTCCATCACAGCTCTTTTTTAAGACTGGACAGACTGAGGAACCCACCGGGTTGTGCTTCCACGCAGCTTCCACCCCAGCCGCGTCTCTTCTCTGACTTCTTATGTTTGCACAGGATGAAATGAAGGAAAAGATGGTTTTAGCAGAGGGGGAGAAAAGCAGAAACACCACCTGTTTCAGTTTAACAGGCTCCTTCCAAACCACTTGCCAAGAACGGGAAGTTTCGAACGTGCTTCCAAAATAAACATGTAAGCAGCAGATTGGCTTCGGTATCATCCTAAATAGCTTAACCGTTATGAAAACCAGAGAAATGCTGTGAGAAGCCTCAGTGGGTAGCCATGGTCTAAATTGGTATGATTTTAATTATTTATTTTATTTCTCTGCTACTTTTTGCCTCAGTAAATCCTTAATAAACCTTAACGGAAAACATTACAAGATGGACCTTGAGCTGCACGATATAAAATAAAGAGAATATATCACGACAGCTTTGCTGGCAACTTCTTTAGGTTAAAGCTAAGAGCTGGCAGCTTCCTTAGGGTAAATATTATGAGAATGTTGTATTGGCTCCTGCAACATATTTATGTATTTATTTATATACTTATAAAATATTTGTATATAGCGAATATAATCGATCGGTTGAACGTAACAGCCGTTGCACGCTTCCGCTGCCTGCGCCACGCACACCTCCATGTTTTATCCCCGGATAACTCCCTCACCCTCTACTGTTTGCCTAAAAAGAGGTTTGTAGCCTGCTACAGGTGCTGAGCTAATGAGAGTCCCCTCCATTTTCATTTGGTTGAGATACAAACCAAAAAAAGTTCCCCAACACACACAAAATTTGCAACTCCCGTGCGACTCCTCCGAGGCTGCAGTCAGCCCAGGGCCACCGGTACATACGGGCAGACTCACATAATTCATTATTACATTGCTATAATAACTATAACAGTTCCACTCAGGTAAACAGCAGGAATAAAGACCTAAAAATAAAAAACAAATAGGAAAAAAAAAAAGATGTGGCATGTACGCTTTCACATACAACTTCCCAATCTCTTCTGATGGAAATGTGGGTCTTTGGCAGGCTGTCACCAACAGAACTGTGTTTGGACACAGTGGTACACACGGTACTGAAGATCACTGGGTTTGCAATATCTTATTATCTTCAGGTATGTAGAAAATAAAGATATTTGGACACTCAACCACATCCCATTCTATGTTTTTTAAGGGCATCCGTAATTTTTTCCACTCCATTCCCTGAACAAAAACTGTAAGCACTTTTGTTCATTAACAATCTATTGTATATTAAAATACAAATAAATTAGGCCTAATTAAGAGGCTTTTGGATCCTGTTATGACCAGAATGCTGTAAAAGCAATCATCAGCGATACTCTTCATGATGCAGATGGCACAAAATATCACCAAACACTCTTCTTAGCCTGCCTTCATCAAAATCAACATCAAAATTCACAGAATCATAGAATCATAGAATGGTTTGGGTTGGAAGGGACCTTGAAGACCACCCAGTCCCACCCCCCTGCCCTGGGCAGGGACACCTCCCACCAGCCCAGGTTGCTCCAAGCCCCGTCCAACCTGGCCTTGAACACCTCCAGGGATGGGGCAGCCACAGCTTCTCTGGGCAACCTGTGCCAGGGGCTCACCACCCTCAGGAAAGAATTTCTTCCTAATACCTCATCTAAACCTCCCCTCTTTCAGTGTCAAACCGTCACCCCTCATCCTATCGCCCCCCTCCCTGATCCAGAGTCCCTCCCCAGCTCTCCTGGAGCCACTTTAGGCACTGGAAAGGGCTCTAAGGTCCCCCCGGAGCCTTCTCTTCTCCAGGCTGAACCCCCCCAACTCTCCCAGCCTGTCCTCCCAGCAGAGGTCCTCCAGCCCTCGCAGCATCTCTGTGGCCAGATGAAGAAAGAAGGGAAAAGTGCAGAGAAGGACAACCGAGTAGGAAACCCAGCGCCTGCAGAAAGTGTGATGGGCAGAGACAGCACGCAGGAAAGAGCAGAAGGCAATGACACATCTCCAAAAGGGAACCCCGACCTCCCCGTGCTGCTCTTGAGGCTCCCCAGCGCCTACGGCTTCACCATTTACAACCAGGAAGAAGAGACAGAACTACCTGACAGCCACAGACACTAAATGTTAATTAAACCCGTAACAGAAAACATTGCAGCTTGTCCCCGGAAATCTGGAGGCACATGGACACGGCAGCGCAACGCTCAGCGTCTCCACTTTGAGGAGTACCTCCAGTCTGGGGTAAGGAGGAGGAATTACTGTCAGTGGGACACATCCGAGTTTTTTCTCCTTTGTATTTGGACACTTCTTTGGCCATTCAATTTCTTACAAGTCTGTGCCTTAAACAGGTCCAAAAATCATCCAAATTACCCTACATTCAGTAGGGATGAAAAAGGCTCCGATAGGAACGCATTCATGGGGGGATGCAGGACGGAAATAAAACAGCACGAAAAAACCCCTGCAAGTATCTTGTATTAAAAGGTCCCTTTTTTTCCCCTCAAAATTCCCCCCAAAAAAACAAAAAAGAAAGTGGGGGGCAGATTATAGAAACCTTCCCCAAAACAGGGAGCCCATGAGCGAGACCGGCGCTCCTGGCCCCAAGGTGGCACCAACCTCGGCGGCCGTCCCAGCGGGTAATTGAAGCCCAACCTCAGCAAGTGTTTGGTGACTGTCCGTAAGGAGCTCCATGTGGCTGTCACGCTCATCCTCTTGCGAAGGGAGAAAGACCAGAGGCCCGTTGCTGCAGCAGACTCCCAACGATAACGAATGGGCTCTGACGTGACCCGGCAGCCCCGCTCGGCGGCCGGAGCGCCTGATGCGATCTGACAGCAATTTAGACATGGCTCTCTTGGAGACTGCAGACCTACTTAACGTCAAATGAGATGGGGGATGTGGGTGGACTTCTCAATGGCTTTTACCCTCACGCCAGGGTTAAAAAAAAAAATAGAAGAAAAAGAAGAGGTTTTTTTGACATCAGGTTTATGGAAAAGGATCTTACAGAAGGAATCTGCCCATGGGTGGAGAGGAAAACATTTCGGGGAATATTGCCCAATTCCAGTGGAATTCTGTCATCACCTTCGGGTTTAGGATGCAGCCATAATCCCTCTGTGAGTGACCTGAGGAACAAAACCGCCCTCGGAGCATCAGAGAGGAGCAGAGAGTCTCTAAGTGGTTTGAGACCAGTGGGAAGAAAGGGTCCTTGGGTCTTCTCCCCAGGAGATGCCGTGCCACAGCCCAAGGACCGGACAAGCCCATGGACGGGAGCGCCCGCCCTTCCTCCTGGTGCCTCATACTCGGGACACTGCCTCTCCGACAGGCTCCTGCGCCGACCAAAGCTACCATCGGTTCGGGATGTCTTCTGGCAGGGAGCATCCAGGATTAAACCATTCCCGAGGCACTGCCCGGCTGGGGCACATCAGGCGGATCAAGCATCCCCACGGCTTAGTACAGTTAATTGTGAAGAGCTCCTAAATCAGAATAAATTTTTACATTTGCAGAAGAATTCATTGCTGATTCTCTAGGATCTGGATGGTAACTCTTGCCACGAAATGGGCACGAAGAGCAAATATAATTTAAAAGGTTATGTACTTTTTTTTTTTTTTTTAAGTGGCAATTTCTTATTTTATCAGGAAAAGACTGAAGACAGGTCTCCACACAACGCTCACGCGCGTGAAGTCAGCAGAAGTCAGGCCCGTATAAAAAGCTGCACTGTCTGAAAAGCGAAGGCTGACTGTCTCTTTCTTATACCTATATATGTCTGCGCTTGTCTTACCAAATCATTTTGTTTTTTCTTGAAGAAAAAGCTGGCGTGTTACTTTTCAAATGGAAGAATCAGTAATGATTAGAACACAAAAATTAACGTTCAAACGAGACTCAGTCATGCAGCATTATTCTTTACATAACAAACGCAGAGTTAGCTGGCATTTTTACTGGAGCCTTCATCGTGAAATTAAATAGAAATGTATTTTATCAACACCTAAATGTCATTTAAATAGTCTTTCTTTGATAGATGAAGGCTAAAGCCACCCCAAAACTGCAGATGAATTATCTGGTCTCTAATGATTCCAAAACGATTACAGGATGCAGAGCAATCTCGTTAAATTTTATTCAAAAGCTTACTACACTTGTGTTTTCTCTTATTTTTCTATCAATGAAACCCATGAGGTTTAAGAACAATTCATTATGTATGAGACCCAACTTACAGTGCTTGACTGTTGATTAATAGGAAAGTTTGCTGTATGTACATTTGCAACATTAGATGCATACAATATGCTAACTTATTCTTTCACCGAAGCTAATTATTTACAAAAATGACTACTTGAGACTACAATTTATTAAATGCATGCATCCAGTCTCAATTTGGCCCCAAAAGACAGCCTGGAATGAAGATCTTTTACTTGATGTGACAACTTCTAGAAACAGTGTTATTAATATTGTAAATGTGGCAAATAAAGAGTTCAAATAGCCGTATGGCTGTGTTGCATTTTTTCCCCACAACTGAATCAATGAACAAAGCAGCTTTTTAGGTTTAAAATTCATGGAGAAGCGCATCCTTACATAGCTTAATTTAGCTTCTTCTAAATGCCGAGTCTGTATGACAGCGGTAAGAGATGAAAAAAGGGATGAGAGCCGCAGTAAACAGAAATAACACCCCAGTTCACGTTGAACGACCCCACCGCAGTTCCTTTTAAGACCTATTAAGAATAAATTGGTGCGTTTATGGAAGAGCACGAGGACTCAGAAGCGAGTAAGACTTACTCCTTGTCATACAACCTCTGCAATATTTTCTCCTTTCTGCTTTTATCTGGTATTGAGGATGTAAATTCTTATGGCTCTGACCGGTCAGAAATTCTACGTGAATACGGTACCTCTCTTTTACCCTGAAAAAGAAGCACCTGCGCAAAAATTTGGCTATCAAATACAAATTCCAATTAAATAGGCGCACCTCTTGGGTGAAACACATAGGTACCCAAACGGCCCAGTCTTTTTTCCGACTTTTAATGATGCTGAATTCAGGTACCAAAGGGCGGTTGCCTCGGGAAGCAGCACGCAGCCCGTCGCCGGCCGGGGACGCCTGCAAAGCCGCCGCCTGCTTATTCCGTCCTACTAGTGCGTACCAGCAGACACTTTAAAGAAGGGAGTGAGACTCCTGTCTTCACATGCCAAGATAAGGAAAATCAATGTCAATGCCCAAAAGACTCAAGTGATAGCACTGAAGGTCATTAAATGCTACTCACTGCCCTGTACCATTAAAGTTTTGATTGGAATCCTATATAGAGAGACACAGATTTCAAACAAGATCTTGCCCTGGGATGCGGTACTGTGAGACCACGGAGGAAACACAGCAATCAGCGAGCGGCGGACTTTCCTAGGAACACAAGGAACACGTTCCAGGAAAACAATGCGTGTGTGGTCTTCGCTTATTTGTCCTAAACGTATTTATTGTTGTTTTCAGAGAAGCGTATCTCATTACGGACAAAGATCTCTGTTAAAACAACGGTAAGGTGCAAGGACAACCGATAAGAAGTTATGGTTCTTCATCCCCCTCAATCTTCTGCTGTGCGCCCCAGCGCCCCAAGCCCCGCTTCACCTTCCACTCCATGCCAACCTCCTTCCTTCTCCTTACATCGCCCAGATTCAACATTCTGCCCTTTTCTACCCCAGCCACCCCCCATCCTCCTGCCCACCCTCCTTAACTCACTGTGTTCAGACCATCTCAGTACTACTCGTTGTCCAACCTCACCGTTCTACAGTGGATTTCATGGTCCACCTCTGGGCTGGTCACCAATTCAAGTACTGCTTTCTTCCCATGTCCCAACCACATATTTTCCAGACTAATTCTTGTTCTCTCCAGATCTCATCCTGCACGTTTCTCCCTCATTTATCCTAGCAGAAGTTATTCAGACAGGTGAAGAAAACTATAGTTAGTTCTGATGCTCATCAGCACCGTGAGGTTGTACCACCTTCTTGCTCAGCCCCAGAAAGAGCCCAGAGACCGCCTTCCCCAGAGACACCCATTCCCTCTCTATGAATGAAACTCTTCAAAGGCCTTACAGCTGGGCCATACTTGGAGAACAAAAATACTCCTGGTATCAGAGGTGCCTCTTCATAGAATCATAGAATCACAGAATGGTTTGGGTTGGAAGGGACCTTGAAGATCATCCAGTTCCAACCCCCCTGCCCTGGGCAGGGACACCTCCCACCAGACCAGGTTGCTCCAAGCCCCGTCCAACCTGGCCTTGACCACCTCCAGGGATGGGGCAGCCACAGCTTCTTGGGGCAACCTGCGCCAGGGGCTCACCACCCGCACAGCCAAGAATTTCTTCCTAATATCTAATCTAAATCTCCCATCTTCCAGTTTAAAGCCATTCCTCCTCGTCCCATCACTCCATGCCCTTGTAAAAAGTCCTTCCCCAGCTCTCCTGGAGCTCCTTTAGGGACTGGAAGTACATAAGCACTTCTGTTTCAAATCAGTGGGTTTGGAAACAGAACGACTGGAAAATTTCTCTAATAAAGAACAAAAATCCCAATTTCTGTGTATCTTCTTGTCGGAGAGGACCAACCTGTTCTACATTGAGAACGGGGGAAATCAAACGCATGCCCAGGAGACCCTCAACACGCAACAATTAAGCAGATGCTTCACATGAAATGCTTTAAAGCAAAAAGCAAAAATTCAGCCAAGTTACAAAGCAGCAGCACACTCTCACCCAAGATGTTAGGGAACATTAAGCATAGGTGATATCATCAGTTCTATCTATAATTAGGTTAAAAGAAAGTCAGTTAATTTTAGCACTTACAAGAAATTGTTACAAAACATTTTTTTTCTTATATAAAAGAATTCTCCCATCAGACTTCCGAGGTCGGTTTTATCACAGGCAATTAACTGTGTTAGGGCTGGCTGCAGGGGACCCTTCAACCGCACACCGCACTCCCTCCGCTTCTCCGCGTCGCTCCTCTCTTTTAGGGTATTCACCACCGCTCTCCCCACTGTTTCCCAGCTCTGTGCAACTGCCACGGAGCATCACCTCGGACACAAACCCCACCACCCCTACTCAGATGCGTGCCTCAGAGTAATAACCCAGTTGCTAACTGGTATCTGAAGTAAAATTTACATTTTTTCTACATATCTAAGATAGATATAATCCCAATTATGCATGGATTTAAAAAAAAAACAAAACCCAACACCTAAGGCAGTTAAAGTACACATTAGAACCCTTACACTGCAAGGCCCGGGTCTCTGATCTCCGCTGGCGCACGGGGAAATTGAAGGAGGAAAACTTAAGGCTGAATTATTGGAACTGGGCTCTGACTTTGGATGTCCACCTTGACGTGCGTTAGTGCATGAATTCCAGACGAAAGTCAGCACCAAGAATTATAATCAACAGCACCCGCAGATAGCCCAGCCTATTAAAATGAATTAAGATACAGATAAATCAGGAACTTCTTAAGAATTCAACTCATCAGGACATTTTTCAAAGCAACTTCCCAGTCTGGGTGTAACGCAGACTGTGTCCCCTGAGCATCTCCTTTTAGGACCAACCGTAGGCTCATCTGATGCCTGACCTGTGGGATCCCCCATCAGGGCAGCGATCGGCGTACGACCTGAGGGGCACGCTCCTGCCACAACCGGAGACGTGCTGCCCATCTGCTGCTTGAAAAGATAATGAAAATATTTTCATCCCGCGAATGAGGCCCTTCTGATGCACTCCACACCCAAGCAGCCGCATGGGTGAAAGGACGGTAGGGAAGGCACCAGACAAAGCCCCTCAGGCCACTTTGACCCTCCCCATGTTGCTGTGAAGCTTCTAACATCACCTCAAAGAAATGGTATTAACTGATTTTTCTAAACCAGGTAGGAACACCAAGAATCCAGAGAAACACTGGCATCAGAGGAAACCATCATGAAACTTGTCGAGATCTGGGTTCCTAGCAAGCATTCATCATCCAAAGTTCTGTGTCAACACAGGCTGAGAACAGGACGCTCAGAAAAACTGCTAATACATAGAATCATAGAATCATAGAATGGTTTAGGTTGGAAAGGACCTTGAAGATCATCGAGTTCCAACCCCCCTGCCATAGGCAGGGACACCTCCCACCAGACCAGGCTGCCCAAGGCCATGTCCAGCCTGGCCTTGAACACCTCCAGGGATGGGGCCTCAACAACCTCTCTGGGCAACCTGTGCCAGTGCCTCACCACCCTCAAAGTGAAACATGCCAATTAAAACAGCTTAGTTAATAAATATACACTCTCCAAAGCTTTTCTACAGAGTTTTGAGATTGTATCCCACATGCATTGGGAGGATATTTCCTAAAATGAAGAACTGGTTTTACTTCTTACCAATTAGGCCTCAAAACCAGAAATTCAACCCTATGACAGCAGGAAAAACAAAAAATACAGAGTATTTTCCTTCATTTCATAGAATCACAGAATGGTTTGGGTTGGAAGGGACCTTGAAGATCACCCAGTCCCACCCCCCTGCCCTGGGCAGGGACACCTCCCACCAGCCCAGGTTGCTCCAAGCCCCGTCCAACCTGGCCTTGACCACCTCCAGGGATGGGGCAGCCACAGCTTCTCGGGGCAACCTGCGCCAGGGGCTCACCACCCTCACAGTCAAGAATTTCTTCCTAATATCTTATCTAAATTTCCCCTTTTCCAGTTTGAAGCCATTCCCCCTCATCCTGTCACTCCATGCCCTTGTGAAAAGTCCCTCCCCAGCTCTCCTGGAGCCCCTTTAGGCACTGGAAGGGGCTCTGAGGTCTCCCCGGAGCCTTCTCTTCTCCAGGCTGAACCCCCCCAACTCTCTCAGCTGTCCCCACAACAGAGGGGCTCCAGACTTTAACCAACAATCGTCAGCACTTTTTGTTTACTGTGTGCAACGCACTGCAGTGCCACAGATCACCTCTTCGGAGGTCACCTCTTCGCAGGTGGGCCGTGGGAGGCCCTGGGAAGGCATTGGGAGCCTTCGGGAGCAGTACGGGGCTGTCCGGGCCCCCCTGCCCGGGAACAGCCCCCCACTGCCCGCCTCCCCCCATCTTCCAAATAGGGGAGGAACGCTTTTCCTTCTCCCAGGTAACCAAGCAGAACCCAATCACAGGATTGGAAAAACAGTAGGGCACATCAATAAAACCAATAAAAATACTGTTTCAAAAAACTGCTGTTATAATTAACTGAAATAAGAGTCTATGAACTGCTACCTCAAAAGCAGCTCATTAAAGACCGAATGCAGGAGCTGTAACGTTAACAGCCTCTCCCCGTCATGGACCACCTTGGCCTCCGTGTGCCCCTTGCTTCTCCCGCCCTCCTGCTAACCCCAGCCCGGGACCCGGGATGTGGACCTGATGGGACCTTACAACGGCATCCGAATCCCACCACGGAGGACACAGCGGGATGCAGGGAGAGCTGTGAATTCCAGCCCCGCCACCGGCGCGTTCCTCCTCTGAAACCGCACCGACGTCCCGCGGCAGGAGAGCCGGAGATGCTCACAGACCATCCCTCTGTCCAAGAGGAGACAGACGGAACTACTTTACATAACTCTGTTTCGAATTGTGCAGATATACATTTTCCAAGTACGCTTTCTCTCCTCTCTTTTGAAGCGGTGAGCGGCGCCTGGAGACCGCTGTCCTCCGAGCCTTAGGTGCATCTGCATTACAACCCCATTAGCTTGTGTACTGCACTCATTAATAAATAAGCTTCCCACTTAAGTGCCTTTCTTGTAAATTGGTTTGTTCTGTTCCATATAAATAATATACATTTCTCTTATCAAGTACGGCGGATTTTTTTTCTTTACCTATGTACAGAAACTATAGTAATTTAACCTAAGAAGCTGTTGATGTTACGTGCTTCCTCACCGTCCCTTGTCATCCGTCTGTATTTACTGCGGCAGCTGCAATATGTTAAATAGTTAGCATAGCATAAAATAATGTCTTTAATAACTGGCATAAGTATATTGACCATATGTCAAAAGTACAAGAAAAAAACCTACTAAATGGATAGTTATTGTAATTGTATTTTAAAACACTGAGGTCATATTTAATTTTGAATCCAAGCTCTTAAAATGTGCTTTCTGGCAGGGACAGAATAATAAAACCCTTTACAGTAGGAAAAAAAAAAAGTACGTTATT
>VUYV01000063.1:2501609-2511609 GCA_008711295.1 Anarhynchus alexandrinus | reverse complement strand
CTCTTTCTAAGAGGATATCTTCTTGACAATAATGAATGAGGACGATAAGAGTAAGGCATGGTAGTTAGAGTACTTTCAGTATTCATGACCTGTCAAAGTAACTTTATGACCTAGCAGCCAGCTGCTATAATTCCAATAATGACCTACAGATGCCAAAATAATCTAAATTTATCGCTCCTTTTCTTATGGTCAGCTCGGGCCTCGCCGACGAGGAGAGCTCCTCTTGCCTGTGGTGATCAAGGTCTGGAAATTCACTGCACGAGAACCGTTCCCAGACTGACAGCGACGCTGACATTATCCCCACCGCCTCCACACGTCCCCCTCCACATCCTCAGGAAACGCTGGTCACCCCCACCACGTACTCGGTGACGGCATCTGCTGATTTTCTAGACCTGCAAAGTGACACTTGACAGCGCAACAGCAACAAAACAGGCACTAACAGCCCCGCTCAAAGAGGAATTTGTCAGAAATCCGTGGTTTTGGTGGGGGTAGGAGACCCAGCAAACACACGCAACGCCGATGCTGAACGGGTTTGTGCTTTTTCCTGGGGCGTAGGGACCTCAGCTGGAGAGCTCGCCGCCTGCCTGGACCCCACCGGCATCCAAACGCGGGGAGCGTACGGACTACGCCGCTCCCGAGCCACAGCGTCTCTGCGAAGCGCATTACAGCTCCTGCACTTCAGCAAAACGGAGAGCGGAGGGAAGCGGAGAGAGGTCTCAGCGTGTCACCGCAGCTGGGGACGTGGGTGGGCTTCATCCACGCACGCGGCCGTGAGGACCAGGGGAGGTCCCCGGTCCAGCCCCCCGCCAAAAGCGGGGCCACGCTGGGGCAGAGCAGCTTCCTCGGGGCTTTGTCCATTGGGTCTTCCAAACTCTTGAGGATGGAGCCGGCACAGCTGCTCCGGGCAACCGCTTCCAGTGCTTGGCTGTGCATTACATAATAACCTGAGCTGAAATGACCAAATTGAACACGCAGATGAAGCACACCTTCAAATTTCTCTTATGAGGCTGCAGGGCAAGCAGATAAGACTTCATTCAATGCTGTCTGTGCCCTACCGTAGCCAGGAACCCACAGCCGGGAGACAGGCGGCGGCACCAGCGTTGGACCATCCTCTTCCTCCGATGGTCAGAAGAGCCACAGCAATGGAGACGAGCTGGGCAGGAGCCTGGACTCCATCTCCTGCTCCCACTCCATGGGCTCATCCCCGCTCGGCTGCCTTGGAGACCGGCAGCATAACATGTTCCCTTTTTTTTTTTTTTGCCAAACACAACTGAGAAGAAAATGAAGAGCGGGTCCCAGATGGGAGGAAAACCCACCGTTGGGCTGGCAGCACCCCGACCCCTCTGCTGAGAAACTCGGCCCGACGGTGATGGTCCAGCGGCACCAGGACCGACAAGAAGAGAAACCTCCTTCTGGGGAGGGGACGGTGGCAGACGATGATGACCACGCATGTTAACCTGCCGTTCTCCTTTCCATCAGAGTGCCCCAAGCTTGCACCTGAGAGTGTCCTCTCCAGAAATTAAATACCTTCCCCCTTCGCTGCCAGCCTGGGAAAGAACGAGTGTAGCGCACTCAAAATCAGATTTCGGGTGTCTTGGCTCAAATTTTCAGCCCGCAGCTCAAGTCCAGTCCCAGCACACAAAATCAACCGCCTGCCTTTGCTGTGGGATGTCTGAATTCTCCAAGATTAATGAATCTGAGGAGAGAGTTGGTCTTATCTGGCCCTCACCCTATCTTACCTGACACTACATTTTTCTTTTCAACTCTTACAGAACAAAAAAAAACCCCCAGAGTTGATTCCTCATAAGAAAGAGAGAAAAAAAAAAATGGTTTATGGTGCAGCATCAATCAAAGAGGTTTTAGGGGCGAGCAGAGAGGTCAAGAGAGGGAGAAAAACGGAATTACCGCTCACTGTCTATTCATAACAAACACAGACAACGCTACTTCAGAAACTTCTGTAGTTTCTTAAAAGCAAGAATGACTCCAGAAAACCTACAAAGCCTTCACTTCCTCGTGAAGTTACTTGTCTGCTTGAAGGAAACGTGTATCTAGTGGGGCTGTGGTACCTTGAGCACGGAAATTCATTATACTGGTGATGCTCGGTATACTTGGACAGTTTATTTTAATAGTTACAATGTTTATTAAATTTGTAATTCAATATTAAACTTATTTTCATATGGGAGGAAGAGTTGTAAGTTGCTAAACACACAAGTTAGTCTTTAAGAGTTTTTGCTGCACAGAGAAGAACAGACAGCGAAGGGCAGGGAACCCCAAGACAAAGCCCACTTCCATTTGGGTAGAGAAGTTGGGGACTAGAGCTCAGAGAATAAAAAAAGCCCAAGTCAGTGCTTATTTGCACAAACCAGAGACCACCATTTGCTCCAAAATACCAATAATGACCAAGTCCCAAAAAGTCTTCATTAACATAAAATGCTGATAGCCACAACACCAGCCATAACCAAGATACGGCAAGACCTGCTCCCTCTCCCAGTAAATGGATCTCGAAGGGAAACCGGACCCTCGAGGCAGCTCTGCCCGAGCATTTTCTGAAGCAAAGACCCAAAGTCAAAGCGACGGAGTTTACTTGATGCAGCCAGAAGACGCCAAGCGTGTTCAACCGCAGCAATGGTGCTCACAAACGCTTCAAATTAAAGAGGGATCGCTAGCGACGCAACACGACGCCTACAGAAAACCTGAGAAATAACAAACAGGCATCCCCAAGGAGCAGGTTTATCCCTAAAGGCAGGACAAGATAAAAAAATGAAGAGTTTTGAAACTTCAGTTCAGTGCGTGCTTTAGAATGTTAACCCCATAAACTCAGCTCAGTAGGTTTTACACCGAGAAATTAATAAAATCCAAAATTCACAAAGTAGCCCTCCTTAAAATGTTTCCTTCCAGAGCACACACACACCAAAAAATAAAAATAAAGACAATAAAATCAAACTACAGAGCGACGTTCTGCTTATGAGGAGATTCTTGCAACTGGAAGAACGCGCGTGCGGCCGCTGGCTGCATGGAGGAGGACCTTGGCAACTACAGGTAGGTCAGCCTTACCGCCAACGCTCCTCTGATGCTTCAAGCCAACGTTTCCTCATCTTAACTACAGCCAAAAGGTACTTCTCATGGCCAAAATGCTCACGATGGAGTAAAGGTATGCATATATATGGATTTTTAACTTAAAAACCAGCAAAAGCACAGAAACTTTATAGTTACATATAGTGAACCGCTACAAGCATTACGCAGAAAGATGGAAATACGCAGAATGTCTTTGCTAGAAATGCACACACCCCCTGTAGGTACACATTTTCGGTTTCACTCTGCAGCAAAGAAGCATCATTAGTTCTGCGTCTGATACAAACTCCGATCTCAGGCGATTCCAAACAGCGGTTTCAGTTAGAAGTTTCTTTTTTGTATTTACCTCGGTAGGAACGATGCGGTGCAGAACAGGTCAGCCGCATCTTGCCCATATTTGCACAACAAACAGAATTTTCCACTTCAAGTTGAGCGTTTTCCATTTCAAGAATAAGCCCAGTTCTAAAAACTGCTCCGCTTAAAAAAATTAACAATTTATTTCATATGTTTCTAAATAGCAGCATATAAATTGAACAATTGATTTTTCCAGCCATTAAAAATTCTGTACTCTGATTGAACAGATTCGAAGTAGTACTATTCCTCACCGAAATGAAATCTTTGAAGTTAGGGTTTTTTTTTGTTGTGTTTGTTTGTTTGGTTTGTTTGCTTTGTTTTGTTTTGTTTTAATATTTCATTTGAAAATCACATTTCAGCTCCGACGCAGGCTTGCAAGACAGACCCTAGAGTTGAACACCAGACGCACACAACCGGGTACGGAGTATTTTGCGTATCAGCATCTCAACTAAGTGCCAGATCTGGACAAAAATGAAGCGCTCGGCTCTACACCCCTTCTTTCTCCATCAAACCGAAACACTGGAGAGTTCTCCTCTGCTTCCCCCAATGCACAAACGCGGGTTCAGCAGCGCCCGCCTCCCATTGCCCCTCTGCCAGGTGTCAGTCAACGCAAACTCGTCCTTTTGAGGACGTTTAGAAGCAGAGCGGCCAAGGTCTGGGTAACCAGGAAAAGCCAGACGAGACGCAGGATGAGCACGAGTTGTGCATAAACACAAACCCGTAAATAAACTTTGATTATTGTTTGCTCGGAAAGGGTCTCTCTGCCTTCCTCCCTCGAGCGTGCGCTGCCTTGTGTCACTCCTGCGATCAGATATTTTTGCTGTTCTTGATTGAGCGTAAACCCGTATTTGGTAATTGCTACTTTGAACATGCTAATAACGAAACCTAACTCTTCTTTATGTTCTAACATTTTTCTGTATTAAGTGTGAATTTTTATAGCATTTTTTCCCAACAAGACATCTTGCTTGTAAATAACACAACATTAAGTGTCATGATATAATTGATTTTCTAATGAGGTTTTCAAAAAGCATTATATTTTCGCTTGTCAGAAAATCTTTACAACACAAATAAGTCCTTCTGTATTTATTCCTTATAAACTGAACTTTTTATTCCTACAGCGAAGTTGAGGTGGATTAAATCACGCGCGTTGCCAGAAAACAAGGGATTGTACCAGCTATTTTTACGGATCTCCACATTAGTAGGTTTGCAGTGGGAAATCGGGTGGAAAGCCATCCTCAGGGGCGAGCCCGGGACCGGGGACAGAGCCAGCCCGGGCTGCGCACACGCACGCGCGCCGGCGCCGTGCCTTTTGGGGTGAGCAAAATCCATGGGAACACGACGTTGCAAACAAAGCGTTGAGGTAGATACAACCCCAAAAAGGATTCAGCCTGGTCCCCTATATAATAAAATTTACAAGTTTTGCTAATTTGGAAAAAGTCGGGTGGGACGTCTGACGAGAGCAAGTCATTAGTGTATGTACTGCTTTATGCTCGTTAGGTATTTTTGTCTTAACTGCTACACCGCTTCAGTTGGCCAGAAGGATTATGAACCAACTGGTAGATGCCTCCTTGCAAAATGAGAATGGCTCCGTGAAAAGTGTGTCGATGCTAGAGGACATTTTAAGCCTAAACAGTGTATAAAGGAATATTTTCAAGAAGTCTCCGCTTGCAAATTCTCTTGGAAAAAAGAGAAAACCCACCTCTCCGCAGGCAGATGCTCTCTCTGCACCCACTGCAGTGCGGCTGTTTCTCCCCGCGGGACTCACACGGCGAGAACCGGCACCTGCGAGTGCCCATCGATCCCATCGTTAGCGCTGAGTCGTTAGCGGAGCCGAGCCTGCTCCAGCAGGAGCTCGGACGAGTCTTCCCGAGCGCCTGAGTCAGCCTAGGATGGGGTTAGACACCGGGTACAGAATATCTGTGCTTTCCAAGCAAAAAATACATGATTTCTTCTGAAGATTTTTATACAAGCCATCGGCTATTTGAAGCGATGTGTAACTTTGCCCGATGGAAAGAAAGCTCGCGCTTTCCGCAGGTGCAGGATTCGCCCTCCATTGACAGCTGAAAAGGAGATATATACACACACACACACAGAGGAATGGGGGTAAAATAAAAAATGCTTCTAAAAATACAATACAGTGGCACAAACCATCTTGCTTCTGAATCCTAAAGACCGTCTCGGCATACACAACCAACAGAAAATATGATTTATAGCCCTGAATTACTGTAGGGCAGTTTCACTTGTCGCCCCCCCTTTAACACTTCTGAGCCATGCATTATTTATGAAGACGGACAAACACACGCTTAAGTTGGATTTGCAATTTAGCGCAGGATTTATAAAAGGACCAAAAAAGACAGCGGAGGGTTGATGGAACCGAAGACCACCACGATCTTTGGTTGGATTATCAACCGGCCGGCGGCAGCCTCCAGCGGGGAGGAGGAGGAGAGGCGGGAAGGACTTCTGCAAAGGGGATGGTAAAATCCCCCCACACCTCCCGGGGAGCCGCTCCACAGGTATCACAATTAATACAGGTGTGGCTATTCATTAAGTTTGATGCCCATCAATCCACAGTCCCAAGACTGAGCGTGTCCGTTACGGCTCTCCACCACCCATGTCCCTGGAGGGACCGAGGCCATGGGCTGTCCTGCTCCCGGCCACCCGCTTGCCCGGGGTCTGTCGGAATAGAATCATGTTCGTAGCCCTGGGTCAAACCGGGCTGAGACCATCCATCAAACTCGAAAGTAACCGGAGAAAAGGAAACGTGAAGGACCTAACAGCATGATCACGTCAGCCTTACTTCTACAGCAAGCGAGACAGAAAAAAAGGAAAAAAAGAGAAAAGGAGAAAAGGAAAAAAGAAAAAAAGAAAAAAAAAAAAAGAAAAAAAGAGAAAAGGAGAAAAGGAAAAAAGAAAAAAAGAAAAAAAAAAAAAGAAAAAAAGAGAAAAGGAGAAAAGGAAAAAAGAAAAAAAGAAAAAAAAAAAAAGAAAAAAAGAGAAAAGGAGAAAAGGAAAAAAGAAAAAAAGAAAAAAAAAAAAAGAAAAAAAGAGAAAAGGAGAAAAGGAAAAAAGAAAAAAAGAAAAAAAAAAAAAGAAAAAAAGAGAAAAGGAGAAAAGGAAAAAAGGAGAAAAGAAGAAAAGGAAAAAGGGAAAAAAGGAAAGAAAGGAAAAAAGGAAGGAAAGGAAAAGAAGGAAAAAAGGAAAAAAGGAGAAAAGGAGAAAAGGAGAAAAGGAGAAAAGGAGAAAAGGAGAAAAGGAGAAAAGGAGAAAAGGAGAAAAGGAGAAAAGGAGAAAAGGAGAAAAGGAGAAAAGGAAAAAAGGAAATGAAAGGAAAATAAGGAAAAAAAGGAAAAAAGGAGAAAAGGAAAAAAAGGAAAAAAGGAAAAGAAGGAGAAAAAAAGGAAAAAAAAGGAGAAAAAGAAAAAAAAGGAAAGGCTGTAGCGCGCTCGGAGAAGCCTTGCAGCTGGAGAACCGTCTACCGCAGCCTCTGCACCGCACAACCTTTCCTCTGCCTCATCCACCTCCCGCCAGCGCTCCCTGGCCCGTTCCTGCCGCTTCGTTAGCGGCTGTTAATTGGCCCTTCACTGCAGCACCCGGGGCAGGACACCCACCGCCCTCCTCCAGAGCTGTCCCCCCGTCCGTCCTGCCACCTCCAAACTCCATCTCCGCCCTGAGCCCGCGCGTGCCTCCACCCTGGGACACAGGAGAGCCCCACGGAGAGCCCGGGACGGTCCTAAAATGGGATTTGCCGAGTGGCGCCTGCTTTTCCCTCGGTCGGATGAAGGTGGCAACGTCCAAAGGGCAGAAAAAAGAAGGATGACGGCGTTACTGAGCAGGAGGGTAGGGTCAAACAACGTTGGCAAAGCCCTGGCTGCCCGCGCCCGCACCAAAACCTGCGTCTCCTCTGCCGGGCCGCGGACTCAGCCGGAGCTGAAATTCTGCCCGACTCTCCTCCTCCGACCGGGGAAAGAAACGGAGAAAAGATAAACCTAGAAATCTCCTGGATTTGGCCACCAACACCAGCCCGAGCCCCCTCTCCGCTCTGGCGGTCCCCGTGGCGGGGGGACGAGGAGGTGATGCTCACCCCGAAAACGCCCCCGGCTCTGAACCCCAAACGCTTCCCCCCGCCCCGCTCACGCTCCAGAACTCCTATTTTTATTACCATACGGCACTGGCGGAATGGAGCCACCGGGCCCCCGTCTCCTCTCTCCGGAGGGCGGTTTTGCTCCCTTCGGTCCTCCTCGGCGGCGCGGGGCCCCCGGGGGACGGCTGGGCTGTCAGCGCCGCGTCCCGACCCGCTCTACTGGAACCCCCGGCCACCGCCGAAACCCGGCCCTCCGCCGGGGCTCGCGCCCCGCGCCGCATACGAAAGCCGCCGGCCGTGGCTACAGGGGAAAAAAAAAAGAAAAGAAAAATATATACAAACCCCAAAAAAGAGACAGGAGCTGAGATCTGGCTTTTTCTTTAAATTTTTAAATTTTTTTTTTTTTGTTTTCCCTCTAGTAATCTTCACAAAACTTTCCTTTTTCTTCTGTCTCGCTTTAAACAGCCCTTTTATCGCGAAAGCAGCAGGTTGGGGGGGATGACAGGTTTTTTGTTGTATATATCCCTCACTCTGGCTTTTCTTCCCAGACGGATGATCATGGCTGCAAGCTAAAACAGTTGGGGGTTGGGGTTTTTTTGGTTCGTGAGGGCTTTATTTTTTATTTTTAATGTGGCCAAACCCTCTTTCACCTTTTCTTCACCTGGTTGTGCAATTTTTAATTCAAATCAAAACGGCACTCCTTTTCCCTTTTGATTTCAGCTTGTTCCTAGGTCTCACCCAAAACGGACCGTGGGAATTACCCTGTGCCGTGGGGCCGCGGGGGCGGACGCTCCCCCAGTGCTGCCCCGGGCTCCCAGTCCCTCCACGCCACGGACCCCACTGCAATCCTCGGCTGGCCCCTTACTGGCCTTAAAAAAAAAGATTAAAATAATAATAATAAAAAAAAATCAAAAATCAGTCATTATTTTGACATGATTAGCAATATTGATGTTAATCAAAACATGGATTTAATTACAGAGAGAGGTGCAGGGGGAAGCACCGGACTGCCCAGTCCTTCATCATGCCATATGTTCCGTATAGGTTACGGCAATGTAAACAGAAGAGTATTTCCTCAGATGAGACTATAAAATATTTATGTGACTACCAAATTTTTATTATGACCAAATTTTTATTATGACCAAATTTTATTATGACCAAATTTTTATTACAACCAAATATTTATTATGACTACCAAATATTTATTATGACTACCAAATATTTATTATGACTACCAAATATTTATGTGACTACAGATACGAGAGCGGACGGTAATCAGTGTGAGACCGTTCAGTTTAACTCTGCAAGAAAAACATAATTTCTGTCGCATTTACCTCTATGGTTATAGTGTTTCTTTGCAATATTTTCTGCAAGATTAAATGTGATCAAAACGAATCTTTTATCCCCCAATCTTTTTTTTTTTTAAATTATTTTTAAATAAACACCTCCTGCCACAGCCGACCCTCCGAATTACATACACGAGTTTAATACAGTCGCCGCCAACGCGCTGACATTTCACGCAGGTATTATAAAAATAAAACACTTAAGAGAAAAAGCGAGGCCATTAAACACGACGCCTTATCTCAGGGGTAGCCAACCTTTGAGGATCTGGGGACTACTTGACATGGTTTCAAGGGCTGCATGCGCACGCTGTCCTGAATCCGGCCCCCGGGGACCCCGCGGCCAAGCAAACTTTGCAAACAAGCTACCCAGGCACCGCACGCAAAAGAAGACGGGCATGCAGAAGCGAAAATTCGCCAGAAAAAAGAGAGGAAAAAAAATAAAATGTGTCTAGAAACACTTCACAAAGCCTATAAAGGGCAGATAAGCATAACGGCGGAAATGTTTCAGAAATCCGAGGAATCCGAGCAATGATCATACAAGCAGCCCCTGAATATCTCGCGAGCGCATTAACCCCGCGGCAGCACCCGCAGGGCGAGCGCCAGCCCACCCTCACACGCCCGCTCTTTGCCTTCCTCCTAAAGCCAGCAGCACCTTTGCCTTAACGCTATGAAAGAACGACAACGTTTATCTTATTTATACAACAGGAATGTCGGGGTTTATTGTGTTTTCATAACCTGTACGGAAGAGCCAAAAAGAAGATGGTTTTGCAGAGGAGTCAACTCCTCTGGGAATTGCCCGGAGAAGCTGTGGCTGCCCCATCCCTGGAGGTGCTCAAGGCCAGGTTGGACGGGGCTTGGAGCAACCTGGGCTGGTGGGAGGTGTCCCTGCCCAGGACAGGGGGGTGGCACTGGATGATCTTCAAGGTCCCTTCCAACCCAAACCATTCTGTGATTCTACGAAATACCTGAACTTGCATCAAATCAACCTGAGAGAGGAGAGTTAAATAGGTAAAAAAAAGGGATGATGTTTCATAGAATCAGAATTGCTGAGGTTGGGAGGGACCTTTAATATCATCAAGTCCAACCATTACCCTGCCCTGACAAAACCACTTCTAAACCACGTCCCCAAGTACCACATCTACCCTTTTTTTAA
>VUYV01000063.1:2466609-2496609 GCA_008711295.1 Anarhynchus alexandrinus | reverse complement strand
TTCCAAGTCAAATTGGAGATGTTACACCTGAAATAAAATGCAGATCTCAAGGAAGGATGGAAGAAGGGGTTTTATCCGTGTTTACCCTCCCCTGACCACGGCCCAGGACACCATCCCGCAGGTAAGTGCCATTAACAGGTCCAACCACCAACCTAACACTGCCAAGTTACCACTAACCCACGTCCCTCAGCACCACATCTGCCAACTCCATCACTTCCCTGGGCAGCCTGTTTGGTGAAGACAACACCTTCGGTGAAGAAAACACCTTCGGTGAAGAAATTTTCCCCAATATCCATCCTAAGCCTCCTCTGCTGCAACTTGAGACTGTTTCCTCCTGTCCTGTCACTTGTTCCTTGGGAGAAGAGACTGACCCCACCTTGCTCACACAGAATCACCGAATCCCAGACTGNACTTCCTATGGTCAAGTTTGTGCCCGTTCCCTCTTGTCCTGTCACTGGGCACCACTGGAAAGAGACTGTTCCCATCCCCCTGGCACCCGCCCTTGAAGGATTGATAAGCATTGATGAGATCCCCCCTCACTCTTCTCTTCTCCAGACTAAAAAGCCCCAAGTCCCTCAGCCTTTCTTCACAAGAGAGATGCTCCAATCCCCTCATCATCTTTGTAGCCCTTTGCTGGACCCTCTCCAGCAGTTCCCTGTCCTTCTTGACCCGGGGAGCCCAGAACTGGACACAGTGCTCCAGATGGGGCCTCCCCAGGGCAGAGCAGAGGGGGAGGATGACCTCCCTCCACCTGCTGGCCACACTCTGCTTGATGCCCCCCAGGATGCCATTGGCCGCCTTGGCCACCAGGGCACATTGCTGGCTCGTGGGCATCCTGTTGTCCCCCAGGACTCCCAGGTCCCTTTCCACAGAGCTGCTCTCCAGCAGGTCAGCCCCTGACCTGTACTGGTGCATGGGATTATTCCTCCCCAGGTGCAGGACCCTACACTTGCCCTTGTTGAACTTTATTATGCTCCTCTCCACCCAACTCTCCAGCCTGCCCCAGTCACGCTGTTACGTTTTGGAGGAGCCTACAGAAAGGAGCAAGGTTTGTTGTTCTGCGGGTTTTTTAACATAAACCCTTAAAGCCACATTTGTCATTGAATTGTGGTCTCAGTTCTCCGTCCTTGCAGGGTGAAGATTTGGAAAAAGGGAATTTCGGGCTCCTAAACACCCCTCGCGTAAAAGGGTCTTTCCATATTACGTAAAAGAAACATCCTTTAGAAACGGTTCCAGGCGTGCTCGGGGCGGTCTGTGCTGTCCACACCTCCTGCCCTCCCTTGGCCGGGGGTTCCAGCCCCAGCGAAGGCATCAATCGCACCACTGGTCTCGGTGCGGTCCCACCGCGGGGACAGACCTCCAGCACTGCCTTTGGGGTATTCACACCGTTTTCTTCATCTCTGCCCCGGGAGGAGTGGGATGAAGTGAAGAACCAGTCCTTGAGAGCTAAAAAACCTATCACGGGATAGTCTCTGCCTTAACAGCGGCGCGAGAGCTGCCGGTGGTGACACGGGGGACTCCGCCGAGACGCTGCGTTACGAAGCAGAATAGGAGAGAACGTTTTTTCCCCACAGATCTTTAAAAATGAGTGACTCTTTTAATTTTGCATTGTCAAGAAAAGACAGAGAAATGAAGTAATATTTTTACTTCAGTGATTTAAAACAATTTAATCTGTGGATAAACTCAACTGCAGCTTCACTCCAGTGCAATTGAAATAAAACATTATGAAATATTAAAATACTCCATACACGCACCACTAACATTAGATAGTCATTAGGACTGAAATATTGGCATCCTGTTAATTATTGCATTGCAAATGTTTGAGGGGGAAAACACATGTATTTTTTTTCCCAAATGAAGTCCAGCAAATTAAAACCTGAACTAGAAGTGATAACTTCAAATATGATTTATTTTGCAGTAGACATACAGAATAACCCCACAGAGATTGTCAACAGTCAAACAAGAGCAATGATAAAATGAAGGAATCTCACTCGCAGACTTCTTTATCTTATTTGCTCTAATTAATGCCGAATAAGCAGCTGGTTTTCCGGGGGTCTTAAAATTTTCTCTTAAAGGGAGCGGGCAGTGTGCTGCCGGTGCAGGGAGCTGTGCGGAGGAGATGGACGGAGGGACGAAACGCAGCGTGGTGGCCGCTGGGGACTCTGGCCGCCTTTTTATTTTATTTCAGGACTCTTTGTTATTAAAAAAAAATACCAAAAAAACAATAAAAAAATTTGAAAAGTAAAAAAAATCCCACTCCATCCACTCCTGGCAGACGGCGGGGGCGCGTCCCGCGGGGGCTCCCCCAGCCTTGGCTGCCCTTCCTCTTGGTGAAAAGGTTGTGCGCAGGGATGTCCCGTGCTTCACTCTGCTGCACACCGCTCGGGGCACCCCCGCCTGTTGCTGTCTCAGTCCCCGCTGGAGCATCAGTGGGACCGAACTGGAAATATTCCCTTTTCACCAGGAGAGCTGATGGTTGTGGGAGGATGTAAAGGTTGTGTCTCCCTTATGGAGAGGGCCCAGCAAAGGGCTACGGAGATGATGGGGGGACTGGAGCATCTCTCTGATGAGGAAAGGCTGAGGGACTTGGGGCTTTTCAGTCTGGAGAAGAGAAGACTGAGGGGGGATCTCATCAATGCTTACAAATACTTAAAGGGAGGGTGCCAGGGGGATGGGAACAGTCTGTTTCCAGTGGTGCCCAGTGACAGGACAAGAGGGAATGGGCACAAACTTGACCATAGGGAGTTCCATCTGAACCTGAGGAGGGCCTTCTCTCCTGTGCGGGTGGCAGAGCAGTGGCACAGGCTGCCCAGAGAGGTGGGGGAGTCTCCCCCTCTGGAGCCATTCCAAACCCGCCTGGACGCCGTCCTGTGCCACTGCTGGAGGTGCCCCTGCTTGGATGGGATGATCTCCAGAGGGCCCTTCCAACCCCCACCAGTCTGGGATTAGGTGATTCTGTAACAGTTCCATACTAAAAATTTCCAAAGTGCGTGACAACAAACCTTTGTACCCATTAACTTCAAGTTCTGAGATATCTGTTCCGTATGAAAAAGCATGTTACTGCATAATAAAGCTTGTTACCAAAAGTATTTAATATTCATAATGTTTTAGTAAGTAGCAAATTCTCATTAAAACAAGCGTGGTGCTTGCACCACTGATTTCTATGAGTCTTCGCTTAGCAAGAACAATGCACGGCAACACTACTGCAACGTCTTTGTTCGCAGCAAGAATACACTCTTGGTAGGGTATTTATTGTGATAAAAGCATTGTTTGTGTTCCGGCAGCAACGCCACTCCACGTTGCTGTAGTGCACAAAATAGCATTATAATGGAAATCCAATTTAATTATTTAAGGACATATACACACACAAACACACACACAGACGCACCGCCTTGTGCCCGATAACATCAGACTAACGTACAGCGCTGGAGGTGCCGGGGCGAGACACGAGTTTTGCTGCACAACGGGAGAGGAAACCGGTCTTGAAGAGCACTACTGGCAACATTTCCCTAAAATATTTATGAGCTTTATTTATGGTAAAGTCTAAATAATAATTGCCATGAATAGCATACAGGACGGACTACTAAATGTGAATATTCCCCTGTCCTGACACCTCTTCTCCTTGCAGTTCCGTGAGATGCCCAGACCGCACCAGCGTGGTCTGACCACGGTAACGCACCAGGTACACCATCCCTCCTGAGATGCCTCCAAACACGATGCCCGGGAGCGGGCAGTGGGGAGCTGCCCTCCCCAGGAGCCCCAGAGGACAACTGCTCCATGGGCAACACCCACACCAGTGGGACCACCGGAGATCAGACCAAATATACCCCAAATCTGCTTCCAAGGGCAAACGTTGACAAGGTGTGCAAGACACGGACGCCCATCGCCTAAGGGGATCAAGAACTGCGTACGGGACAGAAGGGCACGATCACCCCAACTTTAAAAAGAAAAACCTCAAGTATTTCGAGCCTCAATGGGCACTTTAGACAACCAGGACTGTCAATACACACAGTAACCTTCCAGCAGTAAAACCAGTTAAGAACACTCCTACCAGTGAAACCACGGGGTTCTGCGGTACACGTCGACTGCATAAAATCATCAAGATGAAATTTAATTTATACCAATCAGCCCGAGGTGAAGGTGCATGAAATTAACTTGATGCAGTACGTTCTGTCTTTTACTACGCAATGCACTTTAAAAGCTGTACTAATATATCGCTGTAGTCGAGAGAAGTGAGCCAACTGCCTAAATTAAGATGAAAAAATTGTGTTTACTTATACACGTATATACATTTGCACGTTGAACTCCCTCAACCATTCATGTTGCATGACATAATCCATCGGTTGGTACTGATCATAACTGTTTGTTAAACCTTCCCAAACAGCAAACATAATTATCATAAATAAACTTTATTGATGCCCCAGTACTACTGAAACTGGTCTCAAAATCCTAATTGATGGTGTACCACTTCATTGCAAGAGGATAAAGCAGTGAAGAGTCAGTGACCATCTCTGACAGCTCACGGAGCACAGACGAGATCCCAGAGGATCTGCGAAGATGGGGGAAAAAGGAGACAGGAAGAAATTATAGACTAGTCAAACTTTGATATTGGGAGAGATAATGGAACAAATTATTAAAATATTTATAAGCATCTCAGGTTCATAAGGTTATAAACCACCAAACAAATCTAATCTTTTTCTTTGACAAGATAATTAGCCTCCTGGATAAGGGGGGGGAGCAATAGGGGAAATATATACTGACTTTAGCAAGATTTTTATATACCTTTGCTGATGACATTCTCATAAAAAAAAGAGGGAAATACAGTCTACATTAACGGAGTCTAAGGCGCGTGCCAAGAAAAGTTTTAAAAAATGTAAGCAGAAGTATTTACTGCGTGGTTACGAGGGAAACGGACACCTCTGCGTGATATAGTATTTTGCAGTAATATAAGCTGCAAGTCCCCGTCGATGTGTTTTCCCTGCCAGTATGATATACCTGAACACACTGGTTACTCCAAATACGGGTTGTCCAACTGGGATGGCATTATACCTCGAGATTCTGCAATGTTTGGTTAAGCCTGACCTGATTAGAGAGTATATTCATCAATCCAACGCACACCGAGTTGGGACACCGTCCAAGCAGCTTATGTGAAATAGTCAGAAATCAAAATTATTTTGACGAATTAAGAGAAATAGTCCAAACCACCAAGACAGGAGAGTCATGACCAAGTGCAGAACACAACCACGAGGAACAGAAAAATCAATCATACAAATGGAACGTAGTTCAGAGAGTCCCTTCCAACCTCAACTATTCTTTGATTTTTGTTGTTTTGTAAAATTTGCACTTATTAACAACCAGGTAGGATACGGACATGGTGGAAATGACGGTACCACAGAATCATGAGACCATGATGATAAAGAAAAGCAGTACCTGCAGGACCAAATCCTGGCGTCATGCACAGGACAGCAACATACCCAGACTTTGGCAAACCCTATTATTAAAATTTTATCACAATGGTCTCAAAATTTAGGCAAATATGATATATATAAGCACAGCGTAAAACAGATACTCGAAAGGTTGAAGGAATAATCCAGCAGCCACTGCACACTATGGCACCTCTCACGAGACATCTCCTGAAATACCGCGTTTCACTTCACATCAAAAAATCGAAGATGAATTTCTGAAGCCATAATTAAAACCGTAATTAAAACAGTATTTCAGAAGAGTTCAGTTCTAGAAGAAATATTAAAGTAAATTCTGTACGATAAAACAAAGAGATGTGGTATAACCATGTATAACCAAGTATCTGAAGGTTGTGACCAAGGTGATGAATGGAGACCAATCATCACTGTGAAAAGAATATACGTCGCTAAAATGGGCTAAAACTCAGAAGGGGAATTAAGACAAAGTACTTTATAATGGGAGACAACTTTCCAATGAGACCCACTCTATACCAGTGCTAGGTTTCACTACAAACTGGAGACTCCTGAAATTATTTGCTCGGACTCCTGAAGTTGAAATGACGCCATACGCTGCTCCGTGGGAAAGAACGACGAATGAAGAGTTTTCGCTTGGAAGAAGTGAGATGTGAAACCACTCTTCTGTTCCTACAGTAGTCCTCGCTACCATTTAAGGCAGGTGACTGGGAAACGATCTCCTTGTACATAGGAGCATGATTTAGAAGAGAGAAGTTTCTTTAAGCCCTGAAGAAACATCAGGAATTTATGAGCAAGGTTCTGCGGTTTTGGCAATGCAAATCAAGGTATTTAACTGGAATCAGAGTTCACGGGGCAGCCAGCGGTGTACTCCCGTGGTGTATTCTCAGTGCCTGAAGCGTGGCGCAAAACGGGCCAGCCAGTTGCCCTTGAGCCATGTGTCCCCACCAACGCCTACAGCACCGCAACAGTACACTGGTATGGGAAGGTCTGCACCGCCGTTGTCCAGTTCCCATCACCCATCCCAGAGCCCATCTACTGAACTAATGGTAAAGGGCGGAAAACCTCCTCCGAGGCTGCGATTAGACAATCTGTGGAGGAAGGGCCGTGGTCTGGCACTGCCCGCAGCCAGCGAGTACGGCCTCGGAGGGAAAACACCCCTCCTCAGCTTCGCAAAAACTGCTCCTCTCACACGCCTTCAAGAGAAGGCACTGCTATTCCTACCTGAACATGGCAGAATGTTAGGACAAGAGAGCATTTCGATACTATTAAAATGATGGATTGAATGAGTTATTTTCATATTTTTGGCATTTACACCTATTAATTATTACTCTACCACCAATTCTGCCTATTATTTCTGAAGACGCTTTAAACCTTTGTCCCTAATTATTTTTTCCCAGAGAAAGTAAGAGCTTCTGCATAAAACTTGAGCCCACTGACAAAATGGTGTTTTTTCTAGTTACCTCTCAAGACCTTTGGTAGTCTATAGACCTGAAAGAGTCTCTGTATTACATGCAGAAAAATCACTGAGCTCCTACAGACAGATTCTTCATAGGTGAGGACTCCGGCAGCAGCATCCTTGGAAAGCTCAGGAAAACATTCAGGACGTTAATTCTTTGTAAATCCATTTTGGTGGACTATGAAATGCACCCATGACCCAACTCACAGCGGTGGCTTTCTTGCCACAGCATCTCTCACTAGTGTTGCCACCAGTTTAATTGGTGGCAGCACCAATGGGTCATTTGCAATAAAAAGGCTATTTTCAAACACCACGTTGTCGAGTCCTGGCAAGAGCAGGTCAGGGCAACTAACACGTGTTGACACGAGCCATCCGCTCCCCTGTTAACATCGCTTATGACAACAACAGGACATTATTGGTACAGATCAGGGGCTGACGTGCTGGAGAGCAGCTCTGTGGAAAGGGACCTGGGAGTCCTGGGGGACAACAGGATGCCCACGAGCCAGCAATGTGCCCTGGTGGCCAAGAAGGCCAATGGCATCCTGGGGGGCATCAAGCAGAGTGTGGCCAGCAGGTGGAGGGAGGTCATCCGCCCCCTCTGCTCTGCCCTGGGGAGGCCACATCTGGAGCACTGTGTCCAGTTCTGGGCTCGCCGGGTCAAGGAGGACAGGGAACTGCTGGAGAGGGTCCAGCAAAGGGCTACGGAGATGATGAGGGGACTGGAGCATCTCTCTGATGAGGAAAGGCTGAGGGACTTGGGGCTTTTCAGTCTGGAGAAGAGGAGGCTGAGGGGGGATCTCATCAATGCTTATCAATCCTTCAAGGGAGGGTGCCAGGGGGATGGGAACAGTCTGTTTTCAGTGGTGCCCAGTGACAGGACAAGAGGGAATGGGCACAAATGTGACCATGGGAAGTTCCATCTGAACCTGAGGAGGGCCTTCGCCCAGAGAGGTGGGGGAGTCTCCCCCTCTGGAGCCATTCCAAACCCGCCTGGACGCCGTCCTGTGCCACTGCTGGAGGTGCCCCTGCTCTGGCAGGGGGTGGCACTGGGGGAGCTCCAGAGGGCCCTTCCCACCCTGCCCGCTCTGTGATTCCATGAAAAGGATTTTGTGCATACACACATAGTACACACAAGCGTGAAAATGTTTTTCTACTGACACATGAACACTACTTTTTCACTAGAGCTGCCTGGGAGCTGCTTATAGTCAACCTGCCTCTGAAAAGCCATGTTTGGGTGTCGCTGCCAACTGCCACCATAACAAAACCACACTGATTTCTGCCCTGCCCGTGCCGGAGGGGCACCGCGGCCGCGGGGGCATCCCACGGTCTGAGCTGTGGATGTTCCCTCTGCCCCACACCAGCTCTATTCGTCAGTTAAAACACATCTATGCAAATCACAGGGCAGAAGAGCCCCAAAAACACAGCGGCAGAGGGGGGAGATACCTCCCTACGTTCTCCCACCTGTAACGCCCGTGAACACAGATGACTTCTTTTTAGACAGGTAGAAAACTGCGATAATGAAGGACATTTGTTCCTGAGACTCCGAAGTATAATCTTATTTAAAATAATTTACACTTTGAAATAGACGACTGAGAAAAATGAATGCTGGCTTTAATTAGAGAGTAGGCTAGACAAACATCAGCTTGGCCAAGAGCGGCATAAGCCGCCGCATCACCGCCGACCTTCCCGGGTAATGGAGTAATTCACAGGAACGCATTATGCTTCCTGATAGCACTTTATTTAGTAATGGAGATGTACTGGGCCTTGCATGGATCACACCGGCTCGGCACAGAAGCAGCTCCTCTAGTCTATCAGCCACGGTTTTGTGCACGCCATGAAATATTTTTACCTTACACGGTCCATACTTGTACTTTATATTTAATACTGAGCAGCCCAGTAAATCCAGGCTGCAAACGTGTGGCTTCTTAACGTGTGTTCAGAGAGGGAGAAGGCAATAAACAGTAAACAAAATTAGCCTTTATGGACCTGAAATCAGCAGTACTAAAGGTTGATTGGCGATGCTGGCGCGATGCGAGGACGTTGGGCACTCTCCGGGCTGCTGCCAGGATAGAATCGTCGAGGTTGGAAGGGACCTTGAAGATCATCGAGTCCAACCATCAACCCCACACTGCCAAACCCACCCCTAAGCCATGTCCCTCAGCACCACGTCTACACGTCTTTTACATCCCTCCAGGGATGGTGACTCCACCCCTTCCCTGGGCAGCCTGTGCCAGTGCTTGACAACCCTTTTGGGGAAGAATTTCTTCCTAATATCCATCCTAAACCTCCCCTGGCGATGTACCCATGGAGCTCCTCACACATGAGCCACCCAGCCCCTTCCCTTGACGGGGCCCAAAGACAACTTGTGAATGTCCCTTGGGAGACGTCCCTCGGTGGTGGGACATCCCAGCCCCGGCCAGGCACCTTCAGCAGCGGCGCTCGGTACTGCGGCTCCTAAGGTCAAAGAGCTCTATGGCCGTCCCGACAGCGGCACAGCGTGCCTATACAATTAACCATAGGTAATTAAGGCCTGTACGGATATGCTATGGCAACGAAGATGCACAGAAACAGCTCATTAAACAAACAAGACGCAAACTATAGTAATGCATAATTAAGTCAACTCCTTCAATAAAAATGTTGGGTTTTTTTTTCATTTCACACCGCATTTCTTCCTGCTACAAAGATGGACTTCTAAAGAAAACCGTGTGGGCTGGTTCCCTGCCCGCTCCCCTCGTCAGCCAGAGGAATCACACACACCAGCAAAACCCCAATAAACCACCCAGCGACTACCAGACCTCTCTTCCCGTGTTTGTGCTGGCACGAAAACCTCGGCAGTGTCTGCGCCCTGTGAAATTAAAGCCACACTCAGGAACAAAGTACGGCGGCTTTCATCCTTCCTTGGTTTCCCACACTTCTACACCCTCATCCAACTGGTAGTCAAATCTGCAATAAAAGATCTCCTCCGCTGACTGTTAAAATGCTCCTCAAACTCTATTTAACACCCGTAATGTTCTAAGGAGTCTGAACCCCGCTATTTTTCACCAGCAGCCCGCGCTACGGCTCAGCACCAGATGCCGGGAACGGGTTTTTATTCTGCTTTTCCAGAAGAGCTCGAGGAAAAGGCGACTCCTGTCAATAATCCCCGTTTTATCTGGGTAAGCTTTTAAGACCGCGGCAATTGTTTTCCAAACAGTGAAGTAATATCACTTGGACATCAATTGACATTTTGATTTTGTGGTTAAAAGAATGTTTTCATATTTCCTCCTTTCCAGCTGGCTCTCCCAGGTACCTACGCAGGCAGAAAATACTGCAATGGGGTAAATGATAAATTTTGCCCCAGCGGGTACATTTCTGTGAGTCAGTAAGGAGGGGGGGAAATTTTTAATGACTGTATTTGTTTGAGTTTTTTCGATTTTTGCAAGAGTTATCCTTTTTAAAGTCGCTTATTTTTCTGAAGAAGTAGAGCCTTCAACATCTTGAAAAACAGAAAAAGGTAAGAAATACCTGAAAACTCACACACAGACACGATGCCATGTGCTGGTGAGATAGATATATATATGGTTTGTTTTTTTTTTTTTAATAAAAAGCACTATGCAGAGGATTTTGAAGAGGAGCTAGGCGGGCCGGCTGCGGTGCCGAGCGTTTCTGCCGTCCCCGCGGGATCCAGCGGCGTTTTCGGCTGCCGCCGTGCGGAGGCGAAGCCCCGGCGTCCCCCCGGGGAGGCGGCGAAGGCTCTGTCACTCACACCGAACCTCCTGCCAGAAAACCCACTTAGTGGCAGCTTGAAAGGTCACCTCAGCAACACAACTTCCATCTCCAGCGAAAGCCATCTCGTAAGGCTTTACAAATATTTGGAGTCTGATTCTCCAAATATGATTTGTCAAAACAACACAGTGTAACAGCGTCGCGCCCAAAGAAAGCCCCTCTATAAATAGCCTACCAGGGAAAAAAAAATGTTTACTTTATTTGCTGCATGTGAGAGGGAGGTAAAACCTAAACAAACTTTCAACAGGAGCTGAGTTTACATATTTAAACTTCAACGGTGCCAAAGTTGCAGCCTAACTGGCACCGAAAAAACTAACAAAAAAAGTCATATATTGACAAAACACACAGTCATAATAAAACCACATCCAGTTAATAACTTTGAGAACTAATGTTAACTCCTCGCACAATAGAAAAGTCTCCTTAAACACAATAAAGCAGTGATATAATTTACTCTCAGCTCCTTTTCAAAACATTACTCTCTGCCCACAATCACATTCAGATTACAAAATTCCTTTTGTAGTTTTCTCCCAGCCGTGGGAATAAAATAAACCACTTAGATGACAGTAAAGTGTCTGTAAAATATATAACAGCAATAACTCCTGGTGGAAATGCGGCAGATATTTATACAAGAGCATTGTAAAAAAGGCTAAAGCCGAGGAAGGGTGCTTCTTTGGAGAGGCCTCTTCTGGATGAGATCCTGGGGAAGGCGGGTGCTGTGACCCCCACCCCAGCTCCGAGCCAGTACCCAGCACGGGGGTGAAGCTGGGGAAGCCCTCGCGGCCCCTGGCCCCCCCAACACCAGCCGGCTGAAAGGACAGCAAGCACAGAATCATGGAATGGTTTGGGTTGGAAGGGACCTTGACGATCATCGAGTTCCACCCCCCTGCCCTGGGCAGGGACACCTCCCACCAGCCCAGGTTGCTCCAAGCCCCGTCCAACCTGGCCTTGAACACCTCCAGGGATGGGGCAGCCACAGCTTCTCGGGGCAACCTGCGCCAGGGGCTCACCACCCTCACAGGGAAACATTTCTTCCTAATATCTCATCTAAATCTCCCTTCTTCCAGTTTGAAGCCATTCCCCCTCGTCCCATCACTCCATGCCCTTGTAAACAGTCCCTCCCCAGCTCTCCTGGAGCCCCTTTAGGCACTGGAAGGGGCTCTGAGGTCTCCCCAGAGCCTTCTCTTCTCCAGGCTGAACCCCCCCAACTCTCCCAGCCTGTCCTCCCAGCAGAGGGGCTCCAGCCCTCGCAGCATCTCTGGGGCCTCCTCTGGCCTCGCTCCAACAGCTCCGTGTCCTTCTGCTGTTAGGACCCCCCGAGCTGGAGGCAGTATTCCAGGTGGGGTCTCTCCAGAGCGGAGCAGAGGGGCAGAATCCCCCCCTCGCCCTGCTGGCCACACTCCTTCTGATGCAGCCCAGGATGCGGTTGGCCTTCTGGGCTGTGATCACCCATTGCCGGCTCACGTTGAGCTTCTCGCTCCTGGCAGGCGGGGAGCAGGGGCAGAGCCCCACTCTCCTGGGGCAAGAAAAGGAAGGACTCAACAGCAGCTAGCAATAACCTGCCTTAATTAAAGGTAATTCATTTCCACACTGTTTCACAGCTGTAGATCCTGTACAGCTACCAAGTGATAACATAAGGAATGTTATTTATCAAATACAATATCCAGCACACCTAAGTAAGTGATGCGGCTGAAGTTCTGACATGGAAGGAGGGATACTTAGTAGTTTACTCAACGAAGAAGACCGATTAATTTTTCTACTCGTTTAAAAGATCTCTACAATAGGCCATGCCAAGGTGGCCATCACGACCGTGACTACACGGAATGATAGGCTGAGACTATAAAAAACCGTGAATGATTCCATCTGTGCAAGTTGTGGTTGTCTGCTGTCCTCTCCTGTCCTTCACGTAAGCAGCCAAGGAGGAACAGAGAAGGCAAAGTCTCCCAAGACTCTAAAACTTCTAAAAGTTATTTCATGGCCGATTTAATCAGAGCAAGGAGGTGGCCCAAGCAGCTTTTGTCCAGGTTTCTCTGCACCTAATACCACCTAGCACAGCTTAGTGCACTCAGCCAAAGCAGAAATACCTTCCCCAGCGCAAAGGCAGACGGCTTATTTTATGTCCAGTGGTTACACCAGTGTCAGAAGGACGAAGCTGGATGGGATGGAGCTGGACCAAAGTGTGAAGCAGCGTTCCCCCCCCCCGGCAGGTTCTCCCCTGCCTGCAGCCTGCCAACGGGACAGGGGAAAACCTGGAAAACAACCTGGAAAACCACATCAAACCGCCTTACTCGCTCCTACCACCAGCAACATCTGCCTGCAGCTGGAGACCACAGTCAAACCCTGCCCACAGGCTTCGCTGGGGAGACATGAATTAGTAGGGTCTCTCTATGACTGGAGAACAAATGCATTAATTTGGATATATAAAAAAGTTACATAAAATTTGAGGTCGGCCAATGTAAATCAAATGCCCTAATGAACGAAGCCCCGGCCAAGCACATTAGTATGTGCGTTATGGGGAATGTACCCTTTCCGCATCAGTCACTGGTTACATCTTTTCAATGTGTTTAAATATGTTCTCACGGAATTTAACCAATTGCTTAATTCCTTGATGAAAGAAATTAAGCTTCTAGATCAAAACCTACATTTTTAAGACTGAAAAGGGAAAACACTCTTGTACCCGCAAAGAGCACCTTCCTGCGCAATCAATGGCCTTCGCTTCTGTTGAGTTGATTGTGTTGGTTTGGTTCTCAGTGTTGGTTTTTGAAAGCATTTGCAAACAACATCAAAGTGAAAGACACAAGGTCAATGAAAAACGCGTCAGAATATTTTTAATACTATGAAATGTTATCACTCTGGGCAGGAGGACATGTGGGGCTTTGGCACATGCTGCAGTCCTGACCCACGGCATCAGGCCGGCAGAAAACGCAGCGCCTCTCCGATAGCATCGCTGGCCTCCGACCTATGGAGGGCGGCTCTCCTGTCCTTCTCAGCTGGTGCACAGCAGCTGTCGGGGAAGGCGAGCACACATCTGTGCCAGCCCCAGGAGACAGCTTTGGGGCAGGTGAGTCTCAAGTAACTCAGAAGAACTGAAATAGCGCGACCTATTCTGCTCAGCTCAATGAAATACAGTTTGTTAAACTTCTTTTTTTTTTTTGCATTTATAAGTTCTGAAAAACATCTGCTGTAAAATTATTCAAGAATAGAATAGTTAAAGTTCTATGAAGAACAAGTAAACACGACTCACAGCAATTATCAGAGCAAACCCAACATTGATCTGCAAGAACTGGCCACGGACCCTCAAGATGCTGGTTCCTTGAGATCGCTAGAAGCATGTGGTTATGTAGTAGAACATTCATCCTCATCATACCACTTTGTGCCCAGGTAATAGGAAAGCTTTGATGGTAACAGATATAAAAATCCAGAAGGATCTCTATTGTTCTAATTTTTAAAAGAAGTAAATCTTAAGTCAATCTCCAAGAAAAACCCAAGAACATTTTCCATGCTCAAAATTATTTACCAAACTTGACAAGTTTATGAATATTTCTCATTGACTTGACATTTTTCAATGAATAAAGTATTTGAGCAAATTGTTTGTCAGAATTTAATTACTTTACTTCTTTGTGTATTTGTATACAAGTCTTTGAATTCAAATGAGAAGTTATGATTAGGTTTACCGTCTAGGACCAGTTGACATTATAAAAAGCTAAAAATCCCCCAAAACAAAGACACCCGTGAGGGTTGAAAGCACATTCAGATTTAGTTCAGCTGAGAACAAACAGCTTTAGTTTCAGAAGAAACAAAAATTAACTTCCGATCCCTCCTGGAGGGCACTGGGCCGGTGGCTTCCTTAACTTCCAGAAAGATTTACAAGAAAGCAAATGTGTGCACCAGCATTATGCACACCACTGATTGAAAAGGTTATTTTAATTGAATATACACATATTCATGATGATTCATGATGCTGCAAGGGCTGGAGCCCCTCTGCTGGGAGGACAGGCTGGGAGAGTTTGGGGGGTTCAGCCTGGAGAAGAGAAGGCTCCGGGGAGACCTCAGAGCCCCTTCCAGTGCCTAAAGGGGCTCCAGGAGAGCTGGGGAGGGACTCTGGATCAGGGAGGGGAGTGATGGGACGAGGGGGAACAGTTTGACACTGAAAGAGGGGAGATTTAGATGAGATATTAGGAGGAAATGTTTCCCTGTGCGGGTGGTGAGCCCCTGGCGCAGGTTGCCCCGAGAAGCTGTGGCTGCCCCATCCCTGGAGGTGTTCAAGGCCACGTTGGACGGGGCTTGGCGCAACCTGGGCTGGTGGGAGGTGTCCCGGCCCAGGGCAGGGGGGTGGGACTGGATGATCTTCAAGGTCCCTTCAACCCAAACCATTCTGTGATTCTATAATATTCCACGTATAATCATTCTGGTAAACACATTTTCAATAGCAGCTCTTCAAGAATAGAAGACATCATAAAGTGCTTACAATGGACACACACATCCCTGTACTGGCGCTCAGCAAACACCGAGACACAACATTGAATAAGCATTTCTTTGGGTAAATCCTATCCACTGTCCTGCTGCAAAACCACCCAAATACACTGCAGTGTGACACTGCCTTTACTAATAGCACTATTAAGAATGATAATTCGTAACGACCCTCAAAAAGGTTTGTGAACAGAGACACGGGAAAGACCGCCGTTTCTAAGCGAGTGTCAAAATCCTGCTCAGAATCCCCCTGTTCTTCCCCAAGCTGCCAGTAAGCACTCCTGAAAGGTGGCGAGGGGCAGGAGGGGCTGGGACGGAGCCCAGCAGCGATCCGAGGCGCAATTCCAGCTAACGGGAATTGGAGCCGTGGGTACGATCCCAACAGCGCCGGGTACAAAGGGACCCCGAGGAGCCGTAAGTCTGGCAGCCCAACGTAAATACCGGGGGAGAAACCTCAGCCCCTGTAGACTTTACACCTTCCAAATGTTCTACCGCAAGTTCTCCATGGCCAAGAAACACCATCAGGGTTTTCGGGCATAACGGTACCTTACATCAACAGCGATGTGTGGCCGAAGAAATGAAGGAAGCCGCTGGTAGGAAACAATACAGCCACAATTCACTAATTAAAGCAAAGGACGACGGAGATTTTGAAGTAGAGCAGAATTGCTCACCTCATAAGCTTCAGTGCATATGTTTTACAATCTGCAAAAATAATTTTCTGTAACTTTTTCTGCACGTTATTTTCAAAGTTGTTTCACTGCATATAAAACCATCGCGCTTTGGAACCACACATAGGCTTTCTGCATAAAATATCACCTTATCTCTGTATAAGCAAACTATTTTAACTCCCCAGAGCTATTTAGCTAACCACTTGCTGTGACCTCTGAATTCTTATCCTGAATTATATTTTTATGTGCTATATAAAGGTACTGTTATGTTACTGTTTTTATTCCAGGTGCCAAAAAGGACAAGTTTATTGCCAACTGCTCACTCTGTGCCTTTTTTTTTTTTAAAGGACTTAACTGACCCAGCAGTCTAATTTGTTTTTAATTCACACGTGAATGGCTTACGAAGAAAATCACATCTCGTATGAAGAAAAAAAATAAACAAATCGGTAATATTTGGAGAAAATAATTCAACACCCAGAAGTGTGGCCCTGCCGGCATGACTGAGGAGCACTGTACCAGCACAGAGAAGCGCTCTTCTCGGCGATATGTTTCGTTAACATGTAGTTTGTATTTACTACCCGACGGCCGGTGGAGATGCCGGTGGCGGGGGTGCCGCGGCACGGGCAGGGACCGGCTGAAAGCCCTGCCTGTACCCCGAGGAAGGGGAGTCCCTGAGCCAGGACACGTCCCTCTGTCCCCACGTGCCTCCAGGCGCGGGAGGTCCCCACAGCCGGGCTCAGGAGAAAGCGGTTCCCACTGCCCGGTCCTCCAGTTCCCCATCCTAAAACTGGAAGCAAACCCGTAACGCCCATCTCCAGCACAAGCGCCTTTCCAACGGCGCTTCACTGCTCATCAGAACTCTGCAATTAAAGGAACCAAAAGGCTTATTTAATCTCCAGCTTCTTCTGAATGCTTAACATTAAGGGAGGGGATTCTGCCCCTCTGTTCCACTCTCCTGAGATGCCCCTCCAGCTCTGGAGCCCCCAATATAAGAAGGACATGGACCTGTTGGAGCAGGGCCAGAGGAGGCCCCGGAGATGCTGCGAGGGCTGGAGCCCCTCTGCTGGGAGGACAGGCTGGGAGAGTTGGGGGGGTTCAGCCTGGAGAAGAGAAGGCTCCGAGGAGACCTTATTGCGGCCTTCCAGTGCCTAAAGGGGCTCCAGGAGAGCTGGGGAGGGACTTTTTACTGGGGCATGGAGTGATAGGACGAGGGGGAATGGCTTCAAACTGGAAGAAGGGAGATTTAGATGAGATATTAGGAAGAAGTTTTTCCCTGTGAGGGTGGTGAGCCCCTGGCGCAGGTTGCCCCGAGAAGCTGTGGCTGCCCCATCCCTGGAGGTGTTCAAGGCCAGGTTGGACGGGGCTTGGAGCAACCTGGGCTGGTGGGAGGTGTCCCTGCCCAGGGCAGGGGGGTGGAACTGGATGATCTTCAAGGTCCCATCCAACCTCAACCATTCTATGATTCTATGATTATCAATCAATTACTTGAATGCAACTAGGAGTTGCACTGAAACCGTGGAAAGACAAATTCTCTTCCAAACTCATGCAACTACTATCAAACCTTAACCCTGACGATACACAGAAAGAGCGGCTTTTTGTGTAACAACCACAGAGATGGCATAAAAAAGAAAAAACCCAAGAGCTTACCAAGCAGTAGACCTCTGTGCTGTGACCATTCTAATACTAAAATCTCAGCAATGATAGCATGTATATTTGTAAGAAAATATAAATCAGCGCGGTACGGTCCTATAGGCAGCAGTGGTCTGCTGAGACGGTGTTACGAAGAAAAGCTGCCGCTGCCAGGGGGCCCGTGCAGCCCCGAGAAACCCATCTCTGTGTGTCATCACCAATGGCTTCACAGCTCCCCTGAAGTCAACACGACGAAGATCATTATCCATGTCATGACCAGCGTTAGGACCAAACGGAGCTATTCCTGGCTGCTGAATTAGGCATAAACCTGCATAAGCTTTGAGGAGAAATTCCAGCTGCCTTTATCAGCAGGAAATATATTGTACTCTGAAAGTGAATAAAAGGAAGGAACACAGCGTGGGGAAAGCGCCGCGGGCACCGGGAGAACAAGCCATCGCCCCTTGCGCTCGGCGAGGCCGGGGGCTGCCCTGAGAGGCGGTGGGGAGGTGGGGGCTGCGGTACCCTGCGGGATGGAGGAGGGTGATGCTCTCCCCAGCCTGCGCCGGTCCCCGAGAGCACGGGGCTGGTCCTACACGGCGCGTACGCCACGTCAACGAGAACGGCAGAGACAGTGAGAGGCACTACTAGCGTGGTCCGATTTAACCACGCTGGCTGCATGCGTGCTCCAAACGCAAATACTGCATTTTGGACTTGAAAATTGGAAGGCAAGAGGAAGAACAGGCAACTGGAACCCTAATTTGCAGTGAAAGACTGTACTTTATTCTGATTAACAGGATGGGTAAGGCAGCTCAGAGCGTGGTGCACACAGCTACAGGGCCTCTGGTCCAAAAAAGCAATGCAGTTAACCGAACAGCACTGTGTTGGGTAGAAACTATCCTGTTTCATTAATGGTTGAGGAAAAAACCTACCTTTTTTGTACAGGCTAAACGAGACATCTATCGTGTTACAAGATAGGACATCATCTCCTGCTCACCCAGACAGCTTCGCCTGGAATAATTTGTACTGCCAAAATATGAACCTCCACTATTCTTCCCACTCAACTCAAAAAAATAAAAATAAAAATAAAAATAAAAATAAAAAAAAAGACTTTTTTTCTTGAGAAATTTAGAACTTCCCTTTACCTTTTATGATATTGTTTCTGTGCTTTTGGGAGATAGAGGTGGTCCTACAGTGAAGCTGCATGCTGCAGCCCAACCTTTCCCGCATAGCCTACATTCTGTCCGTGGAGTCCTACAGCTGCAGTGCGGCCCCCACCAGAGCTCCTCCCCACGCAGACAAAGCACATCCTTTCCAATATCTGCCTGCAATTTGAATTGTTTTGTAGATCGTAGTCTGGAAACCAGTAGAGGTGTCTTCTAGACAGCCACAGTAAGAATTAAGTTTTGTGAAATCACAACCTGAAATTTCAAATAACTTGACCATCATTGTAACAGAATAGTTTTAAACAGCCACCAAGATATTTTTCTTCTTATTTATGGTAAAAATGGAAGAGATTTTGTTTTCTAAAGAAAAAACTCTTTTAGAAAGGTAGTTAAGAAAAATACCTGCTTTTTGGAGCATTTTCTTCTGTTTTGTGTGACATTAAGTCTTTTATGGGGTTAAATGATTTAACTCCTTCCAACAGAGAGGATGAAGAAAACCATGAGCAGAACACTGCACAAGCAGACAGGACACCGCAACGGACCTCGATTAACTCCCTGCTGAGTACTGAACTATCATTTCCCTCCCAGGCAAATACTAACTTTTGGGGGGTTTTACATCAAAACTGCTGTTTACACCGGCAATGAGATGATCCTTCAGATACTTAAAGGGTCTGAAAGCAGTGAAGTTCTGCACAAGCCACGACCTTTTGAAAGACAGATCACCGAAAGAGATGGGGCAAAGCAAGAAGGGGTAAGTGCTCCACATCTGACGCAATATCCACGAAAGAATTACTCATTTATCAATAACATACTTGTCTTAAAAACACTTCAAATTAAACGTTTCCTAAAGAACTCACCAGTTGAAATGGAAACAGAACGACACACGGAGATTGTTTCCCGACGGGAGTATGAGGAAAGCACAGAACCACCAAGGAAGGACGACTGTACCTTCTCCTGCTGCGGCGGGCAGGTGCGGGGGAAGCTTTGAAAAATGAGGGATTGTTATTTGCTCATGGCAAGAAAGAACCTTTATTCTTACGAATGACTGATTATTTAATTAATTGTGATTTAAGGGAATTTAAATGCTAGGGAGAAAGCTGGCAAGGGCTTCAGTGATTGAAGAGATGCCCTAGTCACTGCCACTCCAGAAAAGGAACATCTTCAGTAACAATTTCTATAAAACAAAACTGTTATTTCCAAATTGTGTGTTTTTTTACTGTGGCATTCCAAAAACTCTTTCAATACCAGAACTGGTATGCGTCTCAAATTTTCCTCTTCCAGAAGCTCATGGGTCAGGAGCATTACAAAACCAGAAAGAGAAGCCAAGAGTTACCGCAGTTCAGTAAGTCGTGTAAAGTTAAACAAGATTAAGATTCCTCCCAACACAGTTTGGCATCAATTTTCAAAACTGGCGTGAGTAGAGATGCTGAAAAAGCCCTCATTGCCTCTACCTGCAGTGCCCGAGGAAAAAACAGCTGCTGTGGCTGAGGTCAGAAAAAAGGTCCAAAGACTCAGTTCCGTAAGTTGTATCATTTTCAGCTTCAGACTGCCCAAGTACTAACCGGTGAGCTAAAAAGGGTACGAAGACGATGAAGAGTGCGGCTTGGCAGCGAGGGGGGAGCAAAATGAGCATCTTCCCTTCCCCGAGGCAGGGTGCCGAGCAGCGGCTGGGAGAAGGCAGCTGGAAACCCCCAGACCCTCAAACCAACCGCCTGCGACACCCGGGAGGGGGAAGGGACACGCAGGACGAGGGGAATGCAGGTAATTTATTGCTGCTGCCCACCAGCATCGACCCGAGGCGAGGTGAGAGGAGAACCACGCCAGGAAAGCCGTTAGCGGGCGAGAGATCAGTACGGGGTGCTCGCAGTAGGTAAGAGAACGTGGAAAATCAGTGCGAGCCACATCACCGGCTCCAGTAGGCTCTGGGTTTCCATAGGTACCGAGGAGGACGTTACCTGCTAGCTTTTCACACCTATCATGAGAATTAATTTAAATAAAAGCGGAACTACGTATCACAACCCATTAACGAAGGAATACGGTAAGAACAGATCTTGACCGAAGCCTACGGAACGCTGCAGAAAACGCGCTTCCCACAAAAGTTCGACTATCAACATTTCTGAATAATTAATTCAGAAATAAAAGCGGTTTCAAGGTTAGCAAATTCCTTTCAGCGCACTGAATAATTCGCAATATTCAACAACTTCTGGCACAGCAGTGACATTGGAGCCGTCTATCGCATCGCACTCAGACGACTGACGGAAACACAGGAATACACCGAACAGCAAAACATCACCGCCTACAAGAAAATAAAACCCAAACATGCTCATAGATGAAAACAAAATTTAATGCGTGCTCCCGAGGAAAGCAGAAAGACGGGAAAGGGCGATATTGCGTTGGATTGGTGGAATGAGATGCAAAAGGCGTGCGAAAGGCTTCCGTTCGAGCCGCTAAAACCGCCGGCTTTGGAAACGCGGGGCTCTGCAGCCAACAACGCTGAGGTCTGGTGTCAATTTAAATGCACTGAACACCAGGAAAATGCCCCCAACTAAGGCTTCAAACTTGTACAGCACATTTCCACTCAACCCAACTAGATTGCCTGTCACATCTGACATGGCTTGTCAAAAGTTATCCTTCACTGCTCATGGGCAACATGGAGGGTCAAAAGACCAAATACAATGGTCCAACCCATCCCATTTTTTTTCCTTCAGAGCAGCAGATATTGAACTCGAAGATGACAAGACAGAGCAGGTTGAAGCGGCTGCCAGAGAAAGAGAAGCTGTCCAGAGCCGCTGATCTGAAGGAGAAAAACCAGCCGGTCTGTGCATGTCACGGCCGGGGCTCGGGCGCTGACAGTCTCACACAAAAGGGAGTGAAAAGCCGAGAAACTTGAAGTGGCCTTTGCAAACCATTTCAGCCGTTAAAAAGGAAAGACGCGGTCACCCGGTAATGTGAAACGCGCCACGTAAGTGATGGAAGGGGAAAAGGATGTCCTCCGTTCCGTTCATCTGCATCCGTATGAACCAGAGGTGGTTTGTCAGCCGCTGAAAAAAATCTGAATTTTGAGAGGAGCTTTCTCCCTCGTAGCTTATTTTTAGAAATAAAACCCTGAAATGAACATTTGAAAAAAGCAACACCTTTCTAAAGCGGCTCACACCCCTTATCAATATTTCCCGTCGAGAGGCTTGCTCGTGCTGACAGCAGAAGCCGTGAAATGATAATTTATGGAAAAGCGATTTATTAATAGCTGCAAATAGGGAAGTTGCCGTCAGCCTGTTACAGTTAGTAGCCTCATGCCTATTTGAATGGACAACCGCAGAACATTTTCCACAATATCAGTGGAAAAGTTGCAGCCCGTGCTGCGCCGCAGCAAATCGCCGCGCATCCGCTCCCTTCGGTGCCCGACACCCTCCTTATCTCTCCACCACCACCGCAAACCTATCTACTTCCAGTGGTCTTTGTCCCTGCAAGAATCCCGACCTATTTCTTTTTTCTTTCTCCATAATAATCCGAGTTTCACGCACCTTTTCTCCTAGGCGAGTAAATTGCCAATTAAAAGACACGTGTGGGAAAACCTTGCTGTAGGCGGCGAGGAATCACGGAGCAAGCCTGCATCCAGTTCTCTCCCCGGGACAACCCAACGCAGAGACCCCACGCTCACTCCCGCCTGCGCGGCTGTCGGAAACGTTCACTGTGCGACGCTCCCGGGCAGGCGGCGCGTCCCCCCGGGATGGAGGCAGGAGGAAGGCTGCACCCAACGAGCCCCGAAGGGATGGCACCCTCCTCCTCCTCGCCTCCCTCGGGAGGGCACGGGGACCACGGCAAGGATGGGTGGGATGGGGTGGGAGATGTCCACCGCTCCCCCTGCCTGGCCTGGGGTGAGAAACTCCCCCCCAGCGCCGCAGAGCGGCAGCTCCCTCCATCCCCGCAACGGTGTCCATGAAGCTCATGGAGACCCTCAACCCTGGATGCACACATGGGTAACGCGCGGTGACCGACTGCCCTGCGAAGCAGCCGCATGCAGGCACGGGTTAATAACGGGGTATTTCCAACCTTAATATCCTTTTTTTTTATGTCGCCGTCTTTGTGCTTTAATTACCTAAAAAGCAACATCAATGTAAATTAATGAGGGAATGTGGAGTCACCACCAGTGAGCAGATACGGAAAGTTCAGGTTTGCTGGTGGTGGCAGTGGTGGCAGAGCTGGCCATAGACAAGAGAGTGACATTTTTAATACACGGGTGGCTGAAAAAACAGTGTTTGAGTATGAAAGGTTGCATTTTATGTCCTTCTGTAATTTAACATTTTTCATTCTTTCTGGACTGCGTTCAGTTTTGTTGGATAACTTTTTCCTCACTGAATTTTAGCACCATATACGTATTCAAATACATAAATACACTCTATTTTCTTTCATAGATTTTTTTTTTTTGTAGTGATTGCTGTCTTATGCCAGGACCTTCAGACCACTTAAAAGCATATATACATACTATAGACATGTATTTCCCCTTGTTTGCATAAACGATCCTCATGAATGAAAAAAGCTAATATTTCAGACATTTTTAAGACCTTAATCTTCAGTTAAGAGGGTAAAAAAAAAAATAAATTAATTTCCTAGGCTCAGTTCCCATATTTGCCTTTTCAAACTGTTTCTCCCCCCCGTTTCCCCTGTACCTCTCCCTGGTTTAGGGCAGGAGGCCGCAGAGGTGGCCGGTTCCTGGTGGGTGGTGGGCGCCGGGAGCCATGGACGTGCCCTCCCCGCCACCTTCGCTTCCCTTCAACGTCCCGACGCTCTCGTCGTATTCATGAGCTGCAATTTAATTGAAGTGCACTCGAGTTCCAGCAAACACGAAGCGGCGGAGAGCGCGGCGGTGCGCGCGAGGCTCCGTCTGAGGAGGGGCGATGGGTAAATACCACGGCGGCGGCCGGCGTGAGAGGATAACCTGCCCACACATACGCCAGCCCAATTAGCCGAGGCAAAAGAGAGCTTTTATTCCCCAAAGAGTCAAAGGAAGCCTTAGCGATGCTCTCCATCATCCAGCCTGAGATGAAGCTACTGCGCGGTCCAGCGCGGTCTACGCAGCGACACCGAGTGCTAAAGCTACGCCCCCAAAAAAAGGCAACTTGGAAGAGCAGAAGATGCAGAAGATGCAGCTGATCGCTACAGATTCAGCGTGGTTCTCTACAGCACTGACAAACGTGGAAGGGAACAGTCTTCCCCCGAGGGCAGAGCAAGCAGCACCTTCACCCGGCGTTACGTGGGCACGACCGAAACACCACCGCCAGAGCAGTGGTGTAATGGCCTTCGCCTCTTCAAAAGAGCAACAAGAAGTCTTTAACATTGAAAGTCTAAAAAAAAAAATCTAGAGAAAAAGAGGAATTTCAAACTTAAAAATAGTTACTGAAAGCATATTAAACTAACCTGATTAACAGACTTGTCCCAGAACTACTTCATTATCAAATTTGAATTTGATTCTGCCCCTCTACTACACTCTCGTGAGACCCCACCTGGAGTACTGCGTCCAGCTCTGGAGTCCCCAACATAAGAAGGACATGGACCTGCTGGAGCGTGTCCAGAGGAGAGCCACGAGGATGATCCGAGGGCTGGAGCACCTCTCCTATGAGGAGAGGCTGAGAGAGTTGGGGCTGTTCAGCCTGGAGAAGAGAAGGCTCCGGGGAGATCTTATTGCAGCCTTCCAGTCCCTAAAGGGGCTACAGGAGAGCTGGGGAGGGACTTTTTACTGGGGCATGGAGTGATAGGACGAGGGGGAATGGCTTCAAACTGGAAGAGGGCAGGTTTAGATTGAACATTAGGAAGAAGTTTTTCCCTGTGAGGGTGGTGAGGCACTGTCCCAGGTCACCCAGAGAGGTTGTTGAGGCCCCATCCCTGGAGGTGTTCAAGGCTAGGCTGGACGTGGCCTTGGGCAACCTGGTCTAGTGGGAGGTGTCCCTGCCTATGGCAGGGGGGTTGGAACTCGATGATCTTCAAGGGCCTTTCCAACCTAAACCATTCTATGAAATACAGCCCAACCAGTGGAAGTCTGTAAGAAACTCCAGGCACTGCAAGTACACAAACAGATGTGTCTAACGACTGCTCCATCCTTCATTCACTTGGATTACTAAATCACTCTGATAACGCTAATTTTCAGAACTTGCTGAAAATAAAGAACACAAGGAAACCCAAAGAGGAACGAGATGGATGAACGTACAGTATCAAATAAGGAAAAAAATGAGTAGTCAAGAAAGTAAGTGCTAAGGAAAATGTACTACGGAATCAGAGAGAACAACTGTACTCAATAAAATTACTTCTTTAAATAGAAATAGGATTATAAGTGGGTGTACAGCCTGATGCCCCGACACTTGGGGTTTTGAAGAAAGCACTGGAGTCCAAAGGCTTTCAAAACCAAAATTACCCGGTTTAAGAGCAAGAGAATGTGCGCTTTTAAGGTGTGTACGTAAAAAAAAAAGGTTGAGACACGTCTGAACCAACGCATCTTGCCTAAAATACGCGGTGCCTGGATCCTGCACACGGGTCCCCCATGCCGAGCATCCCGCCTCTGCCAATGCGCCATTCCCGTACGCCGCTCCAGGCTAAGCGCTCGCCCCCTATCTCCGAGTGAATTCAACAGCCTCTTTAACACCCCAGAACGAATTCCTGACAAGTTGTTTTTTGCTCCATATTGCAAGTCAAGGCGGCAACCCTGTTTTTTTTCCCTATTACAAACATGTACTGTACCTCGGCTCGGAGCCGTTCGGATGCTGATACAAGATTCATAATGGCTGTCAGAATCTGCAATTTTTCCTTTTGTTTTATGAGGTCAGGCAATATTACCTGCACTGATGTATTCCATTTCCCCAGCTGAAAACCTTCTCATTTGAGCACGACAGGTTGAGGGAGTCATGATTTTGCAACCTCGCATGTGAAACACAGCGCGAGGGGGCAGGTGCCTAACCCCACGCTCTCCTTTTGCTCTTGTCCACTGGCAACAGTAAATTAAACTGTCAAAAGCGGAATTGTCCTGTCATCAACAAAGCTATAGCTTCACAAGTATTGCAACATCAGATATATTTCTAATTCGGCATTTCCCTGCACCTGTAATTTCATCAGGAACTCGCACTGGACCATGGTGAGAAGCTGTCCGGGGGACAGTGGCACCGCGAGCTCCGCGGGAGCCTTGACACGGCATTTCGAAGACAAAAATTAATGAACAATACCGGCAATTTGTTATATAGGGGAAAAAAAAGCGTGGGGTGTGAGGTCCTGACCTTGCGCGACGCCCGCAGCCCGCAGGAAGGCAGGGGTGCTAACGGGCTGCGGCGCACCGCCACCGGCCCCAAAAGGGCCAAACCCCACACGTACTTCAATGCATTAATTGCGTAGAAAAAGGGGACTCGCACCTCCGAACCTCCCGTCTTCCTTCCGGCCCCTTCAGAGATTCAAAGCGCCTCCCAGAAGTTTCCCCTCCCGTCACCCGGGTTTTGTCGCGGCACACGTCGCCACGCGAGTCGCTGCCAGAACCACGCGTTTTTGGGGAGTACATCCAGGTCACTTCACTTCCGATTTGGAATATTCCAACCGATGTTTTCTTTCGCCGTGCGGTTCTCCTGCGGTCATTTTAAAGGAATGCGATTAACTACAACCTTTATTTCAGGATTTAAACGTTGTTTCAATTTTTGAAGACGACTTCTACCTTTTTTAACGTGCTTTAGGTCTGTTTACGTCACTAACCTCATGCTATACATACACAAACTGCCCAGAGAACACTTATATTTATCAAATTATCATATTTATCATATTTATATTTATCAAAACAAATAAGATATTGTAAAATATTGTTTAAAAGCATAGGTAACTAAGCAGAATGTGCAGCGGAAGTATTGTACCAATGACGATCATGAAAGTGGAAGGGAGCATCTCTTCGGATACGCTGATAAACAAGAAAAAAGGGCTTGTTGTTATTAACTCACCGTAGCAATCAAATACTGGTTTAGATTACCTCTATAGAAATTCCAGGCTTATCAATCATTAAACTGCGGACAGAAAGTTAAATTGAGAGAAGAAATCATTTCACGCAGCTTAACGCAGTCAAAGTGACTCGATATTCCTTTATTAATTCTCATTTAATATCGCTTTAAATTGCCGCCATTATTATCCTACGGTCTACGAAANCCTTTCCAACCTAAACCATTCTATGAAATACAGCCCAACCAGTGGAAGTCTGTAAGAAACTCCAGGCACTGCAAGTACACAAACAGATGTGTCTAACGACTGCTCCATCCTTCATTCACTTGGATTACTAAATCACTCTGATAACGCTAATTTTCAGAACTTGCTGAAAATAAAGAACACAAGGAAACCCAAAGAGGAACGAGATGGATGAACGTACAGTATCAAATAAGGAAAAAAATGAGTAGTCAAGAAAGTAAGTGCTAAGGAAAATGTACTACGGAATCAGAGAGAACAACTGTACTCAATAAAATTACTTCTTTAAATAGAAATAGGATTATAAGTGGGTGTACAGCCTGATGCCCCAACACTTGGGGTTTTGAAGAAAGCACTGGAGTCCAAAGGCTTTCAAAACCAAAATTACCCGGTTTAAGAGCAAAAGAATGTGCGCTTTTAAGGCGTGTGTGTACAAAAAAAACGTTGAGCCACGTCTGAACCTACGCATCTTGCCTAAAATACGCGGTGCCTGAATCCCGCCGCGGGTCCCCCGTGCCGAGTATCCCGCCTCTGCCAACGCGCCATTCCCGCGCGCCGCTCCAGGCTAAGCGCTCGCCCCCTATCTCCGAGTGAATTCAACAGCCTCTTTAACACCCCAGAACGAATTCCTGACAAGTTGTTTTTTGCTCCATATTGCAAGTCAAGGCGGCAACCCTGTTTTTTTTCCCTATTACAAACATGTACTGTACCTCGGCTCGGAGCCGTTCGGATGCTGATACAAGATTCATAATGGCTGTCAGAATCTGCAATTTTTCCTTTTGTTTTATGAGGTCAGGCAATATTACCTGCACTGATGTATTCCATTTCCCCAGCTGAAAACCTTCTCATTTGAGCACGACAGGTTGAGGGAGTCATGATTTTGCAACCTCGCATGTGAAACACAGCGCGAGGGGGCAGGTGCCTAACCCCACGCTCTCCTTTTGCTCTTGTCCACTGGCAACAGTAAATTAAACTGTCAAAAGCGGAATTGTCCTGTCATCAACAAAGCTATAGCTTCACAAGTATTGCAACATCAGATATATTTCTAATTCGGCATTTCCCTGCACCTGTAATTTCATCAGGAACTCGCACTGGACCATGGTGAGAAGCTGTCCGGGGGACAGTGGCACCGCGAGCTCCGCGGGAGCCTTGACACGGCATTTCGAAGACAAAAATTAATGAACAATACCGGCAATTTGTTATATAGGGGAAAAAAAAGCGTGGGGTGTGAGGTCCTGACCTTGCGCGACGCCCGCAGCCCGCAGGAAGGCAGGGGTGCTAACGGGCTGCGGCGCACCGCCACCGGCCCCAAAAGGGCCAAACCCCACACGTACTTCAATGCATTAATTGCGTAGAAAAAGGGGACTCGCACCTCCGAACCGCCTGTTTTCCTTCCGGCCCCTTCAGAGATTCAAAGTGCCTCCCAGAAGTTTCCCCTCCCGTCACCCGGGTTTTGTCGCGGCACACGTCGCCACGCGAGTCGCTGCCAGAACCACGCGTTTTTGGGGAGTACATCCAGGTCACTTCACTTCCGATTTGGAATATTCCAACCGATGTTTTCTTTCGCCGTGCGGTTCTCCTGCGGTCATTTTAAAGGAATGCGATTAACTACAACCTTTATTTCAGGATTTAAACGTTGTTTCAATTTTTGAAGACGACTTTTACCTTTTTTAACGTGCTTTAGGTCTGTTTACGTCACTAACCTCATGCTATACATACACAAACTGCCCAGAGAACGGCCTTATTTATCAAATTATCATATTTATCATATTTATATTTATCAAAACAAATAAGATATTGTAAAATATTGTTTAAAAGCATAGGTAACTAAGCAGAATGTGCAGCGGAAGTATTGTACCAATGACGATCATTAAAGTGGAAGGGAGCATCTCTTCGGATACGCTGATAAACAAGAAAAAAGGGCTTGTTGTTATTAACTCACCGTAGCAATCAAATACTGGTTTAGATTACCTCTATAGAAATTCCAGGCTTATCAATCATTAAACTGCGGACAGAAAGTTAAATTGAGAGAAGAAATCATTTCACGCAGCTTAACGCAGTCAAAGTGACTCGATATTCCTTTATTAATTCTCATTTAATATCGCTTTAAATTGCCGCCATTATTATCCTACGGTCTACGAAAGGCTCGCTGTAATTAGTCTGCATTAAGCCCTTTTTATTTATAAGGAGCCAAATAAACAAACCCACTGTAATTACCTGGGCGCCACCGTATTGATCTGAGCGTCGCCTTTGAATACGACTTTATTTCGGGTTTCCATCGCCCGGGCGTCCAACCCTGCTCGGGCGCAGAGGAGCGCGGGCACGCGAGCGCTGGGGGCACCGGCGCGCTCCCGCAGCCCCCGGGGGTCCCGCATCCACCCCCCCATCACCGTCACCCACCGCCCCCAATTACCAGCGGAGAGGAAAGTCCCCGACGGCGGAGAATCGCCTCCCTCCCACCCCTTGTTCGCTCCCACTTCAGTACACGGTGTTAACGACATACAAATTTTGAGGTCATTAAGTAGAACCAGGAATTGAAAGGAAGACAGGCGCTCTTCCAGGAGATGCCGATGTCAGCATTTCAAGTACTCTCCTAATCCCACAATGCAAGTTTCAGCATTATTGTCTCAATTTAACTTGCATTAGTACCTAGCACCTTGATTACACTGTTGGGGTGGTAATCTTCGCCTGCATATGCCATCATTACTTATGTCAAGCCTCTCGAGTTGTTATGAATACTATGTTGTTTTACGAGAGAGAGGAAATTAGTGCCAGTCCCCCAGAGTTTTGGGTGCTTAACACTGAAGCACTACACAGCCCTCTCAAATCCCACAACAAATCCTTGTTTAGTGCCACATGGAGATAAGGACTTTGCAGCAACATCCCAGCATAAATAACCCGCATCCCTCTTTATTCGCAAAATGTCAAAAAAAAATCAAAAAATAAAAAAAAAAAATCTCCCTTCTGTATTTTTTTTTTCCCTTTTCGCCCAAAGATGGCTCAAAGTGCATTTAATCGCCGCGTGCGTGGGATGTCCCGCCTTGGCGCGACACCGAGCGCGACAAACCCGACGCGTTTTCGGATTATCTTAAAATGCGGTTTCGGCTACGTTTTTAATAAAAATGAACTTCTCCAACCCGGAGGAAACGCGCTGTAGTAAGATGAGTCTTCCCTCAGGAGTGCAATAAAGAGAGAAATTGTTGCCTCGCACGTATCGC
>VUYV01000063.1:2454109-2461609 GCA_008711295.1 Anarhynchus alexandrinus | reverse complement strand
GGGGGGGATTGTGCCCCTCTGCTGTACTCTCATGAGACCCCACCTGGAGTACTGCATCCAGCTCTGGAGTCCCCAACATAGGAGAGACACGGACCTGCTGGAGAGGGGCCAGAGGAGGCCCCGGAGATGCTGCGAGGGCTGGAGCCCCTCTGCTGGGAGGACAGGCTGGGAGAGTTGGGGGGGGTCAGCCTGGAGAAGAGAAGGCTCCGGGGAGACCTCAGAGCCCCTTCCAGTGCCTAAAGGGGCTCCAGGAGAGCTGGGGAGGGACTCTGGATCAGGGAGGGGAGCGATGGGACGAGGGGGAACAGTTTGACACTGAAAGAGGGGAGATTTGGATGAGATGTGAGGAAGAAATTGTTGACTGTGGGGGCGGTGAGCCCCTGGCGCAGGTTGCCCCGAGAAGCTGTGGCTGCCCCATCCCTGGAGGTGTTCAAGGCCAGGTTGGACGGGGCTTGGAGCAACCTGGGCTGGTGGGAGTTGTCCCTGCCCAGGGCAGGGGGGTGGGACTGGATGGTCTTCAAGGTCCCTTCCAACCCAAACCATTCCATGATTCTATGATCTACACTGCGTCCCAGTAGCTGAAAATTCGGGCTGCAGAGTGGAATAGGCACCCTTACACATATCTCAGTGCAAAAGTAAAGTGTTTCATGGACAACTACAGATCAACCTGGGCAACATTTGAAGAAGATCACATTGGATAAATTACAAGATTTTCCCAGAATGTCTATAAGCAATAAACTGGGCCTTCACAATACAAAGCGCTCACAGTACTGGATCTCATTTTAATGGGTAAAACAAGAAAGCCACTGACTTTCAGAAAATTAAGAGGGGCCTCAATTCCCACAAGAAAGATCTGGTTATTATTTACTTTGACTAACATGAACGCGGCACCAGCCTTCAGTGCTCCGAACTGGAAAAGGGAGGCTTTCCCACAGCAAGGCAACGCTCCGCTCCCACCTCCCAACCCACAGGAAAAGCTAAGGGAAACACCACGGGGGAAGGGGAACCCACGAAATTTAACATACGGAGCAAAGTGAATGAAAATTTCTATTTCTAGTCAACGTAGTTTTGTGGAAAAGAGCTTTCTTAAATAAACATGGAGGCTTTTTGTTCGGGGGTGAGGAGTTTGGAGAGAAGTTCTGAGAAAATTCTAGGTGTGTCTGAAGGGCACCGGTTGATAACCTCTGCCAGATGACCGAATGCCACCTGAAGGTCACGAAGCCCAGTTTGCATTACAGGGAGTTATCGGGGCATATGCAGTGGATGTTGGCTGACATAATTCTTGAAAAGTCATGTTGGACACATGAAAGGACGAGCCCAAGACCGGTGTGGTCATTCAGTTTTCTGTCCAGCAGTTTTTATGCTTTTACAGAATATAATAAAATCTCTGTCAATTAAGTATGTAGATGAGGCAGAGTTGGATGTGGTAATAAATGAGGCCTATGTGAACAGTGGGGTACTCAGCTCGGCACGGGGGTACACCAGGTCATGTAAGGACTCTTGCGCCTCAGGTGATAAAAAGAGAATCTTTCGTATTTTAGACACAAATATCACAATTTTTCCTTGGCTTAAATATTACAGCAGAAGTGGAGCTGATCAAATTCCGGTATAGGAAACAAAACACCCTCAAGCTTGGAACAAGGTAAAAATCAGCCGAAAGATACAAAGGTGCAAATTATTGTATTTCTAAATAAGGCACCATCACACTGCACCAAAGAAGGGTTAACACACACATCTCTTATGCCTAACAGAAGCTAGACTGGTGTCCACAGACACAACTGTGGTGTTAGCAAATATTACCTTTGTATCCTAAAATTACTTGTATTTCAATTGTTCCAGCAAAGCTGTGGCAGTGGCCCCCGTTTTCCCAGAGGAGGAAGGCCACCAGCACCCCGCGGTGTCCCAGCCCGCATGGCCCCCGTGGGACGATGCCCGCTGCCACCCCGACTGAGGAGGCAGCAGGGAAACCGGCCAGGTTTGCGTGAAGCGATGCAGATGTCTACCTAATTTAGCTCATTTCATTTCTAAATACATCACCTCATTACAGTAATGGAGAGTTCTCAGCCTGGTTCAGCAGGTGGAGAAGGCGGCTCAGAAAACCCGGACCCACAACCCCCGAAGAGAGGCGCACGCTCGACCTACCGGCACCCTTTGCGCTTTCAGCCTAGAGACTGGAGGAGCCTTCTAGCCCAGGGCGGATGTAAAATTTACCTACAGTAACAGATGAGCCGTTTATCATTCTTTGCAGAATATTTCTTCGCTCCCCAAACACCATGGTGCTGACCAATGTTAGATTCTCTCGTACGCATGGAAAGCCTTTCCCTCTACTCCCCATCACAATTAAAATGGCTGTTACCCTTACCCACTAGTTATTTCTAATATTTTCCCAACTAAATCCTTAATTTTCCATTTCAAATTTTAATTAAACCTTTTCTTAATTGAGGGTTAGCAGAATTTCATTGCAGCACCTCTCTTAAAACTCTGGGCCGACTCAGAACTTCAGAGGTTCAGCGGTAAATAAAAGGTGTTACTGGGCTGAATGGTCAACTCCGGTCAGACCAAAGCCGCGGCTACGACTGTCAAAGCCTTAAATGTCAAATTCTTACTGTGACAATAAAGAAGTCGGACGGCTTTTAATACTGATGATAAAGAAGGGCACAGTATTTATTTAATAGGCTCAGTAATTCTACACATTTTCTATGCACTTCACTTTATGACAGCGTTATATACTGCCGGTATTTGTGCACAGGAACTCCAGAAAGTAAACTAGTTACACAGCGACGTCTGTGGCAACCTACCATAAAATCTGCATTTTTAATTTTAAGTAGAACTCTACATGAACCTAAACACCAGATACTTTAAGGTACATTATCTACACTCCGAGATACCTTTCATAATTCGTACGTGGTAAGTAATCGCTAGCACTGTAATCTAATAAAACAAGTTCTCTTCCACTGTCTTGATGGATTTTTTTTTCCTCCCAATACTACTTAAAACTTTTTAGCTTCCTTGCAGCAAGCTCAACAGCCAGGATATGACATGCAAAATATAATTCTGGCCTAGTCATAAAGCTGTATTTTTGGTTCCAACAAGTGTCATCTCAATGATAAAAGCCAAATCAAATCAAATCCAACTAACCTGCAGAAGATGCTAATCCAACCAATGAAGTAAACACAGAAACTACAGAATTACAGAAAATAAGGCTCTAGAAAAAGTTACTCTGGAAAGTCTTCTACCCAAGCAGTCATCCCAATGCAGAATCAAATGCATGTGCACCGTTCCCAAAAGGGCTGTCCAGCTTCTCCCCACAACCGTCCCCTGAAGAGCCTTTCCAACCTTTTTGGACAGTTTGCTCTGGACCCTCAGCAGATGTTTTGTGATTCCCAGTTGGGAACTCTCCTGCTCCAATTTAAATATTTCTGTCCTCTTCTGCACAGGCACCTTAACAGATCATTTCTTTTTTCCCCCTTCACACACAACATTTTGTAGACCCGATCGTGGCTTTCACAGAAGCCGTTACTGATGTAATTCTGGTTGGACGCAGTTGAGTGTATTCCTCCCTCCATGTCTCAGGACAGTGCACCATGTTCTCAGACCAGCAGGACTTCACCACCTCACACCTTTGGCTTTTCACACACCCACACGTCAACTCGCATCGCCCATCCGCACATCCCTCCCTGCTGAAAGGCTCCCCGCGACTTGGCGGGCGATTAGTCTTGATAAAGACCTTTACTGACCATTTGACAATTTTCAGCTGCATCACCTTTATCTGAGACTGTTTTGCCAATGCGTGAGAATTATCCTAACCACCCACTCTGCCGTGTAGTGCACCTCCATCCCCTCCCACCTTGATGCCACCAGGTTTCGGAACTGTGTTAGCTCAAGCCATTTCTCGAGATGGTGGCAAGAACGCCATCTGAGGACATCCAAAGTCTTACTAAAAATGAAAACCTCTTCTCATGTAGAAAGCACGATATGCAAAAAGTAAATTGATAAAACCAGAACTTGCCAGATCCACAACGGTCGCTGCACCCTTCCTTCTTACCATCCAAGTGCTTGCAATAAAAAATTTAGAATAAAACAAAGGAAAACCAAGTCCTATCATTTTCTAGATTCATTTTATGCTTTACTCAAGGCTCCTCTACCAGTGGTAGAGGCTACGTGCTTCTCCCTGCTTGATCCGAGGGCTCACCCGGCCTCCGTGACTCATTAAAAATGAGTAATGTTTATAAAATCTCGGCAGCTCCGGGTACAACCAGACCCGTCAGCCTTCGTCAGGCGGGACACCCAGTTTTCCCAGTGACTATCTGGACTCCTAAGGAGGATCTGTTTTTTAATCAGATTTCCTTGACTGATATTTCCTTACTTCAGTGCCAGATTTTACTGTACCTCCTAGTCCATTATAAGGAAACTAGAAACCTCCTTATAACCCATTTGTGCTCAACAATTGCTCTACCTTTTATATATTATCTCTCTTTGGTAAGACTACACCACCAGTCTACCTTTGCTTTATCGATGATGTGTGGCTTTATGCATACAGTGTTGTAGAAGAGATTAACCTTAGTTACTGGAAAAAAAAAACAAACCAGATTTAGTAGTTAATCTGAACAATTTTATGGTATTCCTTATATTTGAAGCTATTACATACCTCCTATAATCAAAACAACTCCAGTTCACTGCTCTGATATTTAAAGGTGGAACTCTCCTTTTGCCTCGTGCAAGTTTAAATGGAAAAACCATATCCCTAACACCACAAATCCTCTTCTGCCAGAAAAATGTAGGAAGAAGTATGTTTCTTTAAATTCCCATGTTCAATGCAGGTAGAATTGTATTATCGTCCTATGAATATTCTGGGCATACAGTACCCCCTCTTTTATGTTCGTGGGGTTAGGGGAAAAAGGAAATCAAAATAATTTGCTGTAATGAATCTTGAAAATTGCCATGTGAAGCTAAACTTATTTCATGCCAAGAAACCAGGAAACAGCAATCCTTAACCCACATTAAAATGAGTTTACTTTGGGAAAAGTTGCTTCCGTGTTGTGAATTTCTTCACAATCATTGTATGTTCAAAATACTTCTATATAAAATCATAAAAATACATCCACGAAGGCGCATGTGAGAAGCGCAATGGTATATAAATACAACCCACCCCTCAGGGGAAAAGGACATAAAGAGTCTATACAAACAGCATTTGGGAGACCACCTTAAGTCCGAGGGAAAGGGGAAAATTAAGGTATTTCTGAAATATTTTCAACTCATTCTTTGCTGCACCTGGTAAGTTTTCTGCGCCCCTTTGTGGCTCGTGGGTTGGGAAGACATCACCTGGAAATGCTGATGGCAGAGCTCCCTGCTTGTCAAGTAAATGAGATCCCCTCTTGAACAAACCCTCTTCACAAAAATATAAGGACTTTTAAAATATAAGCTTTTTTTTGTATCCTGGTTGTCTCACCTCCACCATTTTCACCCTCCAGGAACAACTTGATTTGAGGGTGTACAAATACTTCAACCAGAGTCTCCACATTTAGGCAAGCTGTACTAATGTAGCTGGATCCATATGATAAACCTGACCTATAGGTTAATCTATTTTACAAAGCCTAAAAAGAGATCAATTTTCTCCTTAGAACAGCCACAGTAAAATTTAACACTGTATTTCCAACTTTTATGGCAGTTAAAGGTTTGAGGATTGGATTATTCGATGTAATTCAGTGATGCCGAACCCATTTAACTGTCCTGAGGTTCACACCCCGCATTTCGGTACCTTTCCCACAGAGACAGGAAAATGACGGACTTTTTAAATTTAAAAAATACATTTTCTTACTTGATACGGGAGTACGCATGCGACGGACAAAACGAGCGTACCTGGAAAACGCAGCGATTGCTTTATCAACGCTAAAAGGTGCCCATGCAGTTTAAGGCTGTAAAACTCCCCTCCTGGCCCCCCAAAAATGGGCAGAGCTATCTGACAGCCAGCGGGAAGCCCAAATCCCTCATAGCGTGAAAAAATATACATTTATAGACGCATGTTCAAGAAAGGAACTGTGGGATTTAAATCTGGGACTTTCTCAAAATACAGCGAACCAAAGCATCCCGGATATTTTATTTAATATACAGCCTCCATCTACCGTACCAAGGAAGAGACGCTCGGTCTGTCGGATTTATTACAGCTTTACAAAGTGGGGTTTTTTTTTTGACAGTAATTTTTTCTGTGAATAACAGCGCTGGCGTTCGGAGCAGCCTGCGAAGCAGAGGCTCGGGGTCCTCGTCCTCTCTTGTTTACAGTTCTGCTGCCACTTCTCATGTTGCCTGCGCAGGTCAGATGGGAATAGTCCAAAATGCAGCAATACACATCCTCAGAACAGTGTTTTTCACACTATTATAGTTAAGAGTATGCCAGAGTTTACACTTAAGATTTTATTTTTCAGAGGTGCATAATTATAAAAATCTAGTGTCCGACTCAGCTGCCTGTGCACAACTGTGCGCACCGACAACTTACGCGTATCTGGTTCAGTGCTTTTTAAGTCAGATATTCTGCTCTATTTGTGATGTGGGGTTACGGCAGCACAGGATATGCAGCTTTCCAGTTCTGCATCTGTACACGGCTGTCACAAAATTGGAAAGAAACCCCTGTTTCCCATTCCTGAACGCTGGGTTTCCTGCGGGAGCTGAGCACTCCGCATTCCTCCCCCTAACAAATATCGGAAAAAAAAATTGTTTACACCCTTTCTTTGTTGCCATCAGATTCCAACGTCACATTATCTTCCAATGTTTATCCGTCTGAGGAACATGGGAAACTTGAAATGTTTTTTTCTTTTTGGTGTGTCCAACAATACTAATCTGACATTTCTGTTATTTCTGATCAGCCCAAGTGACGACGGGACAGAGCGCAGGATTTACCCCAAGCTGCCCGCACGGAAAGCAGAATTTCTTGTGATAGTAGGAACTATGNAGTGATGGAAGATAGAAAGTAACCAGCGACGCCCGACCACCACAGACACCCCCCTTGGCCGGGCGTGCTTTTTTTTTTTTTTTAAAAAAAAAGAGATAGTCATAACTTAATCTCTGACAAACCCTGAACTTGGGTTCCCCTCCTTTCACCTCCACTGCAGCAGTTTTTGCACTCAAGGGGTCAAAGTTAAGCACACACTTCTGGGAAGAAATGTTTTCTGACCATTTGAAGAGGAGTTTTCGCTTGAAGAGGAGTTCAGGAGCCTTCTGCATCTTCTCACTATTACTAGAGCACCCATTTTAACCAAAATAAACAACAAAGTAATTACAGAAAGACATTAATATTGCTGGATTTTATACAAATCATGGAATGGTTTAGGTTGGAAGGGACCTTGAAGACCATCCTGTTTCAGCTCCTGCTGCCCTGGGCAGGGACACCTCCCACCAGCCCAGGTTGCTCCAAGCCCCGTCCAACCTGGCCTTGAACACCTCCAGGGATGGGGCAGCCACAGCTTCTTGGGGCAACCTGCGCCAGGGGCTCACCACCCTCACAGG
>VUYV01000063.1:2395271-2454017 GCA_008711295.1 Anarhynchus alexandrinus | reverse complement strand
TCCTGGAGCCCCTTTAGGCACTGGAAGGGGCTCTGAGGTCTCCCCGGAGCCTTGTCTTCTCCAGGCTGAACCCCCCCAACTCTCCCAGCCTGTCCTCCCAGCAGAGGGGCTCCAGCCCTCGCAGCATCCTCTGCGCCCCACTCCAACAGGTCCACGTCTTTCTTATGTTGGGGGCTCCAGAGCTGGAGGCAGTACTCCAGGTGGGGTCTCACCGATTTGAAATACATCTTGTTCACAGATTCGAATAATCTCTGCCACTAAAAAGTTCTGGCCACAGAGATTTAGGGTTATTAGTACTCATCAGATATGGCTTAAAGATCCAAGGGGCAAGAGAGTTTTGTTGTCTTGGGAAAGTCACGCTTTCATTCAACACCTCACTCGGAGAAGACTCCACAGCCCAACGCCACAGGGACTTAGCTGCACTTTCAAGAATGTGGACACGTACTTGGAAAACAAATGTTGTTTGGTATCAGATACTCCTGTATTCCAGTTATTTATCTGAAAACACTTTGTTTGTTGGAGGAGATAAATCCCCTCATACTATGCTCACGTCACAGGCAGCAGAAGGAGAAACTCCACAGCAAATTGCAGTTTGCACATGTGAAGTTACCATAAACCATACAACTGTGGAATTAACTGGAAGTAAATACAGACTTTAGACATACAGAGGGGGTTAAACTATCAGATACTTTACAGAAAATTGTAGGTCTAAGAATCCCCGTAAAAATCCACCCATTGGCCACGTGGTACCAAGTGAGTCCTATGGAAAACTGCTGAGGTCTGTGCTACACTTGTGCACTGTTCCTTGGTGGTTCCTCAGCCAAGGACAGCAGAAACCCACACTGAATACTTAGTCAACAAGCCTCATACTGAAGGATAATACCTCTAGTTATTTTTAGTCAATAAAAAGGAAAAAAAAATACCCAAGTGTGTCTGACAAAGAGGGACTAGAAGTATTGGAGGATTTTGAAATGTTAAGACAGAAAGCTTCTTATTTCATTCAATTTGAGAGGTGAAGAGGGAACTGTGCCACAGTTTGGAGGCAAGAATAAAAATTCCATGAAATAGTCTCAGGAGACAACTGATAGCACTCATCCATAGTTGGTGACACTCTGACTCTTTCATGAAAAAGGCAATTTTGCTTCCCAGAAAAATATTCTGGCACTGGGGATTCAAGAGGACAAGGCTCTCACGGCGATTTCTGACTTTCTTACCCATATTAATATCTACAGTTATCAAATCCAGAACTTCAAACTGTGACTTTGTTACAAAGAGGATTCTCAGAAAATACAAAAAGCTCCCTCTTTTGTCATATATTTACAGCTGAAGAAATCCCATCCATTTAGCCGATTCTTCCCCAATAAAATTTGCTATTTGAACGCAGCTTAACAGAAAAGTCTTATCAGGAACGAAGCTGTATGTTTAGGTTGAAACCTGTGCTAGCAGTTGAAGATACTCTGTAAATCATTTAAAATAACATTTGATTTTACAGAAACAGTAATCACTTAAAACAAAAATCTTGATACAGTAGACTGGGACAAAAGAGTTAGAGTAATTTTTTAGTCTCTAACAGGGTATCTAAATCCTTCCTTTATGGCATATTTTTGTTCATTTCATCAGGTATTGTCTTTGATATATATAAAATTGACCTTGTGCATGGGACCTGAAATACCCAAAATCCCATCTGCCCTTTTTAAAAAGCAACCCTGAGGTGTACTGTAATTAAATAAACCCATCTCCCTAACGAATGGGTTCGCACAGCACCTAGGGGAGATGCTTGGGAAAGGAACGGCTGGTTTCTAAGAAAACTCACCATACAGAGCAAAAATGTTTCTTGGACGTGTCTGAAAAGATAACTTCCCTCTTCCAAAGAGAGGACAAACGCCACCAAGCCTGGGGAACCAGCGTTTTTTAAGACGTAAGACTTTTCAGGTTTGTTTTTCTGCTATCAGAAAGAGATGGAAACAATTACAGAAAATAGGGGATGAACGTTTCTAGAAAGAACGGAACACGACTGGCAAACGCAAACATTTAGTGAGGATTGAATTAATTTTGCGTTGTAGCCTTTCGCACTTCTGAGGAAATTAATTCTGGGAACTACAAGATGAGAAGCCACTGGCTTCTTTCCAGTACCTCCTCACAGTCATCTGTTTGAAAAATCAGCTTCAAAATTGCATATTTATTTTGGATGAATTACCCCTTTCTAGTGTTTTGAACAGCAAAGACAGACAGCTAAAATATTTACATTAAAGACTAGACACAAGTAGAAGAACTGCTAATTGTTTGCATGCAAAATGATTTTCCCGAAAAAGAATAAACAGCAATAAAAAAGGTGGTTGAGGTTTTGGAAGTCATTCAAACTTTTGTCCAAAGAAACGGCTGTACTTCCGAAACAAACTCCTATCTGCTCATTGCCAATGAATTGCTCCGAATTGGGTATTACAGAACAGATTTGACTTCACCAACTAAGCCAGGAGCGCGCGTGAGGTTCAGGTCACCTGCACGAAGTGACTGCTTTTGTGAAACGCACACAAATGTTTTTCTTAACCGTCACTGATCTCTAAACAGGAATATGGGCTGATGATCCTCAGGCCCAAATTTTAAACAAATACTCCTGCAGAACCTACAAAATGCGTCATTTTAGTATGTGAAAACCCCATATACAACACCCAACTCAACAGTCACTCGTGTCAAGTCTGCTCGCTCGAGTAAGCGTCCCCGGTGCGAGACTGAGTCGGTGTCTCCATCAAAATAAAACTTCATTCCCATCTCTACATCCTTAATAAAACATTATGACACGCGAGCGGCTAACAACTGCATCTTATTTATGCTATTAGATGTACTTACTACCGTGAATGAAGCTGTTAAAATCGCAGGACTCGGCCTGACATTTCCTCCTCACTCACAGACCATCAAACCGCCGCTGCTCGGACATAATAAGTTGTATTTGTTCCGAACGGCGTGTTTGGCGTGACGCTGTGGTTCAAGAAGTTGTAATCCGTACGGTAACATTTTTGCCTGCCTGGCAACAGGAATGATTTCTATTTGCATGGTAATGAGACATTTTATTTGACAAGGTGTTGAAGGAAAAGATGCAATAATTTTAACAGTTGGGTGTTACACTTTAAAACCCATTCAATGGATCTGGGAAAAAAACAGTGCTTCAACGCCAAACTTTACGCGAGTGGCGCGTGGAGCAGGAAAAGGGACCAAATCCGACTGAAAAAAATAACCAGAGCACCCACCCCTATTAGTTGAAATGTTAAACTACATAGTAAAAAGGAAAATATAGCATTGTTTTACTCTGTCTCTGTCTCCCGTGAAGTAAGGAAGGCCCCGGAGACCGCCAGCCAGGCTGGCAGCGGCGCAGAGACGGACGCGGCGAGATTTCCATCTCACTTAACCCCTCATCAAAATGAACTGGGGCTCTACCCCTGCTCTGACCAAGAGCCCTGATCTTAACTTTAAATAATCTAATTAACCCGAAGTTTGCGATCTTCTCCCTTTTTTATACTACAAAAAAACAAACTTTGCTTTTAATTTAGAAAAGCGGTGCTCACATCGGATCATCTGTATGGCTGAAAACGTGATAGTATCTTTGACCTCAGACGTGTAGCTTGAATAACGATATAGGCATTTGACTAGATGATAAACAGAGATCTTATTTCCTCTGCAAGGAAGCCCTGAGCAATTTAACGAAGGCCGGCGCAGCCGAGGTGTTCAGAGGGGTTAGAAAAATAAAAGTCACACGGCTTCCCCAGAGCGGGGAATCGGGGCAGCACAGCGACGTCACCCAAAAGGGATCCAAAATATTTTCCTAGATTCAAATTCAAAAATTATATAATTCTTCGGGAACTAGTTAACCTGCCTGTGCACCCCCCAAATTAACGGTACCACTGTCTTCCCAGGCTGTCGAACCTCAAACCGGGTGATGCTCAGCCACGGGGCAGCCCGCCGTGGGGCTGGTGTGACCCCCTTGGGCACAGCTCCCAGGGCCCCCCAGGAGCGGGGCAGGGAGGGGGCACAAAGCAAACGAAGCCCTTTTTAGTGGAAAGCATCAGAACGCCCCTATTTTAATCGAGCAAGGTTGAGCTGCGTAACAACGCCCTGTGTTTCAGAGAGAGCCTGCCCACCTCGTCCCGTCCCGGGCCTGCAGCAGGCCTCGAGGCCTTTACACAGGGATTTGGGGCTGTTGTTTATTTTCTATGCCAGGAAGACATGCACATTCAGAATCATAGAATCATAGAATGGTTTAGGTTGGAAAGGACCTTGAAGATCATCGAGTTCCAACCCCCCTGCCATAGGCAGGGACACCTCCCACCAGCCCAGGGTGCCCAAGGCCACGTCCAGCCTGGCCTTGAACACCTCCAGGGATGGGGCCTCAACAACCTCTCTGGGCAACCTGTGCCAGTGCCTCACCACCCTTACAGGGAAAAACGCCCAGCACCATACTGGGGTTTTGTTCTCCATAGCACAGCACTCTGCATCTAACCCAACTGTACACGTCATTCCCTGCATCAACATTGCGAGAGCAGCCCTGAGGAGAAGGCCCTGGGGGTGCTGATGGATGAGAAGCTCACCATGAGCCGGCAATGCACAATCGCAGCCCAGAAGGCCAACCGCATCCTGGGCTGCATCAGAAGTGTGGCCAGCAGGGCGAGGGAGGGGATTCTGCCCCTCTACTCCACTCTCGTGAGACCCCACCTGGAGTACTGCATCCAGCTCTGGAGCCCCCAACATAGGAGAGACATGGACCTGCTGGAGCAGGACTAGAGGAGGCCCCAGAGATGCTGCGAGGGCTGGAGCCCCTCTGCTGGGAGGACAGGCTGGGAGAGTTGGGGGGGTTCAGCCTGGAGAAGAGAAGGCTCTGGGGAGCCTTCCAGTGGCTAAAGGGGCCTTCCAGTGCCTAAAGGGGCTCCAGGAGAGCTGGGGAGGGAGTTTTTACGAGGGCATGGAGTGACAGGATGAGGGGAATGGCTTCAAACTGGAAGAAGGGAGATTTAGATTGGATATTAGGAAGAAAAATTTCCCTGTGAGGGCGGTGAGCCCCTGGCGCAGGTTGCCCAGAGAAGCTGTGGCTGCCCCATCCCTGGAGGTGTTCAAGGCCAGGTTGGACGGGGCTTGGAGCAACCTGGGCTGGTGGGAGGTATCCCTGCCCAGGGCAGGGAGGGGAACTGGATGATCTTCAAAGTCCCTTCAAACCGAAACCATTCCATGATTCTATGATTCTTTGATCTCAACTCTGCCAAAGACGCTATAAATTTTCCCATTTAGTGACAAATTTCATGAAGTTGTCTTATTGAGTCTCTTTTTGCCCTTTCCTCCATCAAAGTCCTCTATTCTCAGAACGGAAGAAGGTCCCAACAGGCCATAGCGGGTGGGGAAGGGGACTGAGGCTGCAGTAAGAAGATGATGTGATGAGGGAAATTTAACAAAATAAAGAACCACCACGCCAGAGCCCATATTTTCCTGTACCACAAGCACCGTTATTTTGACTCATATGTTTCAACTGAAGCAAACACCGAAAGCGATTTGTGTAATAATAGGACACAAAGTTAAACAAGAGTAAGCGAACTGCAGGAAATTCATCACCAGAGAACACAGCATCAAACAAGTGCGTCCCAAGGAACAAAAGCAAGAGGTGAGGACAACAATGAAACAGCAAGAACGCATCCAGTGTATACAAGAGTGAAAGCAGAGGGAGGGCAAGAAGCCAGACACATTACACATGACATAAGTAAATAAATCAAAGGAAGTGAGATTAAAACCTGAATTAACTGGAGGAGGGGGAGAGCTATAGCACCTGCATAGAGGTGTCCGCCCCATGGAGATTAATATCACACAGTCTATGAAAAAGTCTGATTTGTAGTGGCGGAACAGGGAAAGTAAGAAAGATTCACATTTCAAAATCAGAGAGCTAAAAAAAAAATAACCAGTGTCACTAATCCCCGGGTTTCAAACCCATCTGAAAACACAACAGGATTGCTCAAAGAAGCTCATGGTAACGTGGATTTATATTACAACAAAATTATACTTTAGTTGGGTTTTAAACTGCAGTTAAATAAGGCACATTTAAACCCAAACTATTTGAAAACGGAATATTTTCTCCATATACGTTTTACAAAGTTTTAATTCTTTTCTGTCATATTCCAGCTTATGACAGGCAGAGTTTTACTTTTCAAACCTTTTTGTAGACTTACCAAAAAACCAAACCAGTAAAAGTTTAGTTTCACAGGGTTGTTTTATATTATTTTTTTATTCTGTACACAGTAACTTGAAGCTTCAGATAAACATGACCTGTTCTTCAGCTGGGTGAGTACTTTGAGATGTATCAGTATCACAAAGTCTCCAAATGCAAATCAAGTTCACTTCAAGCCTCACAGTCCCATTCCAAACGAGAACAGCAGGAGCATGACAAAAAATTATACGAAATAGTGTTTTCAAAAATCTTTTCGGGAAGTTGTGATGTTTTCCTATCTAATAGTTCTGCCGCTGGCTGCCCTGACATAAAGGATGCCGAGGGCTGCAGGGACGCAGCTGCCAAGGGCAAAGCAGGTTTCCCAGAGCCCGCACCTCCTGGGATGGGAAATGGATCTGGAATAGAGATTTTCTTCCTCCTCCTCCTCCTCCCCTGGGCAGCACCGGCCCTCTCTGCCCACCCGGGGTGCCGCTCTCGCTGCGAGCCTGCCGCAGAGGGAAACCACCCGAGAGCACTGAGGACAGAATCACAGAATCGCTGAGGTTGGAAGGGACCTTTAAGATCATCAAGTCCAACCATTACCCTACCCTGACAAAACCACTTCTAAACCACGTCCCCAAGTACCACATCTACCCTTTTTTTAAACACCTCCAGGGATGGCGAATCCACCCCCTCCCTGGGCAGCCTCTTCTAATGCTTGGTAACCCTTTCCGTGAAAAAAAAAATTCCTAATATCCAATCTAAATATTGGAACACCTTTCTATTCACAAGGATATGCAGAAAGATGTTATAGGGACTTGCAGCAACCTAATTATTAAAGAAATAGAAACAGGTGGGGATGGTCATACTGCTTAATGTTATTTGGAAGTTTTTGCCTTTTCACAATAAATTCTTTTTGATGTACCTATAGCTGCGACCACACTAAAGTGAACAAGGGGATTCCGAAACACAGAAAAACTATACATTCCCTATGCTTTGGAGCAGAGCTAAGGTTCGAGTCCAGGCCGGTACCATTTCCATACGCTAAATGGAGCGGACTACCGAGATGCAAACGTTGAAGGATACTGTAAATAAAGACCATCATAAACATAGCCACGGCCATACAACGGAGGTGGTGCTGAGGGATATGGGTTAGTGGTGGGTTTGGCAGTGTGGGGTTGATGGTTGGACTCGATGATCTTAAAGGTCCCTTCCAACCTCGACGATTCTATGATTCCATGATAATGCTACCCTATAGTCTTAATTGTGGCTATTTATAAATCACATTTAAAGAAGTCAAGTGCGATACGATGGCATCTTGCAATGGCATCATCTAGGCAGCTATTACGTGGGTGGATAAAACTGCTGACTTTTACTAATTTTGTATGAAACAAATTCCTTGCCACTAAAGTAATAGTAAAAACAGTCAAGAGAATAATTGTACGGAAAAATATAAAAACTGCCAATCCTCCTTTCCCTCAGGTTTTCCAACCACCTGCTGGCAAACTGCACTATATGAGTATTTCTTTTATAAAAATAAAAGCCCCATGAGGAATAAATTAAATAAAACCAAAGTATCCTCCACATTTTCTAGAGCATTTATTGATTATGGGATTTTCACGTTAAAAAGTGGCACACGTGCTCCTGCGGCCCATTTGTCCCCTCTGCGCGCACAACGTGGCGGAGGAGGGGGAGTGCACGAAGCAGCAAATAACACACTGGAAGTTTCAATTTTAGATATGCAAGACCAGAAAATTAATGAGCGTCTTTGGAGTAATAATTTGTAGACTTCATAGAGAACCAGGGAAGATTATAAATGCTGTTGACCTAGAAGTAGTAATAGAGAATTCGGTATTCAGTACTGAAGAACAATTTATAAGTGAATAAAGTCTAGCACACGATATGACTGCTTTCTGTTGACAGATGGCAGAGAAGTATCTTCTCCATTCTCTCTCATTAAAATAATTATGGCAATGTATGTTAGCCTCTCTTCAAGTCTGGCATTTTCACAGCACATACAGGGGGATCATCATTGTAGGAATAAGGTTAAATAATAATGGAAACACATTTCTGGCATGCAAAGGGCATTTGATATTAAACTTACCTGCTTCCAGAAATAACAGCAGGGAGAAATTTGTTACCTCGGAGTAAATGAAATGATTTAACTTATTTTAACAGGAGGTTAATTAGAGCTCTCTGCTAACTTGAGAAACACGTCCCAAAACCAGGTCACGCCACGGTTCGGCTGATGAGCCTTTGCCTTATGTACCTCCTCCAGAACCGGGCTTGTTTCTCGTTTTTACCTTCGCTGCCAATTGCTCACTGTAAAACTGCAAATCAGATGCAGTCCAGTGTGAAACCTCTTCCACAGCTGTCAAATAATAAAGTCTGCGGTACTACGGAGGGGAAAAAAAAAAAAAAAAAATTTAGGTTACCAGAAGCCATGTAAAAAATATTCTACGCTCAAGTGTATTTCTTGCACGGCCAGTACATTTGTGTCTGCTGCTCCAGCAAAACACCCGGGGAGGCTGGGTGGTGAGCAGGGAGGCATACAGCGTTAGCCTAGTTATCCCCTGCGCCGCTAATTACTCCGATGGGTAGTTAGTGACACAAGTTAATTACCACCACGTAACGGGGTTTCAATATTGTAAGTCAATGTCCCCACCGTAACGCGTGACATTAACACCGCATGATGTCATGGCTGAGCAAAAATTATCCGGTGTCAGCACTGTACACTCCGCCGTTTCTCGCTGCTGTTCTCCCCAATATGATTCACTTTCATTATTTATGAGACTTGTCTCACTAACCCTCAGCAACGGTTCCAAATAATGATAGGAATCTGTCAGTGTAGGATTGTATTTCTCAAAACAATAACCACAGTTCCTGGAAATGTCAATATGTCAATTGAGGGTAACACATCTCTCAATAAACCAATATTTTGTAAAAACAAAACAAAATCTAAAAAAAAAAAAAAAATCATGCGCAGAAAACGGAAATTTGAGCTCCACCAAGCTCTCCTCTTGCAATGTCGGGCAGAAAAATTCACCCTTCTGCCAGAGGGTGGAGACAGAAAAGCACATTTATATTTTCCCCAATTACGAATTATGAAGCATTCAATATTTTAGTCCTTAATATTCATGAAATGCCATGAGAAAGGCAACGAGGGCCTTGACAAAAGTCAAAGAGCTCACGCTACAGCAGAAACCAAACTTTGTCATACAATGGGCAAAAAATTGCGCTAAGGATAAATCATCCATTCCTTACCAGTTCCATCCTGAACCTCGCGATTGAGAAATTCAGAGCTACTCCAATGAATTTCTGCACCACTCCTGAAATCTGCCTTGGACACGACTGCATTTTACCCTCAGCCAACAAGAATAAAGGTGATGATCAAATCCCTGCCTTCACTTCTAGGTGACTACAGGATCAGAGAATTGGCGAGGTTGGAAGGGACCTTTAAGATCATCAAGTTCAACCATCAACCCAACACTGCCAAACCCACCACTAACCCACGTCCCTCAGCACCACATCTACCCATCTTTTAAACACCTCCAGGGATGGCAACTCCACCACCTCCCTGGGCAGCCTGTTCCAATGCCTGACAACCCTTTTGGTGAGAAATTTTCCCTAATATCCATCCTAAACCTCCCCTGGCTGTAACTCTCAGCTTTACACTTCCATCCAAATATCTATTCTCTCACATTCTTAGAGGCCAACGTTAATCAAAGAATAATTTTTTATTTACTATGCAGTTCTGAAAGTATTTATGTAGCTATAGTGTAGCTGTATGAGATATACATAGAGATGCATTAACTGACCAAATATTCATCTACATAAGCGATTCATAAATATTTAGGTTCTACACGGCAACCCTAAAAACTTGGTAAAGCCACTTAATTATTTAGGTTACAGGGTTTTTGGTTTATTTTAAAAGCAAAAGTTTTTCCACACAGGCCTTATCTCATCCACGTTTTTACTCTACTGGTTTTCCTTCATGGGCAAAGTTTACAAAAGAGCAGTTTGACCACATTACAAAACTCAATGGGTGAAGGGCTTTCCCAGGACGCACCAGCAGCTTTAACACACAGGTAAGAAAAACCTGAAAGTATTTCAGATGTTGCTTAAATTATCAGACAATTTAGAGACCATTTGCCGTTTCTGAAATTCCAGGATGCTGAGATTCCTCATACCAGAATTGTCAACATTAAAAAAAACAAATATCAAAGGAAAGCAAAAGCAAGTTCCACAAAACTGAAGGTCCACAGAAAAATGTATTGATTTGTTAGAGGAATGTTCAACTAAACAGCAAAACTGTTCTAAAACACAATACAAAGAATATTAAAAGCACTAAAATTTCTGTTCCCCATTGCAACACTCACATCTGTGCGTTGGGAATAGGGAAAACGCAGCATATCTATTTTGAAGAATATAAATTTATCAGAAGAGCAATAAATCCCTCCCCATGACACAAACTACAAATAACTACACAGACGTCCCTAACAAATCATCTTGAATTTAATCTTTCCAAACCCAAAGACCATCGTATTTGGCTAATACAGTACATCTTTTTCCGCTGCTTGCATGGGACTTTGGTCTGGAGCGATCCATTTATTTCCGACTTTTCCGAAAATGCCAATTCCTAGAATTTACAGAGCAATGATTAGCAAAGCTGTGAGACCTGATTTAAGAGAAAATTAAACAAACATACCAGCTTCACACGACCCTACATACAGCACGTAATGTTAACAAACAGTAGGCAAAAGTGGCAATTAAACAGTTTCTATCCTTCAAAACGCATAATCTCCAGTTATCCAGGAGTATTGTTTAGGTACGTAAATATCACGGAGTTAGGAATGAGAGCATGAAATTACGAGAGGCACGGCGGTGGTGAACAGCGGAGGAGCGACACAGATCTGCTACGACACAGCAGAAATCTTTACTCCGGGGAAAATCGAAGACGGGGCTAAAGCAGCGCGCGGAGGAGGAGAGGGGCTGTCGTCGTCTACCCCCAACCGTATGCGCCTCTGAGCAGAAGGTAAGAGCAATAACGGGGTGATTTCCCAGCCATCTTTTCCACGCGGCCATGAGAGCCATCGACGTTCAGGATCTCCTTCTGAGGTAGGAAAAACCGACGAAGGATATAAATATCAGAAGGCTGCGGAGCTTGAGAAATTAAGGGCTATAAACAACTGGCAGCCGTCGAGATGATCTGAGATACACAGCAAGTGAAAAAGCGATGCCATTAACCAGTACGCGCTCTGTCCTACTACAGCCGCAAGCGTCAGAGGGCCCGAAAGCAGCCAGTGCTGTTCCCGTCATTAAGAACAGGAACAAAGCAGATCATTTCTCACTTTGTCTTCCATTAAGAATGAGTTTCTCCTCTGTCAGGGACACTGCTGACTCAACCGGTTCAGAGACAATCCTGACTCATCGCTCGTTCCTCACAGTAAATGGCAGAAAACTAAGGAAAATGGCACTTCCCCAAACATTTGATAAACCTCCAGAAGACATCTATGCTATCAAGTTCCTTCAATTAAACAACAGCAAGGAAATACCAACTCAGAAACGCAGCAAACTTTGGGTTTCCTCACTGTCTTCAGTGACGTGGCCCCCAAGGGTCTCCTTCCCCGTGTCCCACAGCCACCGCTTGCGGCTGCCTCTGCTGCACCGACCACACTGTTTGCTATCCTCCACTTGTTTTCCCTCTTTTCCTTTTTCTTTCTGTCCCATTCTTTAGGTTTCTGTTCCCCATCCGCTTGCCCACTCTGTACGCTCTTCTACATCACAATTTTGGTTATTACTTTTGTAATGGGATCTCACAATGTTATAATTACTAAATATTGTGTTGCACCCTGATCTCCTGTTGCTTCCTCTGATTAGCAGCAGTTCTCCAGCTTTCCTCTAAAAATATACTTTTTGCTTTTCCCTAGTAACGTGTCATCATTGACACTGCTGAGTCTGGATGAACAGGAGTCCATCACACCTCCAGTACTGGAAAAGTTTCACTTGCCCTCCTACTTACACTGCTAAAATTTTACTTTGTATTTCACTCGTTCACACATCTCAAACAATACTGACAAAACCACATTCCTTCACCCCACCCTGACCACCCTATCACACCCAAATACATCGCCATTGCTTCTTTCAAAACCCATTAAGATCCTCCATCTCCCTTACTCAATACAGTTCTCTCATGACCTGTATTTTTCTCATTCTCTCCACCTTATCCTCCCCTCATGGCCAACCCAACCCAACCCAACTCAATGACCAACAATGCCATTTCCTTTTCCTGCTTTGCCTGAAAGAGTCACTCCCACCAAAGGGGCACCCAAAGCACCCAGCCTTGGACTCGCTGTGGTCACTGACATCCTCCTCCCAGCTGACCAACCGGACGCCTTCGGTGGGTCTACAGAAACCACCTTCCCCAGTGGTCTTCCAGTCCTGTAGGTGACAGCAGAAGGACACCAGGGCAGGAAAGGAGTAGGAGTCCCCCTTTGGGCCACACCACTCGTGTTCTCCTTCGCTTTTTACCACCCTCCACGTTGAAAAGGCCGTTCATGTTTGCACAGTCGACACCATTGGCAAACCCTCTCGGTGCACACTTCTGTGCACGTGTTTGGGCCTATAAATACCCTCAGGCGCACACACACACACATATATATATAAAAATCACAAACCACTTAATATAGGTAACAGCTCTGACATTTTTCAGTTACACAGTGGGTTAATGATAAACTGTTTAATACGGAATTATAAACTGCTTAATATGGAATTACTCAGATTTTGTACATCTTCCCGCTTCATCAAAACTCAGCTGTGCTAAATGAACTTCACCCACATCAATTTGCGAAACGGCCACATTTTGGCGTCAGTGAAGCACGGTGGACGGGACATCGAACAAAATTTGCTGTTTGCCACTGAACTTGCAGTTTGCAGCCACGTCGACGCCGGTTCCTTAGTGACAGGAGCCGGATTTATCATAGAAACAAATAGGAACCCCCCAAATGAGAGAATTAATCTCCCCCCGCACATACGCTGCCACGCACACACGCGGAGCGCGTCGAGTCGAAACATCGGCTGGCGCACCTATCAATCCATGGCAAACTTATCATAAAGCAATCATAGCTTAATTAAAGCCAGAGAGAGGTCAATATGTTCATATGCAAGATGATTCAGTATGATGTCACTTGGGTACAATCAATTAAAACGCACAGGATATTTTTTAAATGGGAAAAGCTGAGTAGGGAGCCTGTTGTCTACCCAAAGGTTTTGCTATGCTTTAAAAGCTTCATTTAAATATTTTTTTTCCTTATTTATATGCACAAAAGTAATAGTTATATCAGATATTCATAGGTGATTTAGATGATTGATACCAATTTCTCTTCATAATATGACTAGCAAATAAAAACCACAGCAGTTCTAATATAAAAAAATAACATGTGACAAGGTTTCCTAAAACATTTCTATTTTGGACCTCACAAGCTAAATTGCTTTTGCTGGCCCCTTCCACCTCTCAGCATGGTTGACAGACAAATTGATCGAAACATCGGAAAATAATATGCTTGCAAAATTTCTCTGGGTGAGTTTTCAGTCTTTTGAATTTTTCATACCAGAACAAAATGAAAGATTGCCTCCTTGATTTTTCCTCCATTATGCGTCCCCATCTTATGTACTACAGGAACATACAATACTTCAAATAGCGGCAATACATTGTAAACAAAATGTATAACATTTTTCATAGAACACCCAAGCCGTGCGAAGTTAAAAGACTGGGTAGCAGGCATCTTTGCCCTGCAGATTATGTTGTTCAATTATAATGAATTCATACATTTGAAGTTGCCTTAGGGCCTCTCATTAGACTTAGGGGTGTTTATTACAGGAAATATTGCTTGTATCATTTAAGAAGCAAGAAGGCTAGATGATTTGATTAGAAATGTTGACAGTTGAGGTGTGCAAAAAATATGTCATTCACCCACATTTTCCCCCCACTTTAATATTAGGATCCTTCATTTTTTATGAATTCTTTAACCCGTTCCTCCCTTCCCCGCAGCCCGCGGCTCCCGCAGCACCGGCCGCTCCCAGGACCACCAATTCTTCACCGGGAACTGCTGTTCTGACACCGGCCACGGCTTTTCACCGGAGGAGACTGGAGGGGAATACAACCGAAGCGTCCCCACCGCCGTCATTCCCGCGGACGCGGGCGCTGCCGGGGCTCCAGCCCGCTCCCGTCCTCCCGCCGCCGCGGAGAAGGCAGCGTCCCCGACGATCGCACGTGCCCCTCCTGAAACGGAACCCAATTATTCCCCTCCCTATTGCGTGGGAAAACCTCGAGAAATCGTTCGTCAGCTTGCGGGCCAAATTATACAAGGCCTGAGAGGTTATCTTGAATTAGAGCGGTCGGCAAGGCGGATTAAGTTTAAGGGGGTGACCAGAAAGGTATGGGGAAAAAATGAATAAAAATAACTGTTTGCTAATGTCTCGTTATATTTGCCACCAAAAAAAAAAAATTAATTAAATTTTAATACTCTTGAAGCGCCATATACAGTGCTTTGAATTCCTGTACTATGCTAAACTGACCTCTAAATATGCTTTACGTGATTCAGAGAAAAAATAATTATTTTTTGCACAAGATCTTTTGACACCGACCAGTCTGAGCATTAACCTCCCCAAACTTGCTATCAGTAACTAGCAGCGATTTTTAACGCAGCTTGAATCCCCCGAGCGCTTACTACTGTTCTGTCAATGTGATTTCAGACTGGCACGTCCCTAAAAACAAGGGCCTGTATTCTTAAAGGCTGCATATAAAGTAATGCAGCAAAAAGCATTAAGTAATTATGAGGACTGATAGCACAGGTAAGAAAACTCAGCTTCTGGGTCTCACTTCTTTATTATCTACAGTTTGCCCAGTTCAAATTGAGTTTACTTTTTCCACATTATGTTTCGCCGGAGAGATTTAAATAAATCACGGCTTTACTTTGAGAAATTTAAATAACTTAAAATGTGTATTTGAGCAGCAAACAAAAGCTCTTACAGAGCTTTCAGACTTCAGATTTGATCGCAGCACCATTTAAAAAGGAATAGGAAAAAAAATAATAAAGCTACCATGAGTAACGCATTTGCATTTTGCTATTGGAGAAGTTTTCCCTGCGCCGCGGCAGTCTGTAAAGGCGGCTTTGTGTTTAAATGGGACCTCAGCGACTGCACTGGGAGGGACCTTCTGGCTAACAGAGAGTTAAAGAAACATCAATGGCGTTGAAAATAATTAGGCTAAAATATGTGATGTATAATAAAAATCTTGGACCAATTTCTAACATGAGTAGTAACTGCTCTTCTCCTCTGAGGACCTGGTATTTGCCATCTCATCCTGCCTGCAAAATATCACAGGATGTTGGGAGTTTGCAGCCAAATTTGATTTTCCTACCACAAGTCAACAGAAACTAGACTTAAAAACTAATTTCATTAGTGCAGTTGCATTTTTTTCTTTTTAGTTTGTTCGGTTGCTAACTACACACACATACAAATAACTAGTTACATTGAAATATATGCATATATTTAACAGATAGTTATATTTTTACTGCACTGATACCCCTAGCATCTATCAACCAAATAAAATTTAATTGCCCCTCTCAATGCTTGAGACAAAATTTCAATTTTTGATGCTTATTTTATATTCAGCTGCAGAACAGGGTCAGGGAGTTGATTTCAAAGGGCATATCAGAAGGGTTCAGTACTCACACCCCCTGCAGTATCAGATTCCTCTCTCTCCTGCGGGTCCTAATGAGCTCCGTATAGCGCACTGTCTCCCTAAAGAAACGGTCCTGACGGAACTGCACCCAACCGAAACGCGAGCAGCACCAACTACCCTATAGGAGGCAATGTGGGTTCAAACTACGCTATCGCAAATACCAAAATGGCAGTCCCGGCTCGATTCAAAACCTACACTTCATTTTACACCGATTGTCCTAAAAATCCAGCTCGTAACAGCACACTCCGTTCAGCAAATATTTTTTCAACTCTACCAGGCAACAACAGCTACGTTTTAAGATCACACAATTTCTATGCAGCACCAGCAACACACCAGCTTTGCATTCGCTGTACCGAATCAATGCGCAGCACTCCAGAAGTTGCTAATCTGCATGTAAAGACCCTTCCATCTCTTAAAATACTTAAGTAAATACTTTAGGGTGTTTAAACCGCAAGCTGCCTACTATCTTCAAATATCTACAGAACTAACAGTAGCGTTCTTAAGTTAGGAGTGACAAATACTAGAAAACCTCCACAATTTGGCTTCCATATCTCTGAATTGGTATTTCAGTGACAGATGTTTGTTGCGGCAAAAACCTCTGTCAGAACAAAATTAGGTGATCTATCATTTTAAGATATGGTCTTCATATACTGTTTACTCGAAGATATCACTTGCCTCAAGCCAATTTTGACCAAGAACATTTTGTGATATGGAAGTGATTTGTATATCATCATTTTTGTGATAAATGTAGCTCTTGAACACAAAATAACCTACTATTCCACAGTATTACAGTTAAAACTCCTTCACCAGTAAATCTGTACTACTGCTTTTATTACTACAAAGATACTGTATCTAGACTTCAATGTATTTCCCATTTTTATTCACTGAATAGGGTTGCCCGCTTTCTTGGCTTTACACCAGGGAGTTTGGCCCCCTCCCCCTGTTTCGTACCAGAGATGCTCCTCCAGTTTTGGGGGTGCACAGGAGGAACACAGCATCCACTCCAACGCGGACTTTTGTATTTGTTTTGGCAAACGGGGCAAGGGAAACACAAAGCGATGCAAAATGTCTTCCAAAACGACAGTGCCCAGAGGCAGGGACTGCCCCAGTTGTTCATGCGACACGTCACATCCAAAATTAACGATTCAGTTCCACTACCACTATTTTAGAAGTACCATCCCTCCTCCGAGTGTCTAAAACCTCCTGATTCAGGGATGGATGGAATTAAACCAGCAGCCTCCACCTCATCCCCTCATCCTCCGCAGCGGCAGCAAGGGAGGAAGGGGGCATGATGACATAAGCCAACCAGAAAGGGCTGAGAACCACTATAAAACACAAAAGTTGGACAAATCACAGGTGTAGGTGGAGGAGACAGAACAAGGACATCCCAGAGGCTGAGTAAACATAAAGAGAAGCATCCATCACTTGGCCTGGGCAAACCATCTTAAATGATGGAATTGAGGAGTTTCCACCACTGATGGAGAATCTGACACCTTTTCAGAGACCCCCTGCAAACTAGGAAATTAATTGGGTCCATAAATTACTATATAAGCCACTGAATAACCATAATTTAGTAATGAGCTCTAGCCATTACTAGCCCTGGGTTAATCTAAAACAAAGTCCTAGCGATCAGGGGCTCTAGTTTGAAATCCTTCCCAAAGTAAGAGCTGACCTACCACTGACGGGACCCAGCGGGCAAGCCAGAGAGCGACACCACTGCGCATGAAGACTGGTCCCTCGGCCATCGACTCACGGGATCTGCAGTCGGCCTCGTCAGGGCTCACAGCAGAAGGAAACTCAAGTCAAGAGGTGACTTGACTCGCTGCCCGCTCCATCACGGGGAACGGAGGCTACCGAGGTTTTTGTTCGTTCTAACCGAAAATGCAGTTTTCTTCAGATAAATGGGGCTGAGGTGTTTCAGTGGTGTTGGCCCATTTGCATCCGGAGTAAAAAAGGTCTAATCAGCTCCAAAATACAGGCAGAGAGAAACACTGGCATTTGACAAGCGATTCAACAGAGGAGTGTTTCACGTGAGTCAGGAATGCTCTGCAGTGGCGCAGATGTGGGGGCTCTCCCACCACCCACTGTGAAAGTCATCAAGATATTTTCATACCCGAAGGGACTAAACTGAGCCCAGAGGTAGAAGGGCTCCATTGCTGTCCTCATGGCTCAAACCCCACCGCTCCACAGCTTGCCCTCCTGCTTTTCCTCTAGGAAAGCGTTTTCTCCAGCACATGGTCCCATCTCTCAACCTTTCTTTGAGAGCACCAAGCACCAAGTCATTCCTGACTCCACCTGAAGGGACTTGCCTCGGTCCCTCAGCCAAGTTGCACAGAACCACCCCAAGGAATCAGTCTCTTTCTTCTAGAACTGAAAAAGTAGTGAACGTCCTTATTAAAGGGTAGGTTCCACCAACACCAGTAGAAATTCCTTAACAGAACATCAGCCGTGGTATAGTAAAACCTCGGTCCAGGGGAGTTAGTTGGAGCTTATACTCTTCTGCTCAGCTCCACGTGCTCGTCTTGGTGACCCACACATCTGGAACGACCCTCAGCCACCCATCTGCTCTCTGCTTTGTCCACATTGGGGTAATCCAGCACCATGATCTGCTAAGGCACTGTTTCTGGAATAAACGCAGTGTTAAGGGGAACGATGATTTTTACCCCAGTTACAGTGGAAGGACAACAGACTGGGAAGCAAAAAAGTTATATTGGGGGATGATGGAAAATAAGCCTTATCATTAGGCTCACAGTGTTTGAGAGGAACATTACAGTTCAGAGCTACAACACTAAGATAAATGAATTTAAAAGAACCATGAGTACTACAGCTTTTGTTCCTTTCACAGGTCGAGGTTTAAAATAGCACAGACCGGGCTGCACAGCTAAAAATAAGACACTGCATTCTACGCAGCTTATTAAAAATGCTCTGCTTCAACAGGTGTTAACTTTAGCACACGGTACCAACAGTTTTCAACCAACATATCTTTTATACCAGGAATTGCGTGCACAGAACTTACCAGTAGAAAGATTTTGGTGCTATTTAATGACAAGTTCCCAACTTGCTGCTCGGTAAAGGAAACCGGGCAGTTATTCACCTGACATTCTGCTATAATACACAGATTAGCTCAAGTATAAGTTGGTGTTATCACCAGTTACGCACCTAGAAAGCTTTGTGATAGAGCAGGACTTGGCTGTTCCAGCTTCTGTACCAACGGCTGACTGATGGGAAGCCATTAAGACCTGTACCAAAGGCAGGTCAGGCGAGGACTGACAAACCGGTACTCTAACAACTGCTTGGAAAAAGGCCACACGACTATCTTGTTCACAGAGGAATGAGAAAGCTCCTTCTGGATGTGTCTCAGAACAAAAGACTGCTACTACCGAGCCCCACACCGCAACACCCCTGAAGGGATTGCCTATTACATGGAAAAAGCCCCAAAATCCTCTGCCACGTGCAGAGAACAGTGCAAACCTGATCCTTCTCTTCATAGCATCTTCCGTGGGGTCATCTCCAGTCTACCCTACAGGCTTGGTCTGGAAAAATTCCTCTTCTCTGTAGCAGATGAAAGGCTCCTCATGGTCCCGCACAACCTGGCTGCTCACCCACCGTGCTCCTCTCCGTGTCAGAGCAGTCCTGGTTTAATTGACTGGCCTGACTGGGATTGCCAAGCATTTCCTTTGACAAAACTAAAAGGTGAGTTCTATCTTCCCTGCTTCCCATCCTGTGACTCCTCCTGCCCTGTCCCATCAGCCACAGGACAGGGGGCGGGCAGGCGGAGGGGCTGGGCTCGCGGGCAAGGAGCTGAACGGGCAAAACGCCTCTTCCCGAGGAGATGCGAGGGGTCGCGGGGCACGCAGGGAGGGCGGGAGGTCTTCCAGAGAGGCACTGCGCATCGACAGCACAGACAAACCGCAGAAAACTCAGGACAAGTGATCAGACTGCGCCTATTTTTAGCATTAATTCCAGCACGCTGAAATACCAGACTCTGTTCTTCTAAGAGCAGAAGTTAGAGCACTCCGAATGCCTCAAATTAAAAAAAAAAAAATATTAATTTTGTAGAGTTTGAGGGGAAAAATTGGTATTACAAAAGGGGACTCTACTTCAATTTTAAACTCTTCCCCCTTGCAGGATTAGCAACAAATATACTGCGCGAGAGGATTCTTTTGATAGTATAATTTCAAGACTGCTGATTTAATATGATCCAATTTTCCTTTCGTTTTCAAAGACGGAAGAAAAACGTCTACATTACATCCTCTGATCTTTCCACTTGTTCAGATCAATATGTGCAAGTCCTCACAAAAGGGAAATTCTCATTCACGGCTGCTTCATAACTTAAATGAGAAAAATCACAAGTATGTACCTAAAATCTGCAAAAAGGACAAATTTGGAAACTAAATATCAAAGCGTGTGTTAAAGGCACGGAAGAAAACCTAAATCAAGAGAAAAAGAAAGAGAAAAAGGAAAGAAGAGAAAACCTAACTCGAGAGAAAAAGGCGTGGATTTCTACTTCTCGGGGAGTTTTGACCATGATTAGTTTGCATCTGTCACAACTGTCTAAAACAACAGTTATTTCCTTTTGCCATTCCATCAACACAACAAGACACCACGATTTGGCCTACAGCAACATAACCACCGAAAGAAATTTTTGCTAGGGTTCAATTTGCATGATAAACTGTTGTTAACAGATACCATCTGTTTTTAAATTTAGTAAAAGGGCCCATATTATACAGCTCATTACAAATATTACTAACTCTTAGACAATGACTCTTGTAAAGTGTATATTGTAGCTAATGAAGTAGAAAGCTTAAACAACAAATCATTTACAAGTTTTTGTACAGTATTTCTAATGGAGGGAGTTTATAATCATAGAAAAATGTAATCACTTATGTTAAGCAATCCATGGACCTAGTCAATGTAGCACAAACAGCCATTATGCAAAATTATGACATTAAAGGGAAAAAGACTATTGCAGACTTTGCATTTTACAATATGCGCCGCACAGACTAATAACTTCGAGAGAATTAAACAGATGAGACCCCCTCACTTCCGAAATAGTATTTTTCCACCAAATATCAAAAGCACGTTCAACTCGGACTGAGATTTGCTGCCCTGAATTAGACCTGACACCAGTAACAAAGGGGATTCTGTAATGGACATCGGCTCTTACAATACAGTGCATTAATGGGCATCATGGTGAACATAATCTGTCAGGAACAGTCACAATAAAGATGTTCTACTGATTAATGTTCCACTAGCCCTGTATTTAATAATTTATATAATTTGTATTAACTTTAAAATTGCCATCACTATGGTGGACACGGAAAAAACACAAATAACTCAACGTAAGAATTTTACACGGGAAAAAAAACACACATTGCAATTAAAACTGTTAGGATCTTACAGGAGTAATTGTTCAAGATTTACAGAGATGAATTATGGTGAAACAAAGCTGCGCATTTAAACACTATAATAAGAGAATACTTCTCAGAGGTCATAAATACTTTATAAACTACATTAATATTGGGGTTTGGTATTATCACATTTATATTCTTATAAACTGTGTTTTTACATATTATTCCCATAATAATCTACGCTTCTATAAAACTAGCAAACTTTTAAAATCATGACAGCACGTCCTATAAAAAAGTCTCCATTAATTTTGCTGTACTTTGAATGGAGAAAGAGAAATAGCAACGTTACAGTACTAAAAAGCGGTCATTCCGCATTCATTCACCTAATCCTTGTTTTTATACAAAGAATTAAGCACCCCTTCCCGAAGCATTACGCCGTGCGGTTCACGGGTGTTGGTCAAGAATATCCTATGCTATCCTATCAGGATGATTAATGAAGGCACCTTTTTCACAGAATGTCAGCCTCTGCCTTTTTAACAACTGACCTTTCATAGAATACTACTGAACTCATAATTCCACTTTTGTTCAGTTTCTTATTAGTGGAGTTAAAATTAATACTTATGGGAATGATGGCTAAGGTGATGCACAGTAAATCTTATAGCACATCAACCTTCTGCACCGACTACCAAAGGAATAGTACCTGCATTTGTCTAGTTCAATAGCATAAGTATTCTAGTAAAACTCTGTGTCCTTTTAAAAGACAAATTAGGTCAATATTCAACCCTCTTTCAAGTACAAAGCTGTACGTATGGAGAAAGACTTTCAAAGTTCAGATATCCTCGCGAAATAGTTAATGCCTACTGTACACGGAGGGATTTTTCGTCCTGCTGCGCTGCTTGAAACTTCCAAGACGAGGCGGGCGCTGCATGGCATAAAGCCGCCCGTAACCCACGGTCATCCGCGGGGAGACATTTTAGCCACCCACGCAGACAGCCTGGTGGCTACGGCCACTCACATCTCCCCACCCTGAAAGCCACCTCCTCCCAACGGGGAGTAACAGCCCTGGAACGGACCACCACACGGATTCTGAGGAACGCACTGACGCCGTGATGATAACCCTATTTTTGAAACCACAACACCGAAAAGTTGTCCAAGGCAAACAAAGGACCTCTGTTTCTTTGAGGTGGTTAACATCCAACTCATTGTTACCAGACTTCTCGGGGCAGGGAACGACAGTGTTACAGGACAGTAACTGCCAGTTTACTACCAACTTAGAACTCCCAAAAATTAAAGCTGAATGAGCAAAATCCCAGATGCCACACATGAATACCTACCACCACTGCAGTCCCGGGATGACATGGCACCCTCCTGCAGAGGACACCACAGGTCTCTGCAGATCGCCTCTTCTCCCCGGAGGATCCCACCATCACACCCCGTCCAGCCTTCCCGGCTCCTTCACCCAACAGCCGCACAAGCCAGGGCCGGTTTCCAACTCACCGCGACGGACCACCACTGTCAGCTTCTCCACTGCAATATCCCACCACTTGTCTCTCCCTAGAAATCAACACCTCACTTCAGGTCCCCTACAGTCTTCTGCTCTCCTCCATCCTGATGAAGACGAAAGACGATTGACGGAGNACCTACCACCACTGCAGTCCCGGGATGACATGGCACCCTCCTGCAGAGGACACCACAGGTCTCTGCAGATCGCCTCTTCTCCCCGGAGGATCCCACCATCACGCCCCGTCCAGCCTTCCCGGCTCCTTCACGCAACGGCCGCACAAGCCAGGGCTGGTTTCCAACTCACCACGACGGACCACCACTGTCAGCTTCTCCGCTGCAATATCCCACCACTTGTCTCTCCCTGGAAATCAACACCTCACTTCAGGTCCCCTACAGTCTTCTCCTGCTCTCCTCCACCCCGATGAAGACAAAAGACGATTGACGGAGGCCAACCACAGCCATCTCCAGCTTACTGCCATCGACACACCTACGAGGCCCAGGACAGAGCCAGATGTGGGGATGGTCACACTGCTCCAATCAAGTCGGAAAGTCTGTGCCGAGCAGAACAGGGCCCATATTTGGTACCAAAGGAACGCTGGCTGGATCAGGGCTGTTCCGCCCAAGGAGATGTGGTAACGCTGCACTTCTCAGGGCTCCCATGCCGTTTCGGTACTGCGCTCTGCCCCTCGGCGTAGCCAAACCCCGTCTGCTTCTGCAGCGGCCACAGCCACAAGTCCTGCTCACACCTCCACTGCCGTCCAAACGCGATTAATTAGAACTGCACGAAGGAACTGAGAAGGTGCCTGAGCAAAAGCAGCTTAAATAAAATACGCTGAAATGTGTTTAGTTAGAGGAGAAGAACAACATTAAAAAAGAGTAAGAGATTAAATCTTCAGGAAGGATATTCATTAACATAACCGGCTATATTTTTATGTCTTTTAAAAACACTGGCAGCAACTCTTTTTCCTCCGTTTCATACATTAACATTCCTAAACCCAGAAGCCATCAGGCTACAGAGAGCTTTCTATCCTTGAAGATATTTTAAGATGATAAAGATGTGCAACTTTTTATTGCTACATGAAGATCAAAATACATGCTCCGGCAGCGTTGTATCTGATGTCAAACACTTAAGACATCACACAACTGGCAGCAATCCTGTTGTAAAACGTGCAATAATACAAGCAAACTGCTGCTTAATTTTTCTCTACGCGTTCATTCACATTCATGTGGAGTCCATTCACATCCATTACGAGAGAAGGCATCTGCATTATGGCTAAATGTTGTATCTCGCAAACAGAACGGCGTGTGCACTGTTTCAACCCTCGCAAATCAAAGAGGCCGGGAGGATTTCACCCTAAATGAGTTTTTCTAGAACAAAGCTAGAGGACACTGGAATGGATTTCGACCTCCCCTTAAAGCTCAGTATTTTCCATAAGGTGAACTGGGTTGTAACGGAACTGTTCCACAACCTGAGACTCACGGCGATGCCCAGCTCCTCGGCACAAAACCCGTTCCTATAATGCAACCAAATAGAATCATAGAATGGTTTAGGTTGGAAAGGACCTTGAAGATCATCTAATCCAACCCCCTGCCATAGGCAGAATAAACTGACTGTATCCCACTTCCTAAACAGCTTTCCCGATCCTTCCTCCAGCTGTGCATTACACTGATAAGCATAGCTTGAGAAATAAAAACCACACACACACAAAAAAAGATCGAAATACTTTTTTTCTGGAATCAATTTTACTCCTACAACAAAAGAAAAAAGTATTTCCGTGCTCTTTTGGTTCTTAGAAACGCTGTCAATGTTGGGGGAATTTTCCCTACAGAAAACCAAGAAAAATTTTACAACTTTGTCGTGTTGAATATTCAGAAGTTACAAGAGAAAAGAATTTTTTCTGAAAACCATGAAAAACGTACTGAAACATTGGGTTTTCCCATTAATTTTGAAAATACAAGTTTGCGTATTCTTGCTTATATTTTGCCACAAGATAGAGGCAGAAAGGCCAAAGTTACGACTCTTCCATTGATTATGAAAAAGTAGCATCAAATGTTTAAAATGCAGCATTTTCCTATGAAACATTTCCGTAAGTTTTGTTCATAATTTAACGTACACTGAAAACATGCACACGAGTTTACAGAAAAACATCTAAATATGACGAGACAGCATGCCCATACCAGTAACTACACACGTGTCTTTCACCCGCTAGCCTAGAAGCATTGTGAACTGTGAATTCTTCCAGCTAATTCCCGCTAAGCCAACAATCCTATTTTGTCGTACGTGCATTTTAGAACGAGAGAAAAAGCGGTGGGAAATCTGAGTTGTGCAGAGTTACAAAAGAGAAATCATAGAATCATAGAATGCTTTAGGTTGGAAAGGACCTTGAAGATCATCGAGTTCCAACCCCCCTGCCATAGGCAGGGACACCTCCCACCAGTCCAGGTTGCCCAAGGCCACGTCCAGCCTGGCCTTGAACACCTCCAGGGATGAAAATGTTCTTTCTCCAATTCTGCAGACAAGGAATCGGAGTCGGAGCCACTCTAATGTGCGATATTACGAGTTCACACACCGTGAGAACTTACTGTCAGATAGAGCCGGGTTATGTTTCCTTCAAATAAAACCACCAGCCCCATGTAAAACCCAGGAACCCGGAACTCGACGCTGTACCTCTGTTGTTACCTCTGCACACCAGAAAGAAATGGTGAAGGCTGAGGAACTAGAAAGGGGGCTGTGATGAATAGATTGCTCAAGACCTTGTCAGCCCTACACTGAAGTAGTAGGGCTCAACATGAGCCGGCAATGTGCCATCGCAGCCCAGAAGGCCAACCGCATCCTGGGCTGCATCAGAAGAAGTGTGGCCAGCAGGTCAAAGGACGTGATTCTGCCCCTCTACTCCACTCTCGTGAGACCCCACCTGGAGTATTGTGTCCAGCTCTGGAGTCCCCAGCATGGGAAAGACATGGGCCTGTTTGAGTGGGGCCAGAGGAGGGCCAGGAAGATGCTGCGAGGGCTGGAGCCCCTCTGCTGGGAGGACAGGCTGGGAGAGTTGGGGGGGGTCAGCCTGGAGAAGAGAAGGCTCCGGGGAGACCTTATTGCGGCCTTCCAGTGCCTAAAGGGGCTCCAGGAGAGCTGGGGAGGGAGTTTTTACAAGGGCATGGAGTGATGGGACGAGGGGGAATGGCTTCAAACTGGAAGAGGGGAGATTGAGATGAGATATGAGGAAGAAATTCTTGGCTGTGAGGGCAGTGAGCCCCTGGCGCAGGTTGCCCAGAGAAGCTGTGGCTGCCCCATCCCTGGAGGTGTTCAAGGCCAGGTTGGACGGGGCTTGGAGCAACCTGGGCTGGTGGGAGGTGTCCCTGCCCAGGGCAGGGGGGTGACACTGGATGATCTTCAAGGTCCCTTCCAACCTAAACCATTCCATGATTCTTTAAAACATATAATGTTTATTAACAAAGGATAACCTTTCAATTTAAACAGAACCCTGCAAGAGCCTTTGAAAGAGCGCTGCTTGGTTCAGCTTAGCTCCAAGCCCCAGTTTTCCCCATGCAACAGCGAGGTCATCCAGCAAACCACAGGTGAGAGCGCTACCGGAGGGATCCGCTGCAATGCATTTCTTTGGGGTGGATGCAAAATATTTCGCAACCCCAACTAACCAACACAGCTCCTCCTTCACACAGTAACAAACGTCATTACTGAAGAGGTCCACAGAAAGAGGTTCTTAGTTCTGTTCAACTGATGATCCCCTCTGTGGGCTGAAACCTAATTCTGGGATTTCTGGTGGACATAAAAGTCACTGCATTGCATAACACCGCCCACCCACGCATGGAGTGATGCTGCCACCCGCACTGTTTGGTGAGTGTGTTGGGAATGCACTTTTCATCGGTATGTATTAAATAAACACTGCAGTCGTACGCCGGATGACTTAGCTAGAAGCAACGGCATGAAATTTTCTTTTAAATGCTGGAACAATATTTTTAGAAAAGTATGATTATTTTAAAAATTCAATTCCTTATCAGTTGAAAAGTTTACTCAAGATGGAAAGTCAGTACTTAACAGGACTTCCAATTTAGAAGTGCTGGATGAATAAAAAGAAGATATTCCCCCATTAACATACACAGATGTCTCTTCTGCAGCCCAAAACAAAGCAGACCCTTCAATTCTGCAAGTGCTACCCTGACAGAGTCTGTAGTTAAGCTGTGTGAGTTACAGTTAGCTCAGTCATAAATTATCCCAATTACTATAGATTTTTGATAACAAAGCGATAGACCTGAAAGAGAAGCATTGAGTGAAGACAAAGTTACAACGTGAATTCAGACAAAGCAAAAATGTAATACACAAAAGTGTCACAATTGGTAGTATTTATTTTGTTATTTCAGAAATGCCACTATTTAATAAATTAGTAAATATGTGCTCATTCTGATAATCCTTTTAAGGATTTAGATAAAGCTAAGAATTAAGATGCAGCAAGCTTTCGGAATGAGTATCAATAAGCAAACTGGCATAATTCAGAAATACCTTCAGTGATCCAAATGCTCGACCCAACCTGAAGTACCCTTTTGCTGCCACTCACGTACAAGTTTCAAATTAATTTTTAGTTCTAGCACACTGGACTAAAAAAACAAAAAACAAAAAACAATGCTAAAAGTGACTGTTTAGGTAACACTGACTTCAAAGAGACATTTCACTGTATATGCAATTTTGTAGCCCATAAAACAACTCAAGATTCTAGACCCACATCACAGGGACTCATCCGAGACGTGAACACAGCACTATCAGCAAGTCAAAAGCGTTAAGAATGTCTATCCGAGCTACTTTTTGTTTTCTCTCAGCTTCTTTATACCTGGGGGTTGTTTTTTGGCCATTTGGCATCTTTTTAAACTGTGATTTATCATTACTTCAGACAAAAGATTCTTTGTTCATTTTCCAATTACCTGCATGCACTGAAAATCGTATATATCATGAATGTTTTTGTGTTCCTGTATTCTTTTGTTGCCTGCTTGTGTTATTGCTATAAGTCCTACGAAAAAGAATTTAAAAACGTATTTCCCAGAACAGACAGGAAGCGAGACACGCTATCACAACCCTGAGGATATCCTCTGTTTCACACTGAAACATAAATCTGAAAACCCAGAGGATATCTGCATAAATGAAGAGCATCTGGACAACCTCAGAGTCACAAGCGATATTACCCAGCGCGCAGAAAACTTCTGACCTACAGGAGTTGATAGGTGATCCCAACCATGACCAAGAGAAATTGCACCCAACGCTGGAGCCGAGTAAAACAGGGATCTGGTTTAACAGACAAGTACACAACCAGAGCAGCAAAGGCAGAAAAAAAAACGCCTCCCAAAACATTCAAGTGCAAAATGCCTTCAAAAGCAAGCAACAAAACCCCCAGAGAAGACCGCATCCGCCTTGGTTAGTCGTCCCTGCCATCAGCAGAAGAAATCAAAGAAAATCAGACTATTTCAAAGAATTCAAAGAGAGGTGGAGAGAGTCAAGACAGTCTGAGGCGCTCTGTGTCGGGGAGACGGACAGGGTGCCGCCCAGAGATCCGGTCGGGCAGGACTTTCGAATTCCAGAGGTATAAACAGAAGACATTTTCTATATTCTTCCAGTGTTCATGTCAGCATTTAAAATTAGAACAAACTATTTTCAGTGGTGAAGAACATTCATGAGCTGTGAAGAATGACTACTTCCAAATTATTGAGGTATTACATTTCAAATTGCCTTAATATAAGCTGATTTATATTTATGACCAAGTTTCACACAGCGTTTAAACTTTCAAAAACTCCTCCCAAGTCAGACCATTGAACCTGAAGAGTTTAAAAAATAAGGCAGGACGTATTCTCCAGCCTCCTTCTCCCTTACCACCACGCAGCTACGCACCAGGCTGTTACCTGCAGTTATCCGTCACAGGAGGTTTTCTAAAAGTTGTGTTTTGGTCAGCACGGTTGTAATTTATATATTAGTTAATGGTGGCGCCACGTACCGCAGAAGCTCTATGTCGCACGCAACAGCCGTCAAAAACTCGGTGTACTTCCATAACGCTTTGCGCGTTAACAAATGCAACTGCTGCCCGATGGCCACACGTGCGACTAGTGAGCTGTGTGCTTCGGCGATCAGCACCGACCGATCCACCCAGGGACCCAACAGCCGCTCCTTCAGGAAGACTTGTTCTCTTCGCCAGCAATCTGTGATAGAACCCTTATTTCACCTTTTGGGAAAATTTAGACATTTCCTGTTGAAGCATGAAGGGCTGTAAAAGCATCTGTCTTCTTAAAGTGGGCTTTCAAGGCCTTTCAATCTGAGCGACTTCAGCGCCACAGGTTGGCCGAGGTGAGATGAGAACAAAGAGCTTGCCGTTATCTGTTAAATAAGGACTTGAGAAGCGTTTCGGTGTCACACCAGGACAAAGCAGCACTCTGTCCTCATGCAAGAGGCTGTGCCACAGCTAAACCACAGCCCCTCTCCTGGACCTTTGCAGTGCACGGGACCGAAATAAACTTGAAAAACAAGCGAACTGCCCACATTCCATGGTAAGAACCATCTGTGGAAGCCTAAATTTTTGTAAGGTGGGCAGTCTACCAACTTGCTTCTGCACGTGTGACAAGGAATGTCTAGCTGGGCAGTAACGTAGGTTCACGAATGTGACAAAACCTCAGCTTTTTCAACGTTTTCTTTCCAGCTCTGGAGAGGCTTTCCATCAGGAGGAGTAAGCAGTCACCATCTTTGCAGGTAGAACTCCATCAGTAAGCGCGAGACGCCATCCCTCGTCACAGGAGCCAAGCTGACACCAAGCCAGGCACCCCCACCCCCACGATGAGATATCCACGTGTGTATGTATATTTTAAACCAGCGGCGGTGCTATGCGCACCCGCATCAACCAACAAACTCGCCCACCCTCGAAGGCTGCGGAACACCGACGAAGCACTGCCAGAAGCAGGATGCACAGAGACCCTGCTGATCATCATCAGCTCAACACAAGCAGAACCTAACTGCGGAATGACGAAACTGAGGGTACCTGCCTCAACAGAGAAGCAGAGGGAAAAACAAATGACAAGAAAACAATTGACTGATAATTCAAAGTACAAAGTTATTTTAACTTCACCTCATTACTTCTTGCTCTGAACTAGCACAAGCGGAAGAAAGGTCCTCTGCGGTAGTCCTGTTTCACACCAGACAATCCTTACATCTACGCTATGATGAAGTTCCTTAGGAAAATAAAATACAATTAAAAAAATCTATTAGTATGAATGATAATTTACATATTAGCCGACTACACAGTAAGCCTCTCAAATGTCAAATCTACCTAAGGAAGTGGATAGCTGTTCAAAACCCGACTCGATGAGCTGATCACCAGGGTTTCACATTGCTGTCTATGGTAGAATGCATTTACTCAGAAGTTTAGAAGCAATCGAAAAAGCTTTTATCACCAGCAAACACTCATTTTAATAAGCAAAGAGGCAATTGTGAGTGTTTATCACTTGAAGGATTATATGCACTAAACAACCTTAAATTCTTCAAAAGCCAATAGGAACTTACTTCCACTTCACCAGAATCTCTGAGCACTAGCAAGGACGGGCTGCTGGGCGTCTGTCCACGAGATAGTCATCGTTAGAATTATTCTCATTCCCTTAATGAATATTCTCATCCCTTAATGAATAACTGTTTAGAGGAATTTGGGAAGGTTAGATTGAAAGACTATGTAATAAGGCAACACCACTGAAACCATGCTAACACTGAAGAGATGGAACAGTTCACATTTTTTCCTAGTGAAGAGATAACTCCTTTGACAATGAATTTAAAACTCCAATATTTTCTGACAGTTTTTCCAAGAATGTGAGGAGGACGCACTTAGTAACACGAGCTTCTTTTACAGATTTTAAGAAAGGAACTGCAAAGCTGGCCTGTTGCACGTTAATGTCAGCAGATTTGGGGACAATATCCCTTTGAAAGCAGAGCTCCCATTCACTTTTATGCATAAACATTCTTATTGATGTTTGTTTTCAAGGTGTCTTAGTGCCATCGCAGACTGCCAGGATAATCCTAGTGAGAAAGGACCTCAGGAGAGCTCCAGCCCACACCATCCTGCCCAGGCTGGACTGACAGAGGCAGCAAGAGCCTCCTCCTTACCTGGGTCCACGGTCACTCAGCACCTTGTGGTGAAGGACCAGGCAGCTGGCACAGACCAGCCACCCTCTTCCCCCTGAGCTGCACGTTGCCCTTGTTCAGTCTTTGACCACCAACACAGCAGCAGAAAGTCTTCTTGTTGCCTTTCACGTTCCTTTCACTTTCTAACTCCAGCCGAGGTTTCACTTTGTTGACATCATCCCTACAAGCCTAGACAACGTTTTCAAAATCTTCCTTTGTGCCCTGTCCCTTCCCACCCTCCCGCACTGTCGCCTTTCAGCAGTGGAGCTCCTCCACGCACTCCCCACCTCACCAAGTGGTGTCCTGACAAGCTGGTGTTCCCAAGTGCTGGGATGGACCATTTTTGAGCACAAGGATGCTGCCCTGGAGAGTGCAACAGTTTTCCTAAACATCTAGACTTCCCAGCTGCCTCCCTTAGGAGGCCACCTACCAGCTTCCCAAAAGTCTGCTCTCCTAAAACCCGGAGTCTGCACAATGCTTCTCTCCTTCCTCACTCCTGTAGGACCCAGCAGCAGTGTCTCACAGTCCAGCCAAGGCTGCCACCAACCCCGCATCCCCAAACTGCTCTTCCTCATCAGTGAGCAACAGATCCTCCTGTGCACCATCCTTGGACACGTATCAACAAAGTGTCCTTGATATCCTCCAGAATGCATCTTGAGAGCTTGAATCCCACCATGCTGCCTGTTCCTGAGACACCAGGGAGGCTGAAGTCCTCCATGAGAACAGGGGTCTGTGATTTGGAGACTCCAGTTGTTTAAAGGTGGCTTCCATGGTTCATAGCAAACTCTCACCACATCACTCTTACTGGCCTCTGGCACCTAATGCCAGTTGCATGGAGGAGCTCAGTTGCTGCCTATTAGTTTTGATAACTGCTTATCACACACTTTAAAACTTTCAGAAATTTTTATAAGAACTATGTGGGAGAACTACTTAAGCCAAAGTGCCCAGATTTCAACGGGATTTGGATTTGAGTCTACACAAAACAGATACTTAGAATATATATGCAGTTTAAGTCGCCACGTTTCTCAGAACAGCTCTGTACCCAGAGATACTGACAGCAAAAGGACAGGCTAGAAGCTTGAGGCTTTCAGAAGCAGCCCGAGGTCTGGGACATACAGCAGTGCCCCATCGCAATCTTCAGCCTCCCCGGCTGATGTAGCACCAGCTCTGTTTGCCAAACCCACAGAGCAGCGGCTGCCCCATCCCCAGGTGAGGTACTTCACACCACTGCTAGGAGCACTACTTCGAATTGCAAAGTTCTGATGCAAGACACAGACCTGTTGGAGCAGGTCCAGAGGAGGGCCAGGAAGATGCTGCAAGGTCTGGAGCCCCTCTGCTGGGAGGACAGGCTGGGAGAGTTGGGGGGGTTCAGCCTGCAGAAGAGAAGGCTCCGGGGAGACCTTCCAATACATAAAAGGTGGCCTACAGGAGAGCTGGGGGAAGGACTTTTTACAAGGGCATGTAGCAATAGGATGAGGAGGAATGGCTTTAAACTGGAAGAGGGGAGATTTAGATGAGATATGAGGAAGAAATGTTTCCCTGTGAGGGTGGTGAGCCCCTGGCACAGGTTGCCCAGAGAAGCTGTGGCTGCCCCATCCCTGGAGGTGTTCAAGGCCAGGTTGGACGGGGCTTGGAGCAACCTGGGCTGGTGGGAGGTGTCCCTGCCCAGGGCAGGGGGTGGCACTGGATGGGCTTTAAGGTCCCTTCCAACCCAAACCATTCTGTGATTCTATGAAAGCGAGACTAAGATGAGATAGGATATGGAAACCAGTACTAAATGTTTAATATGATCAGCAATTCACAATTATTTCTTAAGTGTCTTTTTCTGGATAACTTTTCCACTGCATGATAGTAGTGAGAAGATAATATGAGATGCTGCTTTTGAATAAGTTATACATTTCCCTTGCTTTACTTGAAGATAACAATGCCACCATTATTAATATTTTTACTCTACAAAACAGCACTAGCCTTCCAAAGAAAAAGTCCTTGACCAAAATATCAGAGGATATTAAACTGAGAAGTGATCTACTGATGCAAATCATTAAATCTATTTGCATTTGCTTACTGAACCCTAACACAGAAATTAAACTACATAGTGTGGGAAAAAGAGCTGGTTTTGCATGGTTAAAAGGAGACATCTTGGAAGATCCAAGCTCTATGTCATTAATTTTCCTTCTTCCCCTCATTAACAAGTAAAATGTTTTCACTGCTTGAAAAGTTTTAATAAATAGGAAAAAGCAGGGCAGCTGACATAAGTTTTTAATGTAATATACAAGAGCTTTTAATATTTTTACATATATTAATGTAAAAGCTAAAAATAAATGTTAAAAGGTTACATTTGTGAAGAAAGAAAAATGGCATTTACAGTTACAGGATAAGGTTTTAGAATTTAACTCTTCCTTTTCCGGCACGGTGTTCTGAAGATCATTTGCCATTTAACTGAAAAATCAATATAATTGCAAAGGTGAGCCATTGCAGAGGCAGCACGTGGGTTAAGGACACACACTGCCTCACAGCTCTGCGCTCCAGGATGATTTACTGTGCTTTGTCCTACCAAGTCTTAAATTCTTTTTATAGAAGGAATGGAGGTAGGCATTTAAGAAGAGCTATAATTAGCACAAGCATTGGTCGTATGTGATCTTTGTGAGTTTTACTGCCAACACATGAACCAACGCAGCAATTAATGAGCAGAGGTTGCAGCTGCCCCCTCCAGCTAGAGCTGGGCAAAGCCACCAAACAGCAGATAAACCCCAACGGTCCTGGCCCTTCCCAAACACCGTACAGTGCTCCCACCACAGCACTCACATACTCGAAGCTCTTCAGGTAGATATCACAGACATTTCTCAACAATCTACTTTTTGTAATCCAATTTTCTCACTTAAGGAGAGCTGCAAGAAGGGTTCTCTACTCTGGTGAGACCCCACCTGGAGCACTGCCTCCAGCTCTGGAGCCCCCAACATAGAGAGACACGGACCTGTTTGAGCGGGACCAGAGGAGGGACATGAAGATGCTGCGAGGGCTGGAGAACCTCTGCTGGGAGGACAGGCTGGGAGAGTTGGGGGGGTTCAGCCTGGAGAAGAGAGAGGGAGACCTTATTGCAGCCTTCCAGTGCCTAAAGGGGCTCCAGGAGAGCTTAGGAGGGACTATTTCCAAGGGCATGGAGTGATGGGACGAGGGGGAATGGCTTCAAACTGGAAGAGGGCAGGTTTAGATGAGATATGAGGAAGAAATGTTTCCCTGTGCGGGTGGTGAGCCCCTGGCGCAGGTTGCCCCGAGAAGCTGTGGCTGCCCCATCCCTGGAGGTGTTCAAGGCCAGGTTGGACGGGGCTTGGAGCAACCTGGGCTGGTGGGAGGTGTCCCTGCCCAGGGCAGGGGGTGGAACTGGATGATCTTCAAGGTCCCTTCCAACTTAAACCATTCCATGATTCTATGATTATCCAGACAGGTGTCCGTACTTATACCCCACTGTCTAATCTCAACACAGTCTGTGGCTTTCAATTATTCCCGGCATTATCTGGCTATGTATTTTCTGGAGGATGAGAGAAGCCTGAGAAGAAAACCAAGATCCAGAGTTGCAATGTTTAAGAATACCCACTAATTCTGTTACATAATATAAACATAATCCATGTCATTATGCAGCCCATTTTCCCATCTTTACAGCAAGGATTTGCAAATGCTCCAATGCATTTTTAATCTGCCTCTGGCAGGAGAAGTGTAAAGGTTCCACTCGTGGCCCAAACTACAGAAGAGTTAGTAAAGACACACCAGACATAGTATCTGTGGCACAGGATAGGGCAGAGTGTCAGGAAAAGATTTTTTTCCTGAGAAATTTCTTGAAGAGATGATGCTGCATAGACAAATTCTCACACTTCTCTTTGGCGAAATTATTTTTCATCACTATTAAAGCTTTACATCTTCTGCACTGGAAATAAACCCATCATATTTGTGGTATTTTCAAGTGGATGTCTGCACAAGTTATATTATCTAATACAGTTTGTTGTTATTTTTGTCATTTTAAAATATCATCACTGTAAAACGCGATCACTGGGTTATAACACTTCTTGCTTTAGAAGTCTTGGCCAACCATCGAGGTTTACGAACACCCAACAGCCGAGCAAAGCTGTTTGTTCTTCTGCATACCGAAGCAGGTCTTCTAGCATTTTGACACAGCATTGTCAATGTTAACATTAAAGGTTTTAAAACATCAGATTATTACCATGAATAACTGCCCAATAGAAATGTAGATTTTTATGATTTTTTTTTATTTTATTTTATTTATTTATTTTTTACATGGAGTCCTCAAAGGCTTCTCCAGCTGGATTTATGGACAAAACCACAGCTGTGAAGACTTAAAAAACCCACTCCTATTTGAATCTTGTAACACTGTCTTTGACAGATGAATAGAAATGCAGCAGTGCTGTCAGGGAAAATAACACATCTAAAGTATAGTATTGATTACAGTGGAGTTGCTCGAGATTCACTTCAGTTTAAATGAAAGGAATGTGGGTTTTGCCAATCATGCAAAATAAAGTTCCCCATCCACACCTGGCAGTAAAACTCACCCTGCAAACCAGTTCTAAAAACATACGAAACCACGTATTTGAGCTGTACTACGTGTAAGGCTTTGACAAAGTCTAAACTTTCTCCATGGTTTTAGAGTTTATTTTGTTTAAGTTTTTGAAACACAATTTCCAATAAAAAGTTTTCTTATCTTGATGCAGCATAAACAATCTGTAGCATCTCCACAAGAAACTATGAAAAAACCTAGCCCAGTTTATTTTTAATAAAAGGAGGACTATGCTATATAATAACTCTTCCTGCCACATCCATTGAATCTGCTGAAATAAAGATTGATGCCTGGATATTTGTAGACACTACTACCAGAGAAGGTAATATTTCTTTTTTTCTTTTTTTTTTTTAAAAAAAATACCACTTTCCTGGAATTTTGAAGTAATTTGAAGTAACAGGCAACATCTTCCTATTAAAGTATCTGCATGTTGTTGGGTTTTTTTAAGACAAGCAGCAGCAAACTCAACGAGATTTGTGAAAGCTTAGTGCCACAAGTTAGCAGATATTTAGAAATAAAAGACTTAAAAGATATGTAAGACTGCGACCCTCTCCTTTTGGTGACTGTTCTGCACAGGCACCCAAAACACGCTGTCACTTTACTCAGCGACACATAAATCGAGATCCTCAGGGGTTAAACCACAGGAGAAGCAGCCCAGAGGCCGGACCAGCACCACGCACCTGCGTCCTGCCGCGCTGCCCCACGCACACCGCCCTCCCCCCGCTGTCACGGGAACTAAACGTCTGAAATCCCGCGGGGATTTTTCCCCACGTGCTGAGCAAGCGGCACCCCAGAAGGACCCAGTGGCACTCCGAGCCACGCAAAGCAGTTCTTTGAAGCTCTTGAGAACCAGAGCAGAGAACACGTGGAGCAGAGCAAGCCCTTCACCTAGCTGCTACCCAAGGACTCCGCAGGCTCAAACGCGCATAAAGGCAGACTGTATCTCAAACCTAATCTGTTTATATTAACGCCTACAAAAGATCCACCTAATGAACCATTTTCCAGTCACTGTAAACAGTAATTAAATACATTAAACTATAAAAAAAGGAAAGTGCCATGCAAAACATACTTTGATCATCGATAAGTGCCGTCAGCTTGGATGATTATGGTATTTACAAGAGTAAGTGCTGTGTTCTAGCTGGCAGGGAAGTGATGCATCTGGACTTGTCCACAGGCAGCGTTTTAACCTCTTCCCCTACGGCAGCAGGACCTTACAGAGGACACACACCGCTACAGTACCGGTTAAGAAAACCAACCAAAAATAAACAATTTTCCAAAAAGTGGAAAGGTGATGAAGGTTTTTTCAATGTTACTTCCTATAATGTTTATAAACTATGTGGACCATAGGATAACTCCATATGGACAGTGGTCTTTAAAATAATCGGTAATATAGTTTTATTTATACAAGAATAATGGTTGCCCATCTTCAACAGCGGAAACTTCAGGCTCTGCAGAACAGAACCCCGTGGTTGGTTCCACCGGATACACCACATCTTCCCTCAAGGAATTACCTAGAGTCTATAGAGCCTATGCTACCACCAGTTGAAGTTTCAAACAGGTCTCTGGGACACCTTCTCCCCCCCCAGCTCTACATTTAGAGGTCATCCCAAAACTATTAACTTCTTACAAACGTGTACTTTGTCTCATTCAGGTTTTATCCCATGCCATTTTAATCATAAAATCTCTGCTGTTACACAATAATTTGAAGGGAGAACGGAAAGGGGGAAGAGCGGCAACTCTTCCAAGCTACATTGCCAACAACCCTCTATGCGCGTAAGTCACATCAGATGTTCACGGTAAACCAGAAATCTATTCGAAGCAGCTAAGCAGAGTCGTCGCATACCTACCTCCTTCGGTCGGTTTTTAGTACGCCCCTGAGCTCCACTAAGTTTCTTAGCCTTGGCTGATGCTTATTGGAAAAATAGGAGGAGTGGCACTCTCCCAAATGCCTCCCACTTGTGGCATCAAAGTGAGATATCACTCACAGTAAATTTTACAGTATGAGGAATGAAACAGTTAGCAAAGTTGACATTTAAACCATCATCACTGGCTATGATTAAATACCTCAGAGATGAACAGAGTGGTTCGCACCTCTCCAAGTTATTGTTCTAGGCTCTTATCAGACTCCTGTACACCGCTGCATCCGCTGCGTTTTCACACACTTGAGATTTTCTTTGAATCTATAATAGCTGGAAACCTGTTTAAACTGAGATTCCGGAGAGTTTCTGATCATGTTAAACTGGCAGAGAGAGATTGACTGAAACCCTGGTGACCTTCCTGAACTGCGGATTCACCCGTAAAAGGTTTAAGGTAGATTAATAATACAAGCATGGCCAACCTGGCTCCTTGGTCCTCCTCCTCCCATCTCTCAGTAAGATGCAGGGAAATGAAACACTAAAAGGAAAATTGCAAACAGCTCGCAAGAAATACAGAGGGCAGATGGGATCGCGCTGCTTCCAGAAGTCTCCCTCTTCTGAAAATAGCGTAAAGGGAAGTCCGGGGTATCCCTACAACACCAGGAAAAGGCACATTTTGACCATTCAAGGAACAGTAAAGCAAGTCAACCTGCCCCACCTCGCTTCTCACTAACATGCATGAAATGCCAACAACTTCTCTGCAGTCTCTCAAATCCAAGTTCGCATCCACACCGACAAACACTCAGTTCCCCGAGTCTATGGAGGAGCAGATCACCTTCACGCGTTGTCTCCCGCAGAAGATGGGAACTCGGGTTCCTCTGCCAAGCTCAAGCTGGCCGTGCGCCCCAGCAGCCCCCGGGCTGGCGGAGCAGGAGCCCAGCGGCGAGGGGGTGGCTGTCCCCAAATCACCCACATCTTGCCCCAGCGCTGGGCACCTCCAAGGAGGGCAGTGACAGATCAGAGCCAGCTCAACTAAGCTTTACAGCAGAAAAACTCAACTTCTCATGGTGGCATCCTTAAGTCCCACAGTGGATGTCACTGTTCGCATAAACCGGGACCTGAGCCCACTAATCCGACGGCAAATTTGACTTTCATTTCACACGCACGCTCACAAGCGTGCAGTTATACGTTCATGACCCCGTGCTCAGCAGGACAGGATTTTCCAACCACGCGCTGGAAGCTGTTCCCGTTCACCTCTGCACATTATACTATTGCCCTTCCTTTTACCGCTGTCCTCCGGTTGCCACTCCTTTCCCCGCAGTAGCGCAAGTGTAGGCGAGAGAGCCCCCAACGCATGGGATCCCAGGGCGATTGTCCTCAGGGAGCACAGAAATTCCTGAAAGAATCTGGATTTTTGCACCACAGGGAAAAAAACTGACAAGTCAACATCCCATGTTTCCAAAGTATCTTCTGCTGTAAATATTTAGCACAGGGAAATAAAAGCTGCGTCCTGTTACCATTAACTGCAGTCACAGGTGTGATGGGCTGCTCGCCGAGCTGATAATTTACCTCTCCAGCTCAGGAGTAAGATAAGGCTTCTCAGAACAGGGTCGTCCCAGAGTGGGAACACTGCAGGGGACAGCAGAAAAACCAAGAAACCTAATTCTGAAATTTCAAAGCGGCTAAAGACACTGTAGAAGTACAGCAACAGCAAAAAAAGTGAGTTTCTTCTGGACATGAGCAAAAAGAGTTAAATGCTTGAAATATTTCAGGCAGGAATATCAGAAGAAAGAGAACCTCCTTGACCAAAACTAATCGTTATAATGGTAGACACTGAAAGAAAAACTACAACAGCTGATACAGTACTAAATACATATATATAAAATTATATACAGGATATAGATACTTTTAGTTCTTTTTTGACAGTATGAACTGTGAATCTGAAGTTCTTAGAGACAAATTTATCAAATCAAGCTTCATCTTTGGTGTACTTTATGCCCCACTTTAAAACCCTGAAGCAATAGACCCCAAATTTCAGAAAGGGCCCGATAATGACCGTAGCGATGTCGAGACCGCCTGTGAGCCCAACGCGTGCCCCTCCTGACGCCGCTGTACGGAGGCCACCGCGACCGCAGCCTCCGTCGTACAGCCTGCGGGTATCAAACACCAAGAACCTGATTGCTCCAGAGCTATTCCGATACTGAGATCATCTATTCTGGCTCTATTGCCAGCACTTTGTTAACTGGCAATGCCAACCTGAATGATAAACGAACAAGTCCATCCCCAATTTAAATACTAAACCAGAAATCGGGGATTTCAAGTTACTGTTTAAGTCGGCCAATTGTCAGCACTGCACTCGGACTGCAAAATGGTTAGAAACAATTTTAGCCAGAATTCAGTAAATTAAAACTTTCAAAATCATGTTTAGCTGAAAGTCTTCGTGTATATATGTATGAAATTTTATTTTATGTATATATACAGACATATATTTAACAAGCTTGAGTAGAATTTCCTCCTCCCCAACAAGAAGGCGTTACGCCGTGCCGTGACTTTTAAACTCTGCCAGCTTCACAAGCAGCAGAATAACCTCAAGGTCATTACAATTAGTTTCATCTCATTAATAGATCAATTTCTTTCAAGCGCACTGAAAACCAAATTTTACTTTGTTGCTTCTCCTTTTAGACTACATTATAGTCTGTGTTCTTAAGTTTTAAGGAGAGCCATCACAGAATAGGTTGTAATCTCAGGTGATTAATTGCACAGCATTTTACAAGCTGTAAAATAGAGCAAGATCTCCACAAACCGATTATGCCATTAACCAGGCACTCTTATCAGATTTTTCTACAACTAGCAGGTTTGTCTGACGGATTGCAAGTCTTAAGTATTTATATATTTCAAAGGTTTACTTATTTTTGTTGTTAAAAACCCCTAAAATCTATATTGATTGTTACACGCAATTCTACATGAAAAGTCCCAAGCACCGCGGAGCAGAATACCAATATTTATTACTAGACTTGCGCTCATTATGGTTCTCTCTGACAGGGGTCCATTAAAACTTATTTTTATGTTTCTTATGGTTTTTGTTTTTGTTTTTGTTTTTTTCCTACCCAATGTTCTTACCATAGTGTTTATTAGCCAGTTAGGAGAAACACTGGGCACTGTTTTGTTTTTATTTTATTCTGTCAAAAATAATGAGGCCGGATTTAACAACTACGCACTAGTGACGAGTAGAAGAGATTAAATGTTATACTTCAGCACAAACATTTACAGATGGCTTTAAAATTTTTAGAACTTTATAATCGGTGAAGACAAAAGCAAGTCGCACCTTGAGTTTCTTTTTCAGACGTAAATTCTTACAGTAATTGTAAGAACATTCTGCTTACCATTAACTTGTGAACTACTCTTGAATAATATTCCACCTATAACAATTTTTGCATATAACTTATCAAATCGCATTATTTAAGTGTTACCAAGATGCCACTTAAAATCTCAACACTTCAGGGAGGCCAGGAAACTAACTCAATGGAAAAAAATAGAAGATCAACATCACCTAAAAATTAAAGAATTGGGAAAAGGATCTGGATTGTGTGATGTCTACCCGAAGAACGTGATCATGAGCTCCTTCTTCCACCAGCCAACGTGGCCACGTTACCCGTGCGCAAGCGGCAGCCCCCAACACGAGGAGGGCAGCCGCCGGCCTTACAAACGGGACGGCCTTGCCTCGCGGCGGGGTTCCTGTGACGGGGGAACGACCCGCCGGCTGCCAGCAACAGCGGCTCTCATTTGTGCAGGCCGAGGGGAATAACAAAGGTCTCGGAGCTTTTGGGGACACGCGTGTAATTTCCTGGAAGAAGGTCTGTGTGCCTGGAAGACCGATGTCACCACCCTGCCTCCCCGCCACCACTCGCCCTGAAGATACTTACTGTCCCTAAAAATGTTCAAAAAGAGAAGGCAAGCCATCACGTGAACCATTCAAAGCCTCATTAAAGACAGAAGTCAACAGACTTTTGCTCTTCTCTCTCCAGGAGAGCTACAAAACACACCCAGTACAACAGTATGTCCCCAGCCACCTTCTTGGCCTCTACTAATTAAGAACATGTAATTATTTTCTTCCAATAATCTCCCATTTCACTTTGAGCGTGTATTTTTTAGTACCCGCAACTTCACAATTGTTTATCTTCAGCTTTTATTTTCATGCAATTCCCTTTATCTCTTGCATTATAAAGAACACCACACAATTTCTCGTAGTCATCACCTTCGAGAACACACAAACCTTTTTCCTACTATTCTTCCACCCACCTATCCTCTTCTCGAGGGTGAAGAGTCCTCGTTTTAGTTGTTCTTCAGGCAGATGCTGCTCTGCAGCAAAGGCAAACTTCGGCCTTATCCTAAACACTGCTTTATTTCTGTTCCTCATCAGCAGAAATCCAGTACTGAAATCAGCATATGAAGAAACTGAAGTACTTATTTCCATATCACTGGAGTTGGCAAAACTGTCAAACCCAGAGGCTTGAGGGGTTTTGTATTAGAGGCAAAAACATATTTCAACCAGAATACACATTATGCTTCATATTCCTGATTTATTTTATGCACACTTAAATGACAAGGACAGTAAAACAGGAGAACAGAAAAGGGGAAACCCCACAAATCAATGGAGAATTTCAGAAGCAAAAGGCAGGGGAGAGGAGGACAACATGGAGAGAAGGAAGCCAAACCTGTTTGAGTCTTGTCAGAAAAAGCTCAGCTGTAACGGACTGCGACAAAGACTGCAATTTTATTACCAAAACCAGTTGAAGAGACCAGCCCTAAATGAGTAGCATTAGTAACTTTCATTTTGGCAGAGGAATTCGGCAAAGAAATTTGGCATCAAGTAATTTTGAAAGTATTCAGTGCTCCTTCTAAAGATATCACTCAGCAGTTCCTCACAAAGAAGGAAAAAGCACAGCCCAAAGACCTGACACAGGACAGACGGACTTTACCAGATTGAGCAGCGCTTATATTCACCAGTAAAACATACCAGTATCTCCTTAATCACTCCTATAGGTGAGACATCTCCACTGCCACGGATATCATCTGTTCTGAACTCCAGAAGACGTTACAGCTATGGAAAACCAACCAAAGCTCTCACAAGCAGCATTCAGGAATTAAAGCCATTATTCAGTCCTGGTTCTGCCTGTTGGAACGTGTACCTACAGACAGGTCTGCAAAATTCCCAAAGCATGCAAGGAAGTCTGACTCCTCAGCCACAGATTTTCACATGTGTCCAAAATTAGGGGGCAGGACGTACTTTCAAAATCTACGTTAAAAATACCTTTATTTTAGAACATTTCTTTACTAATACTATTGATGCAGCAGAAAAAGAAATGCATTTTGGAGCCGCCACTCCTGAAAGGCACTGGAGGCTCCTTCTGCCTCCCACAGCAAGTCCTGTGCTCCCAGTATGGCTAGTAAGAACGAGTACAAGCAGTCGTGTCTCAGAGCCTCTGGGCAATCTCTTTCCTCTACCACATACATAAACATAGGATCAATAGGACATGAACTTACCCACTTGGCAGCACGCTCATTTTTGGCAGTTTTATTTCATGTAAGCCTGTTTCACACCCAGATATCTCGAGCTTTCCCAGGGGGCTGAGCAGAACCGCGCGTTTCTCCTTGCACTGAGATTGGCCCTCTTTGGAATTCACCTGTTCATGAGAACAAACTCCTCTTTAATTGCATGCATTTTCACCAAGGAACACTCATCTTAAGGTATTTTGAGTAGTTTTCAAAAGTAATTTAAAAAAAAAACCAAAGGCAAGAAAACCAGTTTCCTCAACTATGGCTTTTACTTTCAAAACTCCAACTTAAAATGATCCATCCTAAGCAGTCAGCATCTAACTCGAAGTCTCAAAAGCCATGTTAACTAGCAGAACAGTGACTGTCGCAAAAATCTCAATTGATGGCAGTTTCATGGTTGGTTTATCAGGTAACATCCGATGTGTTTTGACACTGATTTCCAAAGGATTATTGTGACAAAGTATGTTCCCTGGTTTGGAGTGGCAGTGTTATGCAAATAATTGCTGGAACACAAATAGAGTATGTCTGCTGGAAAAACGTATAAAAAAAATCAATCATTCCTTAGTAAAAAACATTTTTTTTTTATTCCCATTGTTATTCATCTGGTTTTACGATTTCTGATAGGACGTAGTTGGAAACAGATGCCAGGCATTTCGCAATATTATACAGGACCAACAATAACACACTTGTCAAATTCATCTTGGCTTAAAAAAAAAAAAGTCTGAATGTTTAGTAGATGTTTGAGCTGTATTTCCAGTTTGGTTTGTACAACCATTAGGAGAGAAACAGGACAGAACACCACAAGCACGCCCACCGCAGCCACCCAGCCCAAGGCTCGGAGCACATCGCCAGCGGTGCTGTACGAGCGGGACAAAAAAAGCCTTTGCTCGAAAGAACTACATCCAAGTGAAACTGGACCAAAAAAGTGAACAGAAAAAAGAAACCTATGAAATTGTAGGACAGCAGAAGCTAACTCCATCAACGAACATCCCGGTGACACCGAGACACCAACAAGGATTCTTGGTGTTTAAAGTCACCCAGACCGTACAGCTGACTCCGAGTTTGCCTCACACCTGAAAAATGTACTTATTACTGCAATATTCAGAACCAGTGCTGTCTCCACAGACAACGGCACAAGCTTATTTTCCCCAGTATTTCCCCAAGTTCACAGTCTCAAAGCGCTCTGAAGGGCACCCCACCTCTGGCACCTGCGGCACGGGGACGCTGCTGCACGCCCCATGGGGTACCCGCTGAAGGCAGGGGTGGTTCAGAAGCTGGGAAACGGACTGAAGGGCACCAGGACAGACTAGGGGGGCATCAGGAGACAGGAAAATCATGCTTGATGACTTACAGCTAACGGCTGCTTGCAGTTCTACAATATTTTTCTTCAAAAAGAGAATTTCTTTTTAAATTCCATTATTAAAGTGCTCTGAGATGAAGTCACATCCACAAGTAATACAATCCGTGTGAAGAGAAGAAAAAAAAAACCAACGAAGTAGACAGTTTTGCCCACCAAGGCAAAAATAAACTTAAACCCTCTGAATTTTTGGGAAGCACTTGCGCAATTCCTCAGTTACAAACACACAGCACCCAACACAAAGTTACTCAGCTCAGAGCAGTTCTGCGCAGTGTGAAGGCTTAAGGAACTGCAGGTTCCGTGTGGTTTATTTAGTTTGACTGTAACCCAAATCAGCTTTTTGCTAAAGAATCAAATGTTTGCCGATGTAACAAAGAAACGCTCCTTTTCAACCAATTCTTTCCTCCTTCCTTCTCCCTCCTCAAGGAGAGAACACGGGGGAACTTTTTTTTGGAGCAGCACCTCACTGCAGAAGTCTTCGTAAAAAAAAAAAAGGAACATCAAAGTTTACATATGTGGAAAACCAGTATACATTCTTCATTTTTATTTGTGTGACAGCCCTAAACTAGATGCACTGAACCTCGTACCGTGTACTCGGTGAATATAAGGAGTTCGCGATAAGAGGACAGCTTTTTCATTATAACAAAACACAGGATGCAGCGAGTAACAGAAAACTATAAATAACCCTATGAGTTCCCACCAAGTCGAACTAAGCTTTATAGATGAAAACCTTGAGCGAGTACAACTAGTATTTTCAGTCTTGTTTATCATATCCATTGGACAGCGATATTTAGAAGGTTTATTTTTATAAAAGAATGAAACTGCACGACGTATATCCACATACGATTGGGTTGGGAGCCTCAAAGCTGAAGGTCATCGTAGAGACACACAACACACCATCCTCTGCCCCGATACTCGTGTGCCCTTTCCCTATTTACCTACAGCTGCTGAGATGAGCTGGAGAAGATGGAGGTAACCACACGCTCCTGCAGGCGGTGTGATTTTCAAATAAAGTGAAATTTGATTCAAGATTTAAACTGCAACAGTTTTCAGATGCAAATAAACGGCCTTTGAACGCGGCCGGCCGACGCGACCGCGCACTCAGCCATCGCTTACTGCAGCCTGGGGGATACGGAAAACCTTCTCCTGCCCACACCCTCCCAATGCAGGTACAATTCATCCAACACCATCTTCCCCACTGTGCCCCCGTTGAAGCTGTGGGAACTACACAGGAATGGCAGCTTAAAGCAAAAAAATCTAATAAATCCAAATAAACTGCCTTCTGCCTTTTTTCTCCAGCTTACATAAATGGATCATTTGAGGCATTTTGATCAGGTACTGCATGAACTCCACATTCACTCTCCCTTTCCACTGCAATACCTCCAAATCTGTGTCAAAATATCTCATAATTTCCAAGTTTATTAGGTAGAAAAAAAAAAATAGGACTTTTAGAGAGGACTCCTTTCCTGCCACCCTTTGGAGCTTTGCTACAGAAACGAAACGGCAGGCGCAGTGTAAGTCTGTATCTCAGTGGACGGCTGAACACTCCGTAGAAAACTGGAAGACTGCTGTTAGCCAACGGAATTAAGTCCTTTTTGTCATTAATACCAGACAAGTATCAAAAGGTTTTCTCAGTGGATGCTTTATCAGTACGAATATTAGGATGATTTATGAGTTAACGTCCTGTCCGGAGGAGTCTGGTTTTCCAGGCGCGCTCCCGTGATGCTGCACCAGCACGTGCCTCGGGGGCACCGCGCTCCTCCGGAGGGCGAAGGTCCCCTCAACTGCACATCAGCTCCACTGAACACCACCAGGAAGCGGAGATGTGCTTTCCTAGGGCTGAGATGCTACGGATGCAAAACGGGAGGGAGGTTGAGCTCCCACACGAGGTGCTGCGGAGGCAAAAGCCAGCATTAGCGTGAGGACTTGCACGGAAGGATCTTAACCTCTTATGCTTTCCACTGTAATTCAGTTTTACAGCCTCGCCGCAGCCAAGACTTTCAGAACTAAAACATACCTCCCATTTGATTAAATACTGATTTTATTTAAATTTGCATTAATTAATTAATGGTCTTTCACATTACAGTAAATAATTCAAAATTATTTTCCATGTTCTACTGCTTCTAACCCCCCCAAAAAAATTCCATTGCAGTTTGGTCGGAGATCCTAGAATCCAAACTCATACCCGTAATGGGGAATGGACAAATGAAAAAACACAGAGAAATCTCAAAGATCGACGAGGTTCAAAAAAAAAAAAATCCGCAGCAATGTGTTTCCGTGCTTCACGCTCTCCCAAGAGGTTCGTATTTTCCAAAAGACAAGTCACGAGAGCAATCCTCGCGGCATTTCCTGCGCTTCAGCACCATGCCCCGAATCACTCTTACCGAATTTCAGGGGAAGAACGCAAAACATCTTTGTGAACATCACTTTCCAACCTTTCCTGTGTTCCCCTCAAAGATCTCGCAGTGCACGTGTACAGTGTTAGAACCCTACAGACCACAGATTTCCACTGGAAAAATGCATCAGTGCTGCCCGTGGATGTGTTTGCACCCACTGCAAGTGTTCAGCCCTCAGGATATCAGAAATTGTCTTAAAACAAGTTCTGCCTGTGGTCAAAGAGACCAAAATGTCACCTTTTTACACGTTTTCCCTGCAGTGTTATTGAGCACATGAATCCTTCCCATCTGAGAGGAGCCAGAGCCCTATCGCTGATGGATCTCCCTCCACGGGTTTTTCTATTTCCTTCACTCTGCTTTAGCAACAACATAAACCTCCCACGCCATATCAAAGCATTAATGATAATCCCCTCTGCCACCACCTGCATCTGATTTCACAGGGTATTTCCATTACGCTATAGCATGTTGCTCAACTTCAAATGGAAGTCCTCATGATTTTTTTTACTTGAATATTTCTGAGAATCAAGGCAAAAATAACTTATTCAACTGCTAAACCTAAACCAATGTGTCCTTGCACATACTGCAATTTTATTTTTTTTTTTAAAACAAGAGAGTCCCAAGTGCACTAATCAGGGAGACATCACAGTTGGCTCCAAGAAATGGGTCTCTGGATCCTTTCAGATTACCAGAAAGGGTTAATTGCTGAGCTACCTGATAACGTAACTACAACCAACAAGATGAAATTGCATTACAATTCTTTCCGCTATTTCACTTGCCATTTCTCAAACCCAGAAATGGCCATATTTCTACCGTTTCTAGACCAGCCACCGCTGCACACTTGAAAATTCTCTACTTAATTCTTCCACACCATGAAAGTTACTGATATTTAAAAATAAAGACCCCCCAGATGCCATGCCAGCTTTCTCATGCAATCTTGCTCCAATGTTGGGTGAGGATATAACTACATACTGGCTTCAAAAACTAAAAACAATTGTCAGCGAGTATCCCAAAGAGCACTAAAACCGCTAGGAGCACAAATCATAGGGATTCTTAGCTGTAAAAGCTGAATTTCGACGCGTTTATCCAGTAAGATCACCACAGTTTCACTTGGCGAGCACTGATGCCAGCCCAGCCCACTCAAGGTGCAAGTACCAACTTGTTCATTTAATTCCTATTTGTCATAAATACATCCTAAAGACTCATCACATCAAGATTCTGACATATTTGCATTAGGAAGCTAACATATGAGCTATAATTCTCACGCGCCTGCCCTGTTTCTACGATACCATATAATATCAGTGACTTGCCGAAAAGCAATACCAGGAATTTGTTGAGTTTGAGAGGATGATCAATAAATGCCAGGGAAGTTGCTTCTTCATCCTAATTACAGGAAAGAAATACCAGTCCTGAAGTCTTTAAGTGTCCTTCTTTTGAGTATCGCAGTGTTCTGAAACCTGCTTGTTATTGATTCATGTTTTGAATTAAAATTCAATGAAAGCTTGAGATATTCGACTTAAATTTAAGTGAAATACTTCACAGGTACCTGGACTGGTTTGGCAATTTGCTGCTTCATTTCAGTCATCTTGCTACAGTCGTTCTTCCTCATCCAGTACGTTTACATCCTTCTCGTAACAAATCCTCACCAAATCACATCAGCGGTATTTGTCAAGGTGAAAAAAAATCAGGGACCATCATAAGAACTCAGAAGTTGGAGACGTCCGTCTCCATCATTATCAACTGCAAGGTCAGCACAACAGACGAGCTGACTGTTTACGAACACCCCATCTATTCTGAAGCGGAAAGGTCAGCGTATCACTCGTGTAACACAGCAGCGGCAGCAGCGAGCGCTGCAATTTGGGCAACTCATGGTGCCACTGCAGTCACACCCTCCACTGGGGTGGTGGAACCAGTGCCGCTGCTGTTCCGCACCGAGACAGCTGAAGAAAAAAAAATCCAGTCATTAACATCTCCTGTTACTATTGTAAACACAACCGTGTGAAATTAGAATGTAGAAACACAATCTCTAACGCTGTTTTGCCAAATGTTGGAATTGCAGAAGGCTTCTGCCACCCTGCCCGGGACAGCGGAGACGAGCGAGGAGCTCGACCGCGGCCCCCGCATGCCACTGCTCCGCTCGCCCAAGGTCCCCATTGAATTATAGTTCTCTCAACGTCTCCTTAATATAGTTTAAAACTTCCTGTATTTGTTTTACTGGTTTCTGCGTGTTTATTTAAAAGGAAACAATCCATTGTACGTTAAGAATATGGGAAAAGATATTAATAGTAAAGGTAATGCATTTGTGCACATATACTTCAGTGTGGAGGGTAATTTTCCAACCTTCTGCGTAGTCTTAGACAAGAAAGCCATTTCTTACACTCAGTGTTTTAAAGCAGATAAAAATTTAAAGAATTGGGAAAAAAAACACAGGATGCATGCAATCAGCATGCACCCAAACCACGAGTCTAAAAGCCTACTCCTCTTAATATCTCGATGATCCACCTATATTTGCACCTTCCAAATGAACAGTGGCTGCTGGAGAAGACTCCAGCCTGGAGAAGAGAAGGCTCCGGGGAGATCTTATTGCGGCCTTTCAGTACCTAAAGGGGGCCTACAGGAGAGCTGGGGAAGGACTTTTTACTAGGGCATGTAGTGACAGGACAAGGGGAAATGGCTTCAAACTGGAAGAGGGCAGGTTTAGATTGAACATTAGGAAGAAGTTTTTCACTTTGAGGGTGGTGAGGCACTGGAACAGGTTGCCCAGAGAGGTTGTTGAGGCCCCATCCCTGGAGGTGTTCAAGGCCAGGCTGGACGTGGCCTTGGGCAACCTGGTCTAGTGGGAGGTGTCCCTGCCTATGGCAGGGGGGTTGGAACTCGATGATCTTCAAGGTCCTTTCCAACCTAAACCATTCTATGATTCTATGATTCTATGCTACTGTTCTGGGAGAACAGAGAATTTATGAACTACAAATAATTTCAGTGTGGGGAGGAAAGAAGGGAAAAGGTAGACAGAAGTTGCATACCCAGAAATAGTTTAATATACTGGAATAAAAATTATACAGAATGAGAAACATTTATTTCTTAGTCTATTTGCTTACTATGAAATGTTTGATTTCTTTCAAAGCTAAAATACGAACTTTTCTAAAAGCTGTTTCCTTCTCTTGAACAGGAGTCCAAAGATTTCCAAGTAAACATAACGGAGTGAACTCTAAAGCTATAAGGATGCCCCGATCCAAACAGGTGCCCTACGGGTTTGGCACCTTAATCCGGACTGCTGAAGCGGCGAGAAAGCTGTCCCGAACGCAGGGCAGGGCTCCTCCGTGGCGGAGAGAAGAAGAGAAGGGCGCTGCTGCCCTCTGCAACCCGCGCCCACAGGGCAGTCCTGCCAACACCGCTCATCACTCAATGGAAAAATAATTTCTGAACAAGGTAACACACATGTCCTGTATCATTACACTTGAACATCACACGTAGAATCCTTCAGACATACGGAAACCTGTTAGTCCAAGGAAAGCTGAGCACCCCCCAGTTTTTAAATTAGGGCAAAAGTTCAATTTTGAGGAAGAAAAAAGGTGTTGCATCTGTTGCTTAAATTCAGGGAGGTCTTGAAACAAAACCACCATCATGATAGCTTATGAGATTTTATTTTGTCAATATAATCTGCTAACTAGCAAAGTAACATTTAAAATTACCTGTGGTGTTTTAAAATACAAGTCCCTGATATACTGCATCAGGTTCTTGTGAACTAGTGCTCATCACCACCACCCACCTGGACATGAGCCACTTCTTCCCTCTACACATCCCACAATAACTGTCTATACAGGGTGTGTTTCTTTTCCCTCTAGCATCCAAAGCAAACTGTCAGCTTGCCAGAATAAAGCACCGTGTATCACGTTCAAATATTTCTGTCCGGGCTGCAACAGCAATAAACACCTCCCCAGCTGAAGAACAGGACTGTAATCCAGACAGGGCTTTTAAACAAAAGCTGCACTGAAATATACTGCATTAAATGCGCACATTTTCCCTCGTGCCACGGGAAGCGCTGCCAAACTGGCCATTTCCCAGGGTAAAGCCAGTCCCAACCTTCCAGTAGCCTTTTGCTAGAAACCCGTTCTGCACCTCGCCGGCGAACCACCACCGCCACGGCTCGGAGAGCTGTAGCACCTACCAGCCTTGCCTCTGCCATCTACGGCGCTCAGAAAAAACGAGCGAGTCCCCAGAAAACAATTCGCCAACCTCACCCCTACCCAAAGCCTTCCCATAGCGCTCTTACCAGAGCAGCGTCCCCACGGCTTGGGAAGAAGAGGACGCCGAGGCCCTCCTCCCCGGTCCCTGCAGGAAGACCGCAGCATGGCGGGCGAGCAGAAGGCTTCCCAGGGACCCCACCACGCTGCTCTCCAGCGACCACAACTACTGCTCTCCCGGATTCCTGTGCAAAACCCTCATATTTCCAACCTCTGGCTGCCACATCGTATTTATGCCATTAGCGTGCAATTTCTTATTTTAAAACAATTAAAACGTTCAGTTCTCGTTAGGAAACAGCAACCTGGATCTTCTCCAGTACTCTACTAATACCTCCGATGCTTCTCTCAGTAAATCTAACCCTGGTTAAGCCAAACCTGTAACTTCAGAGGGTATGAAAACAAAACCTACTCTCATTTCCTTTCCAAACGCACCCCAGCCAAGAAATATCAGGCAGACCATAAGCAAATCTGGGTTAGATTGGGGTGATACAACAATTTCTTTACCTTCCAAAGAAGTTGTGGAGGTACAGAATTAAATTGCGTATTTTGCACATATACAACTATACACTGGCACAGCAGCCACTAAAAATCAGTCCCCCCCTTCACTTATTAAAAGGTCCACTTCACAGAAGCCCCTGACAAACCGGAGGGATACACGCTCGCGTACGGAGAGCAACATTTGCCTTCTACGGCATTTTAAAAGTATTCGACAAGAGCAAACACATAATTCTTTATTAAACAATCAAAGACAACAAAAGCAAGTTTCTGTTGTCCCATCGTATTATACTACTAATCCTCTTTGGATGGCGATCAAAAGACCCGAAATGCCAAGCTATAAAAGTGTATTTCCAAGCAGTGGTAGCCTCTGGCTCTTTGGCTACGGCTTCAGTCTGTTGCTTTGGCAGACAGGAGTAATCCTGGTCTGTCAAATGGCAAATTCCCAGCGTGCTTACCAGGGATACCTCAGACTTCTTTATTTTACTTAAGGGATGATATTTTAATTGTAATAACACAATTTTGTTCCCCTTTAGAAGAGGCAGGTAGGTTACTACTACTGCATCCCAGAAGCGCATTTTCCTACTGCATCCATTCCCCCACGCCGAGCTTTGATTTGAGACATTAGTAGCAGCAGATACTTAAACACAAGACCTCGGTGGACGGTTTAAACAGGAGTTCAGATATACTATTTCCTCCAATACCTCTCCAAAACCATGTAAACAAACGCATTTTGTACCTTCCCCCAGCTCTTACTCACATAAAGTGTTGTCAAGCAGCGGCACAGGCTGCCCAGGGAAGCGGCTGAGTCCCCATCCCCGGAGGGACTTTAAAGCCGTGTGGACGTGGTGCTGAGGGACGTGGTTCGGTGGTGGGCTGGGCAGTGCTGGGGTAACGGTCGGACTCGGGATCTTTTCCAACCTAAACAGTTCTACGATTCTATAAGCACATTAAACGCTATGGAAGTGCAGCAGCCACCGCCGTGGCCACATCGCAGTTTAAACCGCACATATTGTAGAATATTTATGTCATCTTTTTATATCGTTAACATGAAGCTAAGACAAAGATTTTGAAAAAAGTGGAATGTTTACATGCAGCATACAAGTAAAATGCCATTAGAGAGTGTGGTGTTAATAAACTATACAAATCAGTGGTTGCAGTGGGTCGGCATCAAGGTTGCAGGATTGGGTGATGCCGCCCCTAGGATGCGTCTCGGCGCCCAGGAAAAAAAGGAAGGGAAACAGTCTGACAAGCTTAGAGACACCCACTTTAGGATATCTTGTTTAAAAAGGTGGGCTGCCTAAAGATCATATAATTTATTGGAGCAGAATTGGACAAGAAATGAAGTGCCAAGAACAGGAAAACACAGACAGGACAGGGCCAGATATTTCTGTAATAATCAAACAATACCCCCAATAGCAAAGACAGAAGTCACAACTGTGTACGTTCCTTGCTGTCAGGACGTATCTCTAAATCCCACCGGTGCTCATCCTGGAAGCCACACTGCGTGGTGTATCTACCCTGGCATGTGGAAGCATGTGGTCATTCCTACCTTAGCGACGACCCACAAATGGATTAGGCACCCCCTTATTTTTAGACCGCAAACCATATGCCAGAAGAGTCAGAAGCACAGTGTGACACACTACAAAGCTGTGGTACTTTGTTCAGTTGTTCACTGTTTTACCATGTGATCACACATAACAAAACACTAACTCATAATTAAGGAATTTGTCACCAAACAATTAAAGAAACAAATACCGTGTTAAAGAATCAAAGATGAAGAATATGGTCTCTCAGAATTAGAGGGTCTCCAAAATGAGTATCTAGATGTTACTTGTTTGAGTTTTAACAAGTCTCCCACAAAGGAGAACAAGACATCACAGCTGTCTGGATTTTCCAGAGCGTTCATCACTTCAAAAAACAAATTAAAGGTATTAGTCAACATTTTAAGATCTACCCCTTAATGACCACTGAAGGGCTTCGTACCATTGAAGCGCTTGCTGTAAAAGCGCGTATATACTTTTCAATAAAGGGAGGTTATACTTTGAGTCACTGAGAAATACAAAATTTAACTGCCAAAATCACCACCTGCTGTATCTGCATGCATACATATGTATAACAAGGCTGAAGTGCTCTACTGTTACAGGGTTCAGCTGTGTATGTAAATACGCGGCAACTACTCTAATACAAGGAAAAGAGATGAAAGTTTAATCAAATGAGACTCGTATCAGGTTCAGGGGAACTGCAAATGGGCTAAAAATGAAAAAATCTAGCAGAAGAATGACTTTAATATTAGGTAACATTTCAAATTTTTATCACCTAAATCCACAAAATTCTTGATCTGCTCCTTCTTGCATTCTCTGCAGAGCTGAAGTCAGGACCAGCTAAATAAAAGATAATGCAACTAGGCATAACACAATAAAAGATATTACCTTCACAATGCATTATTGCTGCCAATTATAAGAATCACTTCAACTTAATTTCAAAGGCACAATCACCCTCAACTGTAACAGTCTCTTTTTTAAATTTCAAACAGTATTACATTAAGGCAATAACTCACCTTCCAGCTATAATATCAGTCTCCCTTATTGCAAAAATACATTTCATAAATACTTCTCATCGACAAGTCAAGCTAATTCAGGTTAATTTTATTGTATTTTGGTGCTATCTCACATTTGTGTGCAATTACCTTTATCATTTTATTGCCGTGCCAGAAAGTAATCAGAACAATTATTTGAAAAAGGAGGTGTATAAATTCTAAATCACACTTGCTGGCATTTTTGATAAAATAGCAGCTTTATCTCAGAAAGTGGCAGGGACATCGGATAAATCATGCATCAGTCAAGTGTAGCTGACCCCCAAGTGCATTGCACAATATCAGGAGTGCTTCAAAAGAAACTTTCCTATATAATCCATCATTCTTTATAATACCAAAATAGCTATACCTGAAGAGTAGGAGCTAGAGAATAATAACAAAATAAATCTAAGCTATATGAACAAAACCATTAATAGTGCTCCTTTTTAAGCTGAAGGAGAGTCAGGAATCTGAATTGTCTTCCAGGAAAGACTTTCATTGAAATTTTTGAAATGAGTAGAACAGCTTTAAACAAATGAGGCAGCAAACGGTGTATTAAGAATTCACTAAAAATACAAATACATCTACAGGAAAATAAATACACACAAAAGACAGGTGTCAAAAAGACTCATAGAAAACTGCAAGATTATAGTCTTGGCATACACATCTGAATTTTCCTATCGTTATCAATCCCGTTTGATTCAAGACAGCACAGACAAGCATTTCACTGTATTAACAGGGAGCAAAGCATTACAGTTAGTACAAGAATCTGTTTACCAAGTTTAAATTTAATAAATACAAGAAATCCAGAGAAGAACAGGATTACCTTTAGAATTAAATTTCTCATGAAACAAAAATCGCCCCATTGTCGTAAGAACCCCACAAACCCAAAAGGCTCCCAACCATAGCGCCACTCCTGATCTACGCTCGCACACATAACTACGGCCGCGTTTCAGCCTCTTCCACACAAACCCAACATACATCTCTGGTCACCGCAACACGGCTGCGGAATCAGGGAGACAAATACGACGATTGTGGAAAATGCCCACGTCTGGCTGCGTTCAGCAACCATTTTTCAGCAACCTGCTTAAAAACTGTTCAGCGCGTTACGTCGGCGATAACTGATTTCTGCAAAAAACATACGCCAGGCGTGTACTGTGTGTCACACCGATGTGTGGTCGTGCTCAAAGTAAAACTGGGAATTAATCACACACTATCAATATCGTCAGACTAAAGAAACATGAGCTCCATCACACACATTTAATATGCACGTGGAACGGGGGAGCAGGAGGAGCCAGCGGAGGAGCCCGGGCTGCGTCTGCACAGCCGCTGGCACAGCCCCGCTCCCCGCGGCAGATGGGGCTGCGACAGGTCGCGTCTTTTACCTTAAACCTCCTGCCTTTCCACATATCAAAAGGGGAAAACTCCCCTAACAGCTAACGCTGCACCTTTCAACTAGAAGCGAGAGTGGGGGAAATGAAAAGGTTAGATAATAAATTATTAGTTGCATGTCGCTTGCCAGCTCGATCGCACCCAGCTTTGACTGAGAGGCAACCAGCGATTCTTCCTACCATGTCTGGTTGTGCAGAAGATAATCAAGTATTTCTCTGCCATTATTCCAGGTACCTGCTAAAAGATGTTTGCAGCTAGAAGATCCAAAAATATAACTAAACAGATGACTGTTTAATAGAAAAAAACAAAGCAAGAATTTATTGTCCTGAATGCCTTCCTCTACCATTCCATTTTAAAAAATAAGAACAATTTTCTTTCATGGAAAAGAAAATCTTCTACAGAGGGGCAGACACAGAATATGCCAAAATACTACTTTTCTAAGCCACATTACATTAAGCAGATTAAAACCACAAGAGATGCCACTATTAAGACATTTTTAACAGTGATAGAAGTTGCCAGCAGGAATAGTTAGACATGCAAGTTTGATTATACTAGAAATATTTTCCTAGAGGAGCATTACTAATGTTACAAAAACAGTTATTCCCCAGAAAAAATGTATTCGTATCTTCAAAGTTCATTTTAATTATTTGAAGAATATGGTTATTGACTAAAAATGCATTGATGCCTTTCTTTCAGTAAGGTAAATTGCTCTGAATTTCTTGATAAACAGAGTTGTTTTCTTGTTTTACTATAAAGTTACTGCCCTACACTTATTTCATTGAAGCATGAAGCCTCAAAATTAAGCCTGTTTGGTTTTCAAGAAATGAGGTATTTACTAGGAAATGGAAGCAGCTAACTCGTAACTGAAAATACAGCATTGTCCTGTTAGTTTATGCTCTGTGGAAGATAGATACGTGATGGGGAAAGGTCCACTGATGCCTGTTACCAACCATGACAGAGCTACAGAGATTTACAATGCAGCATCAATCTTGTCAACTGGATTCTTAATACTGACTGCTGGACACTGGGGAAAAAACAAACTATGTTACGTGAACTCTTTTGTAATGCTGGACTTCCAATGTACACCTAAATGCAAGGGTATTTTACTAGAAACTTACCTTTGGAACAAGCCTTGATGCCATGGTGGATGAAAGGTCTCCACCTGCAAGGACAAAACATTCTCGGTTAGATTGAGATTTAATTGGAATTCCACAGGAAGAACTGTATGTCAGTAATGTCATTTCTCTTCGAACCAACTCTATATCAGTTTTTTAAATGAGCTCTAAGTTTCAGTATATATAATTTGAAAAGGGAGTTTTGTTTGGGGTTTTTTGGGGGGTGTTTCTGTGGTTTGGGTTTTTTTTTGTTTTTGTTTTTTTGTTTGTTTGTTTTTTAAAGCAACCAGAAATTGTAATGTTCATTAGGTCATCTACTGATTGTTACAAGTCAAACAAAAAATCAAGAGATGGCACATTAAAGACTTCTTCCATAACAAGCACTACACAACTGATTTTTTGGATAAAAATGCCTTAAAAGATACATTATTAATTTAAGAAATATTTGTACAGAGTTACTGTGTAAAATACACCACCTTTTAGGATTTAGGAAATAACACATTTTAAGGCACGAAAGCAAGGACTTTCTTAGTTAGACTTTGGGTTTCAAAGTACAAATTGCAAAACACCAAGAAAGTACCTAAGAAATGAACTTCAATTATTGAAACGTTTGTCTTGAACAGTATCAGTACTTATATATCATTAACAAAAAATACAACAGGTTCCTTTTTGCTCTCCCCTTCGAAATACAGGATGATTGCCATTTCCTTGGCATTTGCTTACTTTCCCCCCCTCTATTTCCCTTTCAGTGGTATTTAGCTAAGATCGCTATATCTTTGCCAACGCGTGCTATAAACATTACATTTTTGAAAATCTGCGAGCCTATCTGCCAAAGCTCGGCCTCGGAGTCCTGACTCACAGCCAACCTCAATGGGAAACCTCCCACTGAAGTCGGGGAACTCGCTACTCCACCAGAGAGGATAACTGGATCTGCTTAAGAAATGATAAATCTCTTAAAAGAAAGGATAGGAACATCTGAGGCTTTCCCAGCCCTCTCAAAGGCATCAAGCCTTGACATCCAAGGCACTGACAGCACTTACAGTCACTTCCAAACTACTTACAAACAGTAATATTTAATCTTAATATTACAAATTAATTATTTTAAGAGCTTAAAATTAAGATTCTGAATACTTAGTATTTTACCTGTACTAACAATCACACCCGTACTGGCATTGCAAAGATCACTCACTCCATTTGCAAATGTAAGTCAGGCAGATGAGCAACCTAATAATATCACTTAAAATATCTGTGACGGAGCTAAAAATAAAATAGCAGTTTATTTCTATTGTCAGTTCAGAGCTTCGACTTCCAAGGTGCGTAGCAACAGCCAAGCTTTTTCAGATTTTTCTGAAGGGCAAAGTTAGAATATTTGCCTCAAAAAGCATTTTTATCCAGAAGCTCATTTCAGACCCGGGCCAAGGGCCAAAGAGAAGCGCGGTGTGTAAGCGCACTGAATTAAGCCAACGTTACACAGAGACACCCAGGAGTGCATGTCTGTCCTCAGCCCTTCCTATGCTTCCCCAAGAGGCCAAGGAGCAGAGCAGACATGGAGACGGCCGGGGACGGCGTGCCAAGACGATGGCAGCCCGGCACCCACCGTGTCCCCGGGAAGGCGAGCCAGCAGCACACCTCCCTCCGTGCCACCCCCTGCCAGGCAAAGCGAGGATGGCCACCGGCACTCGTACAGCGGCAGCCAACCCGAGGAAGGCGCATCTACCACCTCCACCAGAACAGGCACAGCCAAAGCCTTCCTCAGACACATCTCCTTCTTTTGCAACCTTAATACGATTAAAGCCTGGACGCAGGGCCAGCACCCATGCGTGTCTGCTTCATTGGAGCCAAGTCACAGAATGGCCTAGGTCGGAAGAGACCTTGAAGATCATCAAGTTCCCAGGGACACCTCCCACCAGCCCAGGTTGCTCCAAGCCCCGTCCAACCTGGCCTTGAACACCTCCAGGGATGGGGCAGCCACAGCTTCTCAGGGCAACCTGCGCCAGGGGCTCACCACCCTCACAGCCAAGAATTTCTTCCTCATATCTCATCTAAATCTCCCCTCTTCCAGTTTGAAGCCATTCCCCCTCATCCTATCACTCCATGCCCTTGTAAAAAGTCCCTCCTCAGCTCTCCTGGAGCCCCTTTAGGCACTGGAAGGGGCTCTAAGGTCTCCCCGGAGCCTTCTCTTCTCCAGGCTGAACCCTCCCAACTCTCCCAGCCTGTCCTCCCAGCAGAGAGAGCTGGGGAGGGACTTTTTACAAGGGCATGGA
>VUYV01000063.1:2357390-2384955 GCA_008711295.1 Anarhynchus alexandrinus | reverse complement strand
CCCCCCCCCCCCCCCCCCATCCATCCTCGGCCCGGAAACCAGCGGCGGCCCCGCGGCCTGGCCCCGGCTCCAGCCCCGGGCTGCGGCGCGGCCTAACCAGGCCCGGCCCAGCCTTGCATAGGGGCTCCTACCTGGCTCTGCTCCGGGCCGGGCCCTGAGGGAGGGTTCTCTGCCCCCCTCTCCCTGCTTATGTAGCCGGGGCGAAGAGGTGCAGCTCGTCCCCGGTTGATGAGGGCCACCTGCGGCGGGCTGAAAGCCAGGGCGGCCGCTCCAGGTCACACAGGTGGTCAGGAACACGGGATTTCTGGCGAAAAGCCCCTCACAGAACGGGCAGTAAACGGCAGGAGGAGTCAGAGGCCGCAGGGCGCTGCGCCCCGGGGGCGGTCGGGCACCTTCGCTCTTCCTTCAGGTACTGGAATGTGTGTGGCTGCCGAGCAAAAGCCTCCACATCTGGAAGCAAAACGCAGGCCTTGTAACCCAAAATGTGTTTTTTTAAAATTATCTAGGCAACTGAAGTGTGTTTTTTTAAAATTATCTAGGCTTGCCCGTTGTGCTTGCCCTTCAGGGCAGGGTGATGATGGGCAACAGGCAAAGCAGGCAATGGGCAGCATCGAGGAATCGGCCTTTTTCCTCTCGTTTCCAAAAGGGTGAGGGTGAACGAGCCCCGAGTTTGCAGAGGGGGAAGTGTTTGGCAAATACAGTTCCTAAAAGAGGAGACATGAGGGAGATCGGAGGGAGGGAAATGTCAGAGGAAAGTAGACTGTAGGGTAAGGTTTATTTGAGGTCATAAAAACCCAGAACAAAAAGTGCCAGTAAAGTTTGCAACAAGAAACCACTAATTTTCAAGCCAGAGAATCTTCCGCTGTCTGAATCTTAATCTGAGTTATATCAGCAAAAATTTTATTAGTCATGTTGTATGACTCAGAAGCTATCACAAAATGGAAGAATCCACTTGGGAGAGATCAGAGCAACTTTTAAAAAGTCACTACAGAATTCTGGAAATCCTTTTTTCATAGGGAATGAACACTGTAAATCAAATGGCATCGAGTTAGTGCCTGTGTGTTAAATCTGAGTCTAGAAAAATATAAAATATGGTCCCAAATGTAGAAAGTTTCCCCAATGCCATTGAAAATACCGTTGCAATAGTTGCGCTTGGTGCAAGCTTACAAAAGGGCAACTGCTCACACTGGTGTGTGATAGTACTGAGACACTCCTGCTGGTTTTAGAGGTAATATTTTTAACATGACAATTTCTTTTGCTTTCTGGGCCGTTAACCTTGAGTCTCTCAAGGAAATGTAAGCAAGGAATGTTTACCACCCTGTCTTTCTTTACTATCTACCTAGGCAAAGCTTTGGCCAAAAGCCACTGTTGAAATTGTTCTCAGATAGTAAAAATGTCCAGAGCTTCCACACCACCCTGCTAATTGCAACCTGCAAACATGCCAAATTTGAACAAGATAGAAGCGATCTGTGAATCTGTGTGATCTGTGAAGGATGAATTACAATTAATATAAATGGTTTAACAATGATAAATCAAATTCAGATCTCATGCTATGAACAGTTTATCAAGGGAATTTCACTTAAAGCAGCAAGGAAATGGAAATACATGAAGATACATGAAAAGGTATTCCATGTTTGATAAAAGTTACAACCAGTTACACGCTTCTGGTTCATGTTTTCTTTTTTATGCATTCAGAGTTCACCTCTATGACTTAGCTTTTCAGTAGCTGTTAGTGAACACATGATTCAAACCATTGTGTAACTGTGTGATGCCCTGTGCTGGCAAGAGAAAATGAAGCTTTTCAGTAGTTCTAGTGAAGCCCGGATTAATGGTCAGTTAAAAGGTACTGCCGTTGCGTGCCCCATAGGAGTGCAGTGGCTTATGTGAAGATGTTCTCATCTCTAAATGAAAAATCTTTTCACATCAGTAGGCTCTGGACTGGATCGGATACCCTAGAGATAGTTATTATTTTAGAATGTAAATATCAAACTTCTCAAACCCTGATTATTTTTTTCTATTTATTTTCTCAGACATTTAAAAATCCAGTATCATGATGTGAATTAAAAGGAAGGAAGGTGGAGATTTCTGCAGTAAACGGTGGCTGTGCTGCTTGGCAAAAAAAAGCCCAAACCAAAACGTGTTTATAAACCAGCTGTTCTGAAAGCTGCTCTCCATAATCTTCCTTTCCCAAATGATCATCAGTTCTTTTTCTGCCTTTTCATCCTTCAAGGTATTGATATAAAGATCAGCCTTGCAGATTGGTCAGGGTTATTCCAGTTGAGAAGGAGCAATGTACTGACCGGCATGGCCAAGGTAGACGTTAGCACTGACCGTAGTGCTGCTTGAAAAGAAAACTTGGTTAGCCATGAAGTCCCTGAAAGACTGCTTTCCCACTGTGAATACATGCCATCATTATATAAATAAATACTTACAGGTTTATGCAACCTTAATATAAATAGGAGGTTCTCAGGGACATCCACATAGCAGCTGCGAGTAGACCTAAGCTCCCTTGGCCTCTGTGCTGAGCTGTGTAGGTCTGAGCCACGATGGGAAGGTGTATATAGCTGCTTCATGCATGAAGTTATCTCTCTGCCATACACTTCTCTCCGTATCTGACCTGGGATTAGTTGAGGTGCAGCGAGTCCGGTTCTGCTTGCGCTTATCCTGTGAGTAGTGACTGGCAAGCGTAAAGTAAGATGTTTGCACTAGTTTCAGTTGACAGACTTTTAAGATTTATTAATACCTCCCAAGTGTTAGTGCATGTTAGTGTACCATTTTTAGCACTTTGGAAATTTCAGTCTGGTATTTTATCTCTTAAAAGTGAATTTACTTTATTTTGAAAATATTAGAGTGCCACATTAAAGGGAAACACTGCTAAACTGGATGAAATTTCACATGACAATTTCCAGGGCAGTGGTGGAGTCCCCATCCCTGGAGGGATTTAAGGGTCGTGTAGATACAGTGCTCAGGGACATGGTTTAGTGGTGGGCTTGGCAGTGTTAGGTTAATGATTGGACTGGATGATCTTACAGGGCTTTTCCAATCTAGGAGATTCTGTGATTCTGTGAAATCTTCTCTCTGTCCTGATATCCTTTTCTCAAAAGTAGCCAGTTCCTGAAACTTTATTACAAGTGGAAACCTCCCAAAAATACGTATTAATCTTTTGTGACTCCCCTCCCAAGGTGATCTCCTTATTGCCTGAAGCATGAAAATTGATTAGCTTTAATATGATTGCAGTTTGCATTATAACAGGTTTGAATAGGGAATGTGCGATATCCAGAGTGTCTTAAAACCTAGTGTCTTCAGTTTCGGTAGTGGATGAACAAGTTGCCTGTTTGCACTATAAAGAAGTGTTTCTCTGCGCTGTTTCTAGCTTTAATGCATTATAACTTGATTGAATGTCCTGTACTTCTGCTAGTAAAAATGGGGTAAAAAACAAAAAAAGTTGCTCCTGATGGGTTTTCACTCTGCCCTCAGAATTAAGAACATCTTATCCAAATCTCCTCTAATCCTTCTGCTGTCCAGATTTTGATCTTTGTTACTTTAAGTTCTTCAGCCTGGAGAAGAGAGGACTCCAGGGAGACCTTATAGCGGCCTTCCAGTATCTGAAGGGGGCCTACAAGAAAGCTGAAGAGGGGCTTTTTACAAGGGCATGTAGTGATAGGAGGAGGGGGAATGGCTTCAAACTGGAAGAGGGCAGATTTAGATTAGGTATTAGGAAGAAATTTTTCACTCTGAGGGTGCTGAGACACTGGAACCAATTGCCCAGGGAAGTTGTGGCTGCCCCATCCCTGGAGGTGTTCAAGGCCAGGTTGGACGGGGCTTGGAGCCACCTGGGCTGGTGGGAGGTGTCCCTGCCCAGGGCAGGGGGGTGGAATGATATGAGCTATAAGGTCTCTTCCAACCTAACCACTCTATGATTCTATGATTCTAAGTAAGCGCCATCATAATTTCAACCACTGAACTTTTGAATTTCCACCTAACCTATACTTTAACAACAAGAGCAAGGCTGAGGAGTCTGTTCCTAATTGGATCTATCACTGGGCAATGACATCAGTGTCAACAGAACATATATGTATATCTCCTCTTTTTCATGTATTTAGGCCTGCTCCTACTGCTGTGGTTGGTGTATCTCGTCAGACTTCTTTAAGTTATCTTAGAGGGCCACTAGATGTTAATTTTCCTCCTAGGAGTTTCCAGCATTCAGTTACAACACATCCAGTCTAGTTCATTAATACTAAAGCTTATGGGGAAATTTTCATAACATTGATACTGTAAGAAGATACAAATTTTCTAAAATGTTTCTCAAGTCTTGTCCCATGTCTTTTTTTTTTTTTGCATTCAAGGCATTTTCTTTCAGTTCTTTATTTGTCATTAAGTCTGTTGCTTATAAGACATTGCTCATTTAATGTGGCGTTTTCAGGTATAGGATAGTATTTTCCTGGGACTGGAACATCTGTCTGCAGTTGAGTGCAAAATGCCCTTCTAGTGAGAGCACGTGAATTTGCTTCCAAGTAAACTAAGGCTTAAACCAATACATGAACTTCGGGGTCACAGAATGTAATGGGGTGGGATGGAAAACTGAAAAAGGAGGTTTTTATTAAATGCCTTGAGATGTGAATTCACAAATATTTCAGCCTGGATTAAATTCCTTGTTAAGGACTAACCTCTGAAAGCATCTACTTTCTGCAACATCTGCTGTGGAAGAGAGACTTGGGCACTGGAGCTGTAACTACCCTCTTGCTAGCTTGAGAGAGAAACAGATGGAGTCTCAGGGAAGATGTAGGATTGAAAATCACAGTGATTTGGACCTCACTTGTAGTTCTTTAATTTCCCCCCAGAGAAAATTGTCAGATTGGAGCACAGGCATAATATATTTCTGCCTTTGTGTGGATGTGCCTTACTGAGTCAGAATCTGGCCTCGATCACTTCCTATGCTCCCGTGACCTCTCCGCATGAACCTCCTCAGCTGTGAATAAGTGCAGAAATGTAGCCTTGTATGATTTCACTTGAACAAGTAAATAAGTCTTGCTTTTCACATTTATAATCACCAGGAAAAAAAAAAAAGGCTGAATGAAACCAGAAACTGTGATTTCCTTTGCCAAGACGCTTGCATTTTCTCAACAGCAGGGATGTGTCCTGCAAATTCAAGTCTGGAAAGTTCACATCAATACAGAGCTAGCTATTTCATCTGGGCACGTTGTGTGCTTTAATTGGCCCTGAAGGAGAGCGTGTGTGTGTGTGTGTTTGTGAAAAACACTCTGAATCTGGTTTCAAAATAGGGTTTTAATAATAGAAGTAATCTCTTATACCAGACTTTTGTTTGCAGCACATTATGGGAGTTTGTCCGTGTATTTTAATTGGTGTGAAATGCTGCGAAGTGCACACCTGGGTCAGTGGGAAGTGGAGCCTGTGTCTGGATGGGTATGCGAGTGCAAGTGTTTCTGGGAACAGTAAAAGGAGTTAAATTTTGATGATGTGGGATAAGATCTGTATGTAAGAAAAGAGGTCTAAGGGGTAGTTCTGAAGAAGTGTGATTTTCTAAGGCTCATTCTTCAGTCTGGGTAGGAGCAGTTTGGAGATTTGGAGGCCTTTTTGTAGCAAAATGTAGAGACCTGTAAGAATCACTGGTGATGGCACATCATTTCCAATGGCAGCTGAGATTATTAAAGAACACTGCTACTTCAGTAAGAGGAGAGTATCTTCCTTGCATAAAAATGCGAACAGTCTGGGTCTCTGCAGTTAATCTCCACAATTCTTCAAATTCAAGCGAATTCAGATAAAGAGCTGTACATTTTAAATTGCCATCATCTTTGAAATAATTTGTAACCCCTGCTTATAAATCTCTTTCTCTCCCTTTTCCCCCCAAACATTCTCCAAGCTTGTTTGATTCCACTTGCAAATGTGGAAGCATGGACTCATCTCTATTAAAAAAAAACAACCAAAAAGTAAGCTCGGAGTCCGGATATATTGAGCAGGAATACAACTGGTTCCTGCGCTGGGAGAGGAAGGAAATTGGGTGGTTCGAAGTGTAGAATTACTGGTAAGTTAAGAAAATGTATTTTAGTAGGCAAACCATTTTCAGTACTTATGAAGAAGCTTGGCATTGGGAGAAATATGATTTCCTGTAATCAAGGTGCTGGGAGTTGTTTGCCAGCCACTAATGCCTTTAGGGAAATCTAGTAGCAAACCGTGTAAATGAAAGGGATATTAGCAGAGATTGGCTTCATTTTCTTTAGGGCAAAAACATAAAAAGTTATGGTGTTTCATATGCCCTACTTCAGTTGGTTTAGTTATCTCCTGGCTGCTCTGTTCCAGAAGTTGTTGGAAAATGCTTTGGCAATATTGTTTAAGCTAACCAGTATAAATTTTATCTGTTATGCTACAGAGAAATGTGTGTGGTAAAAAGCCATATAAATGTTAAATAAGAGGAATTTTTGGTCAATAAGGCCACTGATAAATCTCCTGTTAAATTAAGTGTGCCTGGAGTCCTATATTTAGTGGAGCTTTTGCAGCTATTGCCAAATTCTAGCAAGGCTCTAGCATTTCCAATAATTATTACAGCAAAATTTACAGCATATATTTTTTTCCTATTGACATATTAAGCGTATTTGCAATAGAACACATCCTTCAAGTGGTTTGGTTATTGTAGCCTGTTTAGAGATGTGCCCATCTTTGTAATCATCACAAATTATTTGAAAAATTTTCTTAATGGTTCTTTTTTAATGAATGAAGATTCCTCCTTGTGTTCCGTCCTATGCCACGGGCAGGTGAGGTGCCAACAATTATCTGTGCCGTTGCATTCGTGGAACACACGGCATCAGTTACTTTGTAGGGGCAGCCTTGCTCTCAAATGAACCTGTGTGTTTACCGGGAGGCACTGGAAATTAAATCAAGTTAATTCCTTTTGGTCTTTGTAGCCAAGCAGTGTGTGCATACGCGGGGGGGTGTGCGCGCGTACGCGTGCATTTTGTAGAATTGCGTATTGTAGTCTTAGAAATGAATCCCCTTGAAGTTGGTACTAACCTGCCTCTTGCATCGATGGAAATGGATATTATGATTGCTGTGTTGAAACGTGCGCTCAAATGCATTGGGAGTTTGATACTATTTTTCAAACTGCCAAATAGATAATGTCAGAACATTTCTGAAATGGGATACTAACATCAAGATATACTGCACCAATCAGCTAACATCAGGCAAAGTATAGCGTAAAACTGTGGATGTAGGAGACTACTACAGAATTTCCATTTTCATTCCCTATGTCAACAGCTTTGTAACTTACCTAGTAGATTGTTTTATGTTTTCCAGACATATTCTCAGTAGACTACAAACACTACATTCAGCTCAGCCTTCAGAACCCAAAGAATTAGATATGCTGTAGTTTATGAAATGGATGTTTATGAAAGTATCCTTTGTTTGAATTGCTCAAAAACCCAACATGAATTCAAACTTTGACAGCGTAAGCAGAAAATAAGAGGGCCATAGTGATCTCCCAAATGTAGCCTTAACTATTGAGGTTCTCATATTGAAAATGCAATTTTCTGTCTAGATGTTTATGAATGTCTTCAAATTCCCTTTCATAATAGCCCCTTTTTGACAGGCCTTTTTCAACTCTGAAATATGAGAAGAAAGGTTGCTGCAGAATGTAGTATATACCATTATAGGAGGTACACCTCTGTCCCTCAAGCCAACAGTACTCTTTTGGAAGTCAATGATGATATATGCATGTGTAGGAGGTTGCAGAGCCCAAGATCCATTGCCGAGAAGCAGGATTCTTTTACTGAATCACAGCAAGTTCAGATGCTAAAATACGGTGTGACACTTTAGGGAGCCTGTCTATGTAAAATGTATGAATTCTGTGTGATTTTATAAACTGTGTGTATAACTCCAGCCTTGTGTAATCTTCAGAGTGCTAGCAAACCTCATCACGTAGCCGCCGAAGAACAGTCCAAACTGTTAATATTGAATTACTCTCTACTGGTAGAAATATGTCTGTTTTGTTATGGGGCGTGTCTACATTAAAGGGATCCAGTTCCCCCGGATCGCCCGTGCGCATTAGCATCAGTGCACTAGAAATGGATGGCAGCGGTGCAATCCACACAACAGAAATGAATGCGCAGCAGAAAAATAGGCACAAAGCACCGACTCGTTCTGCCCATTGGTGCTCCCGTTATCACATCGCCCTCGTGCTTTCAGGAAAATCTGATGGCAAGTGGTGGTGTGCTTGGGCAGCTGAGGGAAAGCAAAGAGTCCCTTTGGAGGTTGGAGGGTCAGATCGTTGGACCTCCGTTGCCAAGATGACTGGTGACCCGGGAGCCTGGGGTCTGAGCCTTGAGACCCAGCGCTGATGACACTGCTCAGTCCCAAGCAGCTGAGAGCAGCCAAGGCCCAAGCTTGGAATCCATCCAGCCGCCCCAGGGGACCCCACGAGGGCAAGCTCACAAGTGTTGAACCCCAAATAGTTCACGTCATGTGCGTCTGGCAGTTTCGCAGGTGGTGCCCATCTAAGGCTGTCCTCGGGGTTTGGCTGCTGGGGCCTGGAAAGAGCACAGCTGGGGGACCCTGAAGAAAACTCGTTGAGGGTCACCCCTTCCCCAGGGAGCTGCTTCTGAGCTGCAGCTCACCCTCTGGGTCTTGGTGGACCCACGCTGCCATGTCCCCTTGCAGTGCCGGCAGCCTGCCCACGCTGCTGCCTGCACTGCCTGTGGACACGCTGTCCTGCGCTTCACCAGACCCAGCTCAGCCAACGCAGTTCGGGTGTCTTGGGGCTATATTGTGCTTTTCAGTTATAAACAGAAAATGAAAGTCTTTGCTGATGAATCTTGTGGGCAAGTAAGCGCCGTACTGCCAGGTAAACAGTGGCTACTCTCCTGTTGGTTTTAACAGAAATAGGCATGGGTGTGGAGTTTGAAGAGTCACAGTTTTCTTCAGAGAAATCGTTGACCATGTAAAGCGTGGTTTGAAGCCAATAGGAGGACTCACTGATTTCACTGGGATTGATATCAGGTCATTTGATCATAAAAGATCAATTGTATGAGAGGAATCGCTGTTCTCAGATTAAAATGGTATTTTTTCTTTCTACAGAAACATGAACTTTCGGATGGGTGTATGGTGCATGAGAAGGAAGATGCTGAGATTCCTCCAACAGCCAGGACTTGTGAGAGCAAGGAGAACCTTGGAGGTGTTTGTAAGGTAAGGTCGTAACTGAACAATGCTCATCCTTTGATTTGGAGTATATGTAGTATATGAGCATCCTGGATGCCAGGCAAAATCCAGAAGGGCCATATACAGACAAAAAGTATCACATGCAGATTGTTTTGTCCCTTTCAGTGTTGTGAACTTGTGTTCAGGGTAGATACTATCTGTAGAATGGACTACAGTTTGGTGGAACAAGTTGTTCTTTCTAGCAGAGGTAGAAAGGAGAATGATCTTCATTTTCTGTGTTGTCTATTGTCACCAAATGTTGGGAGAATTACCTGTTTCAGGGAAATACTGCTTTGAAGTTGTTGCAGAAGTACTTGGTATAAAGCTCTGATGCCATCCAGCATCAGTATGTTCTCCAGGAGAGCTGTTTGCTGCTGCAGCGTTCTTATCAGTTGTGCTTGTGAGACTCTATCCCTGCCTTTTTCTCGGTTCCCTTGATCATTCTTTACTGCCTTCTTTTTCATTTTTTTTTCTTTTTTGAACATCTTTTTCTCCAACAAAATTTGGACAAGTTTCCAGTTAATGTTCAGTCCTGCTTGTAATCATCATGTTGAAAAAGGAACTAAAGATCAACAGCTTCATTGTGCAGCAACGGCATTCATTTTAGTGACAATAAAATCTGCCTTTTTTTGTTTTGGAGTGAAAGAAAAGGGACAAGGAATTACTGTTTTGGCAAGTTGGAGAAATGGTTCATAATGGCCTAGTTAAATGAACTGCTGGTAGTAGCATGAGTTAGCCCAGACAGGCTAGTAGCTCCCCGTACATACTTCTCTAAAGAAAGCATATTTGAAGGGTGTTTCTCTGAGGGATTAGAAAGGCAAAGGGAAAGGCAGGAAGAAATGCAGCTCCTCGCCGAGCAGCACGGCCGAACAGCAGCAGGAGCCCTGCTCAGCTGCATTGCTGGGCAACTTCAGCGCTAAGCTGGGGCACTGCCTTCACTTCTCGTGTCTTTTAGTAACATTTGTATGAAAATACAGTGTACGCTGTGAGGTACGTAGAATTCTGCAGTAGTCTAAAGGGGTGTGAAAATGTTTATCTTCTTTTTCCTTTTAACTATCTATATAACATGAATTGTCTCATAATAGTGTTAGGGCATGCCCGGGGTCCCTGTCCCTCATGGTGGTCTTGGCTTGGCTCTGGGTTCAGCTCCCCATTCAAACAGCAGCCTAAGTATACAGTATATAAATTATATAAATATATAAAAGTATTTTATGAACATAAAAATGGATAAAATTCACGGTGGCCTGTATCCGTGCCTGTTCCCAGAAGGTGCTGGCGTCTGGGGTCGGCACAGAGGAGCGTGCGGGATAACCAGGGCTGTGATAGAGCAGGGCTGGGAACTGCCCCGGCCAGGGAGCGCTGGACCTGGCTGTGTTCCCACACCTACGGGGAGGTGACATCCCTCCAAAATGGTCCTGAGGCGGTGGTCTGGCAAATCCACGTGCGGTGCGGGTGCCAGATGCGCAGCTGGGGTGGGGCTGCTCCCGCATGTACATCGGTGGAGGCAAATCTACTCCGTGTTCAGCTTTCTCACTCGGTTTAATAACACATCTTAAAATGCTAACTGACCTGCAGCAGGAGAAAAAAAAACCTGTTTGTGACATTAAGCGCCTTAACATGAAATAATTCAACTTAACCTGCAGCAGATTTTAAGCATAAGCAAGTCCCGAGATGGTAAAGGTAAAAATGCACACCCCGAAAAGGTCAGGCAGCTGCTGAAATCTCCATGTGCTCCCAGCTCTGACAAAAACGAGACGTAGGCAAAGGCAGCTCCAGAGCAAGCCTGAGGACTAAGAAAGGAGGTGTGCTAGTCAAAAGAGAGGTAACATTTATATTTCTCATAATGCTGTAAGGTACCAGGAATCAGGAGGAGCAAATGAACAACTGCTCTACCTCCTATATTTGCAAATCTTGTTTAAAAAGTTCCTAGCTGTGGTTCCGCTCTCGGGATGTCGCCTTCAAATCACTGTCATCCCCTGCCTGTTTTTAGCTTTAATTCACCTTTATGGAAGTGCAAGAGGAAAGTCAGCATAGTTTAACACAGTATAATGGTTGAATAGTTTTAGACTGAACTGGAACATGGAGTAGAGATGATTTTGATTTAGGATATTGTTTCAACACTGGACAAATACAAATGTTTCTCTTGAGTCTAAGGATATTTTTAATACTGCTTTTTAGATGTTGTTTTATTTTGCTTGAAACTCAAAATGCGTTCTTCCCAGAATTTTTAAACTAGTCCTTTTAATTTTTTTAAGGGTATCCTGTCAGTTTTTAAATACAGTCTTTTCATGTTGCCAGTGAATGGCTTTGATCTGCAGATGAGAACTGGTGAGATGCGGCTTCCTCATTGCTGGGCTTTGCCAAGAGTTTCGAGTGTGCCTGTGATCGAGCCCGTCAGAAGCCTGAAATTGGGAAAATAAAATTTCCTGACAAGACTTTCCAAAGCAATCTTTTCCCCTTGTCTATAAAGCAAAAAGCCCAGAACAAGGCGTCTGTGTTTTAGTAGCGCAAAAGTGAACGGAGAAAAAAGGAGCACAGTTTGATTAACATGTTCTTTGCTTTATTTATGGAATAATAGCTGTGAAAAAAAGTTATATTCCTCTTTCTCTGTACCACATCTTCCTGCTTTAAGGGAGCTGGCGAGGGAGGAGCTCACAGTGCAGAGGGGTGGCTGGGGGCTACACAAACTGCCCCCCAAGTGGTCTTAAAAAATTTGGCCTGAAAAGAGCAACATACAAAAGTGATGCTGTAGGACCGTAAGATAGTCCAGGCTGGATCGGAGGAGGTCTCCAGCCCACCCGCTGTCCCCGGCGGGGCCAGCTCCGGGCTCAGACCCGGCTGCTTGGGGCTTTTCCCCAGCAGGTCTTGAAAGCCCAAGGATGGGGAGGGCGTAGCCTCCCCGGGAGGCCGTCTCTCCACTCCTCTGCCCTCCTGGGGAAGGCGTTTTTCTGAAAAAACAGTCTTTTGGGTGCCTCTTTCTGCCTAAGCTCAGGAAACACACATGTCCCTTGAGGGGAAGAGGGCTTTTTTGGTCAATTTGTATCAAATTACATCGTGGTTGGTTGGAAGAGGCAGCCCAACATTATTCTCAAAAATACCATAGTTCCTTCAGACTCGGGCGAGGGATTCTTTTTAGTCTAACTGCTGCTTGAATTCTACAGCCTATTTCAGGGAAAAAGTAAATAAAACGCCATTCATGCCACGGGATCAGCATACGAATTTATGGCCTGATCTGAAGCCTTTTTCCAAGGCAAAATACAATTAAAGCCAGGCAGAACTTGACCTGAGTGAGGACTTCGGCATTTGATCTGTGAATTTTACTTTTCAGCATTTCTGTTATTTTTGTACAGTAGTGAAAATATTTCTCCTGCTGGTGATTTTACATTGCGCTGGGTATCGAGTTCCTTGCAGTGAAGGCCTAACCTCTTGAAACCTAATCTTCGGCAGCGTGCTATCTAAAGAACTTAATTCTTATTGGGATAACAAGTTTAAGAATATATATTTTTAAAGCACATCCATGACATTTTTGTTAACCTGGTTCTAATGGTGATCTAGCAGTAACGGTAAAGGATGAAAAGCGAAGAACAGGCTGAGATCTAATCTGACCCAACTCATTGATTCACTCCCTGACCTCGGGTAAGCCTTTTGACCTGCCTGTGCCTCAGTCAACTCAGCTGGAAAATTGGGTAAAGAGCGGAGCCTGTTAGAAAACCATCTTCAATTTGAACAAAGATTTCCCGGAGACCCAAAAAAAGTGAGTGTAGTCATTTTGTACAGACATAATTGATTGCGGACTGCAGAAGAATAACATCCTGAGCTGTGGGATACCGTGGATGACATCTCATTCGTCGTGCGGTGGCTGGGTGGTCTCTGCGTCCACTGGAGCTCGGCCACTTTTCATGTGTCCAGAGCTGGATTTTCACTTCCACAGCATTACCCCGACTGTTTCTGCCCTCGGTAGGAATGTGGCCCAAATATTGCATGAGTCTAAGAAGGAGTAATTACTATTGCTCTTCAGTTCAGAGTTACTGAACTAAATTATTGCCCCCTAGATTTATCAACGATCTAAACCGGCATCACAGGCTCCTGTATCAATGAAACACAAAAACAAAATCAGGTCTCTAGCCAGATTTCACCCGATGCGTTCCAGCGTACCCAAGCCAGGTTTCATGCCACCGGTCTGTAACCAGCGGCGCCTGTAATTAACAAGATGAAGCTTCAGGCTGCAATCCCAATGTTAAGCCGTACGTGCACGCTGGAAGCAGGACCCCTTTGCCCCGCAGGGTGCACGAGGTGTGCCGGCGACCCGCAGCGTGGCGATGGCTTCATCCTCGGCGGGAGCCGTCCGTCCCTCCAGCCCCACCGCTGCTGCGGCCCCGAGGGGCGATGGGGAGAGGCTGAAGTCCTGCGGAGGCGAGCCAAGGGCATTTCCATGGCATGTGGATAACCACGCGGAATTGGCAGCCGGCGCCCGGCCGCACGCACAGAGCTCCCAGCTCTCACGAATTTGGCACTGTTTGTCCTGGGCAAAGGCCAGCTTCGTCGCGCCGGTGCCAGCATGTTTAAACTATCCTGGACTTGCTAATCTATTCTCCATGACCCACGCTGGAAAAATGACCGTTTCCTTTTCCCAATTCCCACATCTGCTATTTGTTTTCCTCTCTTTGCCTTCCCGAGATTCGGGAAGGAGTTCAGGAATGCGGAGCACTATTCAAACCTACGCTGACCTCAGATACTGAGTGGCATTTATCTGACAATACTCGTAGGTAAATAGTTAAGGGGAAACGGGCACGTTTCTTCACTTTCAAGTTTTTGAATTAAATGAAAATCTTGATTTTGTTCTGAACTGTTAGCTGCATGTATGGCAAGGGCAGGAGAGACATAGTATTTCCAATGGAAACGAGTAAATCCTGCTCTGCTGGTTAATTGGCTCTGTCATTATCCTTCCATGAAATATTCTAAGTTTTAACATTAATATTAGGTGCAAACACCTAAAAAAAGTCACTTCTACTAGTCCAAATGAAATTACTATGTGGGAATGACATTTACGCTGGAATAAAATCATCACTGTGCCTCGTATAACATAATATATATATATATTTTGCATTAAGAAAAATCCCAGGCTCTACTCACTTTAAAAGTGTGGGTACAGAAAAACAAAATGAAATTTAACTTGAAAATATTCAGTTTTCTGAATGGAATGTTCTGAAAGCATATGCTTCATTTAGAAGACCTAAACAGCAAGGAATTCTGAAAAGCAGTAAGGACAAATACAGTGTAGAAGCAAAATGCAGTCAAAATTTGCAGAATGACACAAAATATTGCTGTCTTGAGAGGGGTTGGGTGATGTGCAACAGGATGGCTTAACATTGACTTCATTGGGATGAAGAATTCACCCTTTTTTTTTCTTTTTTCTTTTTTTTTTTTTCCAAAGAAGAGGCCTTGATAGACCTCCCTAAATGCATTTCTCTGTGATCCTTTTTAATCTGAATGAAGTGATTTTAAAATTTTTTTAGGCATCTCGTGTGCACAAAGATATATATGCGCCCTTGAAAAAAGAACAATAAAAACAATCACATCTTGGGAGAGATAAACTTGTTAAGAAAGATTAAAGGGAGATTTAACCAACAGAGTCACTATCCACAAAGATGTTTATATGCCTTTTTTTTAACAACTCCATGGAAGTTCAGTGTCAAAATAGAAACTGGTGGCTAAAATTGGGCTCTAGTTCTACTGCTGTATATTCCTCTGGGCTTACAAGACTAGGCAGAAGTACAGGAATTACCCACAAATATTTGGTGGGGTTTATATCAAGAGCCTAAAATAGATGCATACTTATGGAACTAAGGGGAAAGGAATTTTAACAGAGCTGATTAAACTCGTTACGATGCTGCTTTTTTAGATGAATGGCCAAGAATGAGGTGATGAATTTTTCTGACTTTTGGTACACGTGTTCCTACCGGTAATGAGAATTTGATGCTAGGAATTAGCTGAGTAGCAACGAGCACGAGCAAAGCGCTGAGGGTGGCATGTGGCATGCTTAGGTGTCCTCTGGCCAGTGATGGGTGACACCTCCTGCCCCGTCTTCTTCTCTGAGATGGCACGTCGACGTGTGCGTGTCATCAGCGGTCCTCAAACAGCTCTGAAAACTTGTGTGTACTCATACATAATCTACTGTTATCACTCTTGTGTTCCTTTTGCTTTTACTTCTGGCCAGATTTCCTTTCACCATCGCGGACCTTTGTTTAAGATTATTTTTCCCTAGATATATTAGGTTGCGTTTTTCCAAGTTAAATGTCACTTGTGCAGTAAGAGGCTGCACTTTGGCTGCTTTGAAAGAGGCTGCTTTGAAATACCCTCTGATCGCTGAGGCCGTCAACTCTGGCTATCGTAGAAACAGAAGTCAGAGATGAAAAGTGCTATTAGGTCATCCAGCCCATCTCCCGGCCGACGCTCCGCGGACGGAGCTGGCTCTCGCCGTGGTGACAGCGCTTGTCCGAAGGGAGCCGTGGTGGTATCTTTGGGCAGCTCTCTTTGGATCCAAGCTCGATGTTTGCTCTCGCAGGCAGATAAGGTTTTCTTTCATGTCCGTGTGCCATCAGAAAAGGAAAACCCAACGCGCTGGTGGAATGACTCCACCATTGTTACTGGACGACCCTGCACAGTTTCAAAAGATATTGCGTGTCTGGGCATCAAAGAACTGCCACGGCGACAGCAGAGCCGTGCCTCCTGCCCCCGGTGCGGAGTCCGTAGCCTGTCCGTTTGCCGCGAAGCCCCGTGTGAATACAACAGTGTTTGAAATATAGAATATATTTTTTTGGCGTAACGCTTAAATACGGAACTGTTTTGTGCAGAATGAAAAGGCAGAAATATAACGGGATGAAAAATCCATACTTTTGGTAGAAAATGAATATAAATAGCCAAACTAAGGGGGTAATCCTTTTCTCACCGAAGTCGGCGGCAAAACTCCCTTTGATTTTGATAGGCATGAATTACAGGTGAAGAGGAAAACGGTGTTATTTGTAATTGTAATTGACTTAGTTGGCGATGACAAAGGTGCTGCATGGAGGGAAGGTGTGCATCCTAATTGTCTTCAATTTCTTGCTGCCGCTGGATTTAACTGTGACTACCCGTCGGTCTGTAATTTTTTTTTCTTTCCCCTGCTGGGACACTTTGCTGTGTGTGTTAACAGCACTGCAACTGCAGGAGGGACAGTCCTGGCTGCTGTTCAATTAGATTAAAACCAGTGATTTTTTAAAATGCTTTTGTTGTTCTTTTTGACACGTGGGTGGGCTTGCGTTTCCTTAAAAATATGGCATGAGATGCGTCACAGTAAGAGTGTCCCTTTATAAGCTGGAACAAAAGGGGTATAGAGAAAGCAGTTAAGACTTCCAGCGTAACTACAACCCCCCCCAAAAAGGCAAAAAAGGAGAAAAAACAATTTAAAGTCTTTAGTCTCCTTTCTGTGTTTAGGTGAAACCTTCAGACTGTCTTTCAGCTTACCAACTAATTGACGAGCGAATGGTAGCATAAACATGTTTTTTGTTAGAGGTAGTAATTAATCAATCATATGTTGTTTCGTTGGCAATTATGTGATATTCCCCTGTTAATCTGTTCAAAATCTTTGTGTCAGTATAAACATGCGACGTCTCTGCTGTGTTCAACAGCAGATGACCGAGGTCCTTCCCTCCCTCTCTGGTCAGCACTGGGGACCTGCGGCTCCCTCCGACCGAGGCTTTCCGGGAGCGTTTGCCGTTTCAGGGATGCCGGATAACTCTGCAGACGGGAGACTTTTCCATAATTAAACTCTGTGCAAAATAAAGGGAGATCTTCATCACACTCTTTGTATTCATATAAAATCTGTTGCCATGGGAGCTGGCATTGAACAGCAAGGTAGGCAAAATCAGTAACGTTATACATTACGTTTGCCCTGTAGCCGCTGGAGGGTCCCTTAAAATAAAGTCGCCTTTTATCTTTGCTTTCTGAATAAACATAAAACTAGATTTTTAGTGCAAAATCCTGATTTCAAGGTTATTGATGCCAGACTAAATTAATACAGTCTGTGCGATAGCATACAAAATCCCCGGCAAAGCCAGGGATACTCCTGTCTTTTGAAAGCTTGACATTTGTTTTTCATCATGAACTTAAAGGTCACCAGCTACAGATGAATCAGGATACCTGCTTGAGTTTACATTTACATGCATTTTATTTTATTCCCATGTGCGCTTTTTATGAGATCCATCACTGGAATAAAACTGTAGCTCTCTCTTATTATCCAGGTTTGATAATCTAGAAGAGTTATCAACCTGCTGCCTGGGAGAACAGATGAGTTGTCTTCAGCGCATCGCGGTGCCGCTGCAATTCGGTGTGTTGTGGTTCAAGAAATGTCTGTTTTCTTTACTGCTCGACCTGAGCATCGCTGCTCATTTCAGCTGTAAACAGAATGTTAAAAAGTGGCTCTCTGGTCCTAATCTGTAATTCTCCGTGGTCTGTCCTCCCGCTCAATCCCCGAAAAGACGGTGATGTTGCGCTGTCGAAGTTATTGAAAAATGGTTTGTGTGTATTGATGCTTGTTTAATTCTTGTTTTATTTCTGCAGATGAAGATGAAATTAATCAAAACATAGGTTTTAGAACTTCCAGGGATTCAAAGTGCCTCATTCAAACTTGCAATTAATGTGTCCCGTGTCTTCCACATAGGAATTTTTGCTTTTGTTTGGACTAGCAAGTGACCTGTATTGCTGCACAGATTTTTTTGAAACCAAATAACATTTTATATTTTTACCAAAATACCTGTGGAGCTGACAGAGCATGATGCATTCATTTTCCTTGATTTTGTAGTGAGGGAAAAGGCTAGCATGAATAATTCAAAAATAATGCTGAGACTGTTAAGATTTAGTACTGGAGAGGTCATCACAGTTGGGAGAATGAGCTAGGAGACTATTACTATTCCACGATCTTTGAATCTCAAGGTGACATCATTATTATTTCTCTATATCTATAATGTGGTGCTGCAACCAACTTATTGCAGTGTTTCTCATGTAGGGTAGAAAGATCAATTACATACAGACCTCAAAATGTGAACTATAAGCATAGTGTCCAATAAAACTGTCATTAACAGTCACCACAATTTTAACTGTATGCTTCCAGGTCAAGCTGTTTTAAAAATGATAACTGACATTGAAAGGTTGAATAAAGAGCACCCGTTCCAAAGGGAACAATCCTTTACCCAAATAAGTTTTCATTAACAAATGCGCTAATTCCGTTCTTCGGTTTACAAAAGCATTCGGCGTTTATCTCATCGTTTCTGGTACGCACATTCACAGACAACCCTGGAAAAAAAAAAATCCCAAGTTTTCCACATGATCAGCATCAACAGTGGTATTGGTGAATGCAGATAAAGCATCCCCGTGCAATTTGATTTAATTTATTCCTGTCTTTGACGAGAAACTGAAAAGATATTACCCAAATGGAAGTTATATTACGGTAGCGCTTATTGCATTACTTTAACTATTACCTCACCTCTCCGTCTGCCATTAACTCACCAGCGTGCCCGTGGAAGCGTGCGTTATCCAAAATAAACACGTCGCTTACGAATATTCAGAAGCAATGTATGCCAGGAAACAGCCGTTAGGAGTTCAGAGGCGTCTCCCCATTGGGTGAGCGCTGCCTTGTGTGTTTAATTAAACATCCATTTCCCTTGGAGAATATTCCTCAAGACTGTAACTCTTCCAATAAACACTTTTCCTACTTGTTTTGTTTTCTTTTTGTAATTTTCACATGAGTTTGAAAGATAAATAAGGCAGCTTTCATAAGGAAATTACAGAGAAAAAAGGGTTGGTAAGCCACCTGTTCTGAACACCAGGATGTTTTGATGTAAGAAGCGCTCAAACGCCTCTAAAAAATATGCTGTGACTCTTTGAGGCAATGATTTCCTCTTCTGTTTTCGAAGGAACAAGCTACTCTCCTCCTCTCTTAGCTCTTTCCCCTTTTTTTAACGGGATTCAGGCGTGCGGCGTGGTGACATCTCCTTGCTCCCGGATAGCCGGGAGCGGAGGCGGAGCGGGGCGAGCAGCGCGCCGGGGCTGTGGGTGCGCGGCCGGGGGCTCCCTGCCCTTCTCCCCCCTGCCCCTCTCTCTCCTCTCGCCCCCTTCTTCCCTCTCGGCTACGTTTGCAGCCCGAGAGCCGTGAGCCGCGGCCAGGCACGCACGTAACGTCTGCCTACTGCCCGGGGGGCTCCAGCGGCCCCGGGGGGGGACTTCCCGGGACATCTGCACCGACGGCTCTTGGGTCGCCATCGGCTCCTTCGTGTTTAGGCTCTAAGTGGGTTTGTCGGTGGTTTTATTTTTGTAAATTCTGATTTGCGTTCCCATGCTTCTCTGAATTAGACGTTTTTACAGTAAGATACAAAAATATGTCTAGGTAAGCACATACAAGGAGCAAATGGAGGAAAATAGGTAAAAAATGAAGATCCTTTGTTATTTTCCTTGCAAGGCTTTCTGGTGCGCGCCGCTGGAGGGAAAGGGCACCGTGGACTCCAGCCCTGCTGAACCGAAAGATTAAGAGGAGATTGGTCAGAGGAATCAAAATTATATAGGCTGGTAGAGATGTGATCCTGCGGCAGGAAAAATAAAACAACTGTGAAACAATGTCTCTCTAATGACTATGGGAAAATTAAAAAGAGAGTAATGCAGTGGATTCCTAGGTATAGCATTTTTCCTGTTCAACCTAACATTTATTTTCATTTCTAACTTAAGCTCCAGTTGGCCCTCATTATGCAGCCTTAACTGCCCTGGTGGTTTTGGCGGCCCGTTGCACACAATGATGTTCACCCGCTGCAGTGAGCGCGGTCCAGAGGCAGAGCTGATTAACCTACCGGGGCAGCACTACCCTGACATCCAGTTTGGGAGTGTTAGAAGGTTTGAGCATCATCACTAACAGTGGTGGTCTTCTTGTTGGATACCCAAGAACTGGAGAAAGAATTGACGATCAGAGAAAGAAACAGATTTTATGGCAAAAGTATTGAGAACCCTGGAGACTTACACTTACTTCTGTCTTTCTCACAGACTTTCTTGTTTTGGGGGCACGACACGATGGCAGCTACATTTACTGTTTGATTTGTGTTCAGGTACTGTAGTGATGGAGTCACAAAATTAGTTGTGTGATCCCAATAGCCAGCAGCGGGACAGGCAGCCAGGACACTCTTGCTCTGAACACAGTGCAGGGAGTCTGCAGGTTAGGAGTCGATGCAAATGGTTTATCTGCTCTAGTGTTTCCAAACTTAATACTCCTCTAATTTGTGTTATAAGGAGTCTGGGAAAAGATTTGCTGCCAGTTATGCCTTTTAGATGACCTGAGGATTTCATTCGGAGCGTACACTCACTGTGCATAGTGCTAAATTTTACTTGGAAAGGCAGTCTGCCTACAGGTGATCTTGCTTGACGTTTAAAAGCATAACAATAATTTAATAATAATGAAATATTGTTGACAACGATGGCATTTTTGCAGAAGCAAGTAAGGAGGAAATCATCATTCTGCCAAATAGTTTGGATTTCATAATGTGTTTTGAAACAACACCGCAGTCCTTTCGGAAGAAGAAAAGCGCTGGTGGCGTTGCCCCCACACCAGCCCAGACAAACACGAAAGCAAATATTTTGAAGGCTTTGCTAGTCACTGTCCAAACTAGAAATTCCATCAATTAATAATGGATTTTGTAAAAAGTGTTGAAAAACTACAATCATGAGAAAAAAATCCTTTCAAGGATTCAGTTACTTTTCACATGGAAGATTTCTGCGGCCAGTGCCCCGTGAAGGATGTTATCCCGGTATTCAACTAGGAGAGAAGAAAAAGGTGGTGAAAAAAAGGCTAAAGAGAGTCATTAAACCTGTTTATCAATAAATAAAACGTACAAGCTTGTTGATAACGCAGGAATGCAAAGTATACCGTTAAAGGAAATGTAAACGTAACGGCAACTCTTTCATTTCATGTGAGGTTTATGTTAGCTCTCCTATTAAATTTAATGGGTCGCCTCATGAGAAGCAGCTCATTAATATGAATATGAAGAGAGTGTCTCAACCTGCAAACTAAATAACACAAAGATGTGTGATGTTTATTTTCCTTTGGTAGATCTTTGCCTTTTAAAAATATGAACTAATGCAGCCGGAATAGCGGGAGTCTGGGGATCAGACGCTGAGGTAGGAATCGGGAGGCCGTGTTTCTCATTCCACTCCGTGTCGTGTGCTTCTGATGTGAACCTGAGCAAATCAATTAACTGCTGTTTACTTTGGTTACTGAATTGGGTTAAATCAACGAACACTGTAATGCTTTACTTATTGTGAGGCTAAATAATTATAATTAATTATACTGGTTTAGATGAACGTCACGGACTGCCTGGAGCGATGGGCAGTGCTGGAGTGGGGGGCCAGGGGTTGGATTTGGAAGGGTTGGCGGCATCCTTGGCATGCCAGAGACCTGAGCTGATCAAAATGCTTCACCCTGCTGGTGTGGTTGTTGTTGCTTATGAGTCCAGAGCAAGCACGGCCATAGCAGTTGGGTTTTGCGATGTGTCTGCCCATAGACGGGAGAAAAAGGGACCTCCTCAGGTCCTTGGTTCCCTTCGGGGTGATGGACGAAAGAGCCTTCCCCAAGGGTGAAGAATTTGTGTGGCTTAGGTTGCTGCTTGATGTGTTTTCAGTAAGTTGCTACGTGAAAAAAAGAAGCTAAATGAGCAAAATTGAAAAATTAGACAGCAAACAGCCAGGAAGGACCGTATTTATGGCCCTCGAAGGAACATTAACTTGCCTGCATTTATCAAATTAGGGTTAATTTTCCAGAAGACAGAGTCCCTTTTGTGGCTTCACTCTCTGGCCACAAAACTAACGCTCACCTGTGAATTGCAGGCAGTGTTTGAAGGACTGGTGCCTCCAGCAACTTGAGTTTTGTTTGTTTAGTTGTCACCTATTCATCAGCAAAATTTCCTTATGATCATTTTTAATTCATAAGTAGGTATAGGGATTGTCTTAAAACCTTCTGGTGAAGTCTATATCTGAGGTTTTTTGAAGCATGGGAGGTTTCACGTACAACAGTTAGAATAAACGTTATAGCTGAAAACTACCAGAAATTTGGGCCTTGGTCCTGTCGTGGGGTATGAGCAATTATATCGCCGTGGTCCTGTAACGCATCGCTCAATCCAGGAGCCCAGGCAGATTCCTCCACACGAGTCCTCCGAGGTGAGCGCTCACCCCGAGCCGTCCCTCTCCCCGGCTGGAGGGAGCTCAGCTGCTGGTGATGCATGTGCACAGCTCCCCGGTGCCACTGAGGTCGGCTCGTGTGTTGGAGGACACATACAGGCAGCCTGATGGAAAAAAAAAACCCACAAAAACTGATTTTTTTTTTTATTTTCAAAGTTCCCATTTCATTGTAATCCCCAAAAGTCAAAGGAAGATATTAATTTGTGTAAAACTGTCATTGACACAACATTTTTTGATCATTCTTTCTGGAATTTCTCATAGTGTTTTGGTGGGTTTTTTTGGTTTTTTTTTTTTGCTGGCCTTACATTTTATCATCTGGGTCTGCTCTTGTGGGTCTCCTGAAATGGGAGCTGCACTCCATACTGGGAACCCCAGAAAATCGATTCGGCTGATTGCTGGCTGAGAATTTGAGCTTTCCCTGATTCCTTTGTGCTGTGAAGGACCTGCCGCCCTCATGGGAGCTGCAGAGCTGGGCGATGAATTCATCCTCGCCCCGGCTTCCAGCCCAGCGGGGAGCTCTGCTGCCCGGGAGGAGCTCCAGACGCAGAGCGCGACCCACCAACACGTCAGCTGCGGTTCCTTGGGAGATGCTGGTTTCCACGGGGAGGGAAGGCTGCTCTACTGGTTTAAGACCAGAGGCAATAAATGTGTGTAATCACAAGTAGGCGGGAGCCATCGTTGCACCACTTTTATTGCCTCCTCTGTCCTTTCCCGTGGATGGGAGCACCTGGGGGTGGAGTGACTGCAGCGCTCTGCTCGCCGTGTCTGGAGCGCGGTGTCCAAAGGACCGCGGGTGGAAAAGTCTTGCCTTATTGAGCGGTAGCATCGGGATGGATCACAATACAGGCCAAAATGAAAAATTTCATAGCAAAAATAATCAACTTCATTACAGGGTCTGAGTCCATAAAACTTATAATAATAATGAAACATTTTGGAGGGAACTCATAAAAATTACTTCAAAAGGCCAGTAAGACCTGCACTCTGATCCTTAACTTGTACAAGGAAAAGTGTTCAGCATTCTACTTTTTGTTGTTGTTGTTGTTGTTACATTTTTGTTCCATTGCGCATACTCAGGAGACCCCTTTATTTCAAATTTAAAATAGTCTATGAAAATCTGTATTGACGTAATAGCTTATTAGGCTACAAGCAAAATATTCCCAGAACTAATTTTTAATTAATATAGTTCACTGAAAACTTATAAAAGATTCATACATAATATGATAAAAGAAATAAACATCCTCAATACCATGTCAAGTTTCTTTTCTTTGTAAAACATTGTTTTTTCCTCTCTGCTACCAGCACAATAAAAGCCGCTCTTAGGAAGTTGACTTCCACTTGTCTTTGGCAGCTCTGTCAGATGTGATATTTTCTGATACATAAAATGGTGCTTATTAATTCAGAGGCAAATTCTGTCACCTTTTCTCACTTCGGGTACTGCCTTTCGTAAACAACTCCGTGGTTTTAATCCAGACTTCCCTTGGAGTTTCCTGCTCTCCCTCCAATAGGCTGCTCCAGAGCTGATGGAGGCCACTGGAAATCATCTCACTGACCTACATGAGCTTTGTGTTGGTCATAAGGTAATTAAAAGCGGCAAGATTTGACGAGAATTCATCTCCTCTGTCGGCAATCACATCAAAGTGAGATATCCAGTCCAAGCTCGTTGCAGTTAAGTTGCCTCTGCAGGCAGTGAGGAGATGTTGGTGTCTCCAGAGGTGTCTTTTGGCCACCTTTCTGGAAAAGGAGGGTGCACATGGTGGTTGCTGAGCAGGAGAGCATTGCTGGAAGTGCCTTAAACCCGGTGTCCTCCTGGGGGGCGGTGAGTTGGTCCCCCCTGCCAGGTCTGACCCTGCAGATCTGTACAACCAGGGCTCTTCTCAGAAGGCACAGGGAGATGTCCCTGGGAGGTGTGAAGGTCTGTCTTGAGCCTTTGCAGCAAGGATGGCCTCCTGTGACCTGCTTGGCACAAAATCCTTGAATTTTATCCTGAGAAAAGCAGCCGTTGGATGGCTAGTGTGAGATACGGAATGTTGTGCTGCTCTGAGAAGCCCTTTCCTCCTTGCTCTCTTCCCTCCCCCAACCTCCTCTCCAGATCACGTGTTTTCAAATCACGTGTTTTCTCCAAATCACGTGTTTTCATTTGGGGTTGAGTTCTCTTTATTTTAGACTGTGCATGATTCCCGTTTGCACCGGAGGTTTCCACTGCAGAATTCCATGCAAAGGTTAATCCGGGAAGGCTGGATAACAAAACCTGGGGCGTTCGGTGGTGGGTCAGGAGGGATGGGGCCGCCTGGTGTGACTGCCCGCAGCTGAGGCGTTCAGTAAGAGGGTGGAGGCTTTGCTGCCTCGTCCTTCCTCGTTTTGGCGAGGACAGAAGAGGGATTAAACTGGAAGGCGGACAACCTGAATTCCCATCCCCTGCACCGTTATCCCTGGTAGCTGCCATACAACAGCCCCGAGCAAAGGCTGCGTCGCGTTTCTCCTAAAGTGGTGACAATTAAACACGCTGATATTTATGCAGCGATGACCAAACTTCGCTGCCGTTGCTCAAAGACATTCAGACCCCGACTGAAGCTGTGCTTCCGAACTTGGGCAAGATGAGAAGCGATGCTCCCGGGGGCCAGAGGGGTGTTCGGAAGCGGAGCAGCCGCTGACTGCGCTGGCACTGCAGCACGGAGGGGACAAGCTGCTGCATTTGGGCAGGGGCAGGCAGGCAGGCAGGCAGGGGCAGGCAGGCAGGGGCAGGCAGGGGAAGGCAGGGAGGCAGGGCACTTACGTTTTTTGTAGCTGCTAGCAGAAAAATGAAGAAGTGAAACCTGAATTGCAGCCGCGGAGCAGCCCCAAGGGCGGGCTGAGAGGTCTCTCACCTCTTTATCCGCAGAGGCATCCCCAGGCGCCGCAGCACCTTCCCGACTGTGTTTAAGAAGCGCTGCCGTGCCAGTGCTGAAATCACGAAACTCTGTGTCTGAAAAACTACGAGTATTTCACTGGAGAAGATCTGATTCATTAAAAACTCCTCGGTGGACACTCGTAAGTGGGTGCTTAAAATATTATACATCTACGGTAGACCTGTACTGGTGTCCCATCCCGTACCTCCACAGCGCACCCACCAGAAGAGTAATGTGACAGCATTGGCCATCTCTTGGAAGATCTTTCCTAATTAATCCAATTGAGTCTCTCAGTCTAAGTCGGGATAACACTATGTATTTAATAGGATTTAGTCCTGTGAATTCTTGATATCCGTAGCTCCTATATAGCTTTAATATACTCAGCATTTTTCAGGATTACGTCTCAGGGCTTGATCCAAAAACATTTGAAATCAATAGGTGTTTTCCTTTGACTTCAGTGGGCTTTGCTTCAGCCTCTAAATATCAGTCAATACTTTCTGATCTGAGTACAAAAAATGTTTTTAAATCCTATTTCCAAAACTCTTATTACTTCCTTTGCACTGCATAACTTCTTGAGCTCTATGTGGATTTGAATAGGGAAATATTAACCAAAGCAATAATGATATTATTAGTTGGAAGTTTTAGCTTTTAAATTCAATAAAAAGTACCATTGGGTATTCTTTAATGTTATAGAAGGAGAATGATTAATTTAAGGTTCAGGTGCAAGACAAGGTCAGGAAAGAATTGTTACTGTATACAGTGAGCATTTCAAGATGAATTTGTAGTTTGAAGTATCATTTTATGATGCATTTTCTGTTTTGTTATCAGGGGAAGTATGATGGGTGACATACGAGTGATCACAGTGTTTTGGTGCAATGTTCTGTGATGGGCTTTTCATAAAAATTAGCTGACAATGTCAAGAGTATACAAGTAAATTTATAGCTTTCATACTGGACTGCCATTCCCAGAGCTATTTCCAATCACTTGGGCTTTTTATTAAGTTTATTGTTCTTTTATTGTTCAGTGGAGTGTAAGCAGCGAGATTACAAATAAATGTAAGTTGCAGTGGGTATGAAGTCAAGCTTGCAGAATTAGGGAAGACGCAAGCGGAGGAAAGCAGAAATTAATTTGAATCATTGGTGAGATGAGAGACCACGTCCTGACATTTCTTGTCAGGCGCGCGCACGGTGCGCAGCGCCGGAGGCTGACATCCCGCTCCTGCCAAAGTTACGGCAAAAACTCTGAAAACAAAGTGTCAGTTGTGCTTCCAACATACTGACCACGGGTTTTCCCTTTCTTGCTTATTTTTCTTGCCAGCTTCACTCTGCTGTCTTTTCTTCTTCTTACTCCAGCGCTTGCTCGCAGTGCGACAGGACCAACAAGTGAAGGGCGATGAAGATTCTCATTTTAGCATCGTTCTCATAATATCGCCGGCGTGAAACCTTCAGCATTTATTTCCCTCTACTTTTTCTCCCCTCAAAGAGTGAATACTTTATCATTTTGGTTAATATCCTGACCAGCAGAGCAGAAAATCAGACTCATAGCTTTTAATGACACGTTTTCAACTGCAAGTTAGTCAAAAAAAAATCATTTTTATGTGGTTCTTCAATACTTATACAGACTTCTAGAAACATAATTAAAATTTGTGTTCCTTCTTTGTTATTACTGCTGTGGACTCCACTTAAACTGGATGCTGTTTGTCTGGGCAATCAGACAATAGCTAGAATCCAAAAGCAAATCGATTTGCTGTGTGGCTTGTGCTATTACTTAAGTTATAAATAAAATGATTTTTCCCAGATGGCTCCCTGATGGCCCTGCACTCTTCCCGGTACCAGCTACAGCTTTTCAGCCCTGCTGCAACTCCCTCGTGCGTTCCCCCGGCCACTCGCACCTCCAGCCTTCCCCTGGCGCTGCGCTCGCTCGCTCGAGCTTTCCCCAAACGGGTGAAATCTTGGGCTGGGCAGGGTGGGGAGGAGATGGTGGGGAGCCCAGGGTGGCCATGGGACTCCTCTTGAGGTCAGCCCGTGCTGGAGGATCTGCAAAAACCCCACTCCTGGCTTAGCTGCGGTGTTGCAGCTTTGGAGCTCTAGGACCAGTGTCCAGTTCGGGGCTCCCCGGGTCAAGAAGGACTGGGAACTGCTGGAGAGGGTCCAGCAAAGGGCTACGGAGATGATGAGGGGACTGGAGCATCTCTCTGATGAGGAAAGGCTGAGGGACTTGGGGCTTTT
>VUYV01000063.1:2318982-2352766 GCA_008711295.1 Anarhynchus alexandrinus | reverse complement strand
AAAAGGCAGCGAACTATAACTTTTTAAATTAGTTTAAAAAATAATTCTTAGAACTTTCTTTCCCAGAAGATAGGCTGGCTCCTCGCTGCAGTCACTCCTTACGCAGCCAGCCCCGACACAATGGCTGGCTCGGGGGCAGCAACCTTAAAATGCAGTTTTGCAACTCCTTCTCAGATGAGTAATCGTTACTTCTGTCCCACTCACATGAGTGAGGGATACTTGAGTAAGAAATGGTTGAAGGGTCTGGCGTACTGACAGCAGCGGCGGAATGGATTGAGCAACGGCTTTGCGAACGGACTCTCAGCATCTCTGCAAACTTTGGAGGAACGTCTCTCCCAGAGGTTTGAGCCACGGGCACGGCAGTGACCCTGGGCTCAGTAGGCAACTGGTCGTTTTGTTGAAACGCTTTCCTTCAAAAATAGCCAAATTGACTATATTAACATGTTTAAAAAAAAAATCAGCAAGTTTGTAGAGGCAAAATATAAACAGGATTTTTGTGTGTTGGTGAGGAGACAGGCGCACCTTGCTAAAGGCACCTAATAGTGGAAAGCTTGGATTATCGGGCTTCAAGATATCAGTTTAAACTTGCAAATCTTATAGTTGGATTAGTCGGTCTTCTATATCTGTTAGATCTTCCTGAGTGCACTTTTCGGCTTCTGCTAATATTTATAAATAAACGGTGTCTATATGTATTTTCACCTTTCTGGAGTCTTTTATGGGAATTAGTGAGTGAGGCTGAATCTCAGGAGACAGCTTTATTTTGTTAAATCTCTAACACATTTTGTTTCATGTTGAGTCTTTGGGAGCTCTAATACGTTTTGGGTGGGTAATGTTTCCATACATTACTACTCCATTCATAATCCATTACTTGGATAATTCCTCATTTGTGAGACCTGGAGAAATTATGGTATTCACAGGCATTTTTTGAATATTTATATAATGTCATAGCAGGGCTTAGGATATCAGTTGGCTGGCGACAAAGGCAAGATCCTCAGTTATTCTCATACTTAAGTGCCGGTTTGATTCCTTGGCAAAAATGTAAATTGCCACGTTGGAAGGCAAAGAATTATTGAACAAGGGGATTATATTGTAAAGCGGTTATTTCAACAGCTGCTGCCCGTAAGAGGGGGTCTGAATTTTGCAGGAGGGTAATTTTACTGTGCAGAACTGTTTTACAAAGTTAAGAATATCAGCACAATTAAAAAGACAAACATCCACCAGTTTCCGTGTGCTGCGCAGAGCGGGAGGTGTCCCATGGCAGCGAGGATGGTTGCAGTCCCCGAGCTGGAAGCTGCTCCCGTACAGAGCAGGAGACAATAGTTTGGTGTTTTTAAGGAGAGCTCACGTGGAGCAGCAGTCTGGCCTCTTCGAAAGACGCAGACCGGAGTGGTCCAGATACAACATTCCTGGAATTTCTCCTTGTGCTGTTATCCGGGTCGCTCCCAGCCTTCCCGCTGCCGTTTCTGGCCGGTGAAGTTAATCTTCCCTCCTACTTAAAGGCTTTATTTTCTGGCACAAAAGGCTGCTGCTTTCCATGGCCGGAGGATACCCAAGTGTCACTGGCAGGTGAACGGCTCCTCGGGTGGATCCTGGGATTATTCCGTAGGAAAGGTCAACCGTTGCGATTTTGGCCGTTTCCATCTGATAATATAAATTACGTTTACAGAGGTGAAGAAGCACTGCACGTTTCACTTCTCAGAGGTGGAAGGTGTAGCTGTAACCAGGTAAGCGGGTTGCCACAGCGAACCAGACTCAGAATTCAGAATAAATACGTCTCCTGGATCCAATTTCCACTTTCTAGGCAGTAGGTATTTTTCCCAGTCTCCTTCCTTTGCGGCAGGAGTTGTGTTGTGACAGTTACTAATGGATCGCAGTCATCACGGTTCTTACAACAGCTCGCAGCAGAACCATGCGATGTAACGACAAGACTTCAGTAAATAATCCATTTTGGCGAGCTGACATTTGGGAGAAGTTTATTATATGTAAATAACATTTGATTTAGTTCTGACGTGCTTTCAGAGACTCCTCCCGGTTCTGGAAGGCGTTGCATAGGAAGGGAATATTGGAAGGGGGACAGAGGTGGCACAAATACACGGCTGAAGCAGAACACAGACGGCAATGTGGGATTCAAAAATACCACAACGGGAATATTTTTTCCCCTCTGTAAATTGTGCTCAATTCAGAGGTAACAGACATCTCCCCATACGGCTAGGAAACCGTTAACAATCCCTTGGGGCAACTGAAGATGGCATTGGACAGATTGCAGTTGTCCATGGCCTTATCCCAAAAAGAACGGTACCGTCCTACGTCTGGGTATTCCCTGCACGGGGCTGGTCCTGTATCAGAGACTAAGGACCAAAATTCCCCAGCATCCAAAGGGAAAGGCGGGGTGAAGGTTGTGGGGGGTCAGGACGTTGGAGTCCACCTCACACAGCGATGGAGGAATTGCGTTCCCATGTGTTTGGGAAGCCTGGGGAGGATCGGGAGTTTATCTGCAGTAGTTAAATCTAATAAGAAATATCCTTTATAAAGGCTTTGGCAAACACTAGTAGGTATTAGTCTTGTGTTGAGAAAATATCGAAAATGATTTAAATTACAATGTAGGTATTTACTTTTCTTGGAAGTAAATCACACCGTCCTTGCCTAAACAAAGCCTCCGCGCCGCCGCCGGCAGCTCCGTTTTTAGCAGCAGCGCTAAACCGGCGTCGTCGGTCATCGGGGTGCTCCACCGGGTGCTTAACTTCAGGCGCCGGCTTACAAACCCTCCTTAACAGTACCCAATTTACCTAATTGGCTCGCAAAGGGGTGTCCTGAGTGCCTGTTCTGGTGCTCACTCAAAGTTCATGGTGTGAATCCATTGGTTTTGAAGGAATACGACCTGGGGGGTTTTTTGGTTCTTACGAAGGAGACATCTGAGTTGTCGCAGGATAAGGTTTTTTTTTTCTATGGGGCTCGAATTTAAGCAGAACTGTTTTGATGGGAAGTGTGATGTCGCTTGTATCGATTTGGCAACTGGGGAGACGGTGTTAGTGGGTGACCTTGAAAAATGTGATAAGTGGCAAGGGTGCTGAAAGGTTGAGGCACAAATGGGAGAGCTAAAAGCATATTTATTTCTAGCCTGTGCCGATGGAGAGGGGTGAAGTTCGTGGATCTCTTCTCCATAAGAAGAAGCTCCTCAGGAGCCATGGAGTACTTTCCACCACGTTCTTCTCAGCTTTGGAGAGAAAATATTCACAGCTATAATAGGGTTCTGTGAAACCCGACAACTGTGAACCTGGAAACCTTTAAAAAAAAAAAAAAGAAGGGGAAATTTTAAACCTGAGACCCATATGCTACTCTGGGTTGTGTTGAAAATGATACAGAAAGAGATTAAAAATAGAAAAAAAAAATTTGCATGACTGAAATTGTAAACATTATTTTACTAAGCGTATAGCAGATGCATGTGAATGCAGTCTGTGGCAGCTGAGTAAGGAAATTACCAAACATTTCCCAACCCCGTTCTGTCTGAGACGGAGCAAACACCCCCCCCCCGGGGTGCAGATGGTTCCTGTGCTACTTAGGCATCCATATAAATATTGCTGTTTGCCAGAATGAAGCGGAGATTTTGGGCCGTTAATGATTTATTATTCTCAGCACAGTGATAATTTAGTGGTTTTCCTAGTAAATTAGCCTGAACTCTTCAAAGAAAAAACTGTGAGGACCAGTCCCCACCCCTGCAAACGATCCAGCGTGCGTGTGCGAAGGAACGCGGCTTGGCCGGCTCCTCCTGCGAATTAGGGATTAGCGGAAAAATAGGAAAAAAACGCATAAAAAAAGGAGTTTATAAAGTATTACCCGTGTCACAATTTTGTCTTGCAAGAAGCACGCCGAGGTGCATGCGAGCAGGCGGGGAATGGTTTTTACGGCTCCGCGGCATTAGCGCAGCAGTGATGGGATGTCATCTCCTGGTGGATCGCGGCCAGCAGAAGGAAACGGGAAACCAGGGGACTCGGAGATAGACGCTGCGGGGAAAAAAAAGAGGCTCGACAAGTCTTCTTGCTGAAACGTTTAAATAAAGCTGTTCTTGGAGATTCCGATGTGACAACCCCATGCTGGAAAAGGAAGAAATCCTCCATCTCACGCTGGCTACAAAATGTACTGGAGGTTCTACCTAATTCTGGGAAACGTTAAGGCAGATAATCAGAAAAATGGGAACAGAAAGTGTCATTCTTTGAGATTCCCCCAGTTCTAAGAAAACCGTGAAGCCTCTGACGTTCAAAGGAATCAGAGGGAGTTCTGCAACCGGGACATTTGTTGCTCAGACTGGTTAAAATAACAGCGAAAAAGGAAAGCAGCTGTCATGTATAAGATTTCTCAAATACTACCAGTGGCCTGGACACCGCATGTCAATATTCCTTATTTTTCCAGGAGGATATTTACTGTGTTTCCTCGTGATTCCTCCAGAAATCAATGGTCTTTCCAAAGTATTCCCAAAGCAATTAAAAGGTGTGCTTTTATTATTCTTTCCCCAGCGCACGTACTGGTTTTGAGCATTTACGTTTGCTGGCGCCGATGCAAAGCTTTGGATAAAGTTTAAAACAAACCCAAGTGATGCGTACAATTAACAAAGTGTTTGATAAAGCCCGTCCCCCCCCGTCCCCCCCAGCCCATCAAGCTAGCTGCTTTGTAATCGTGAGATTTAAAAAAATAGTCCAAAAAACAAACACATGAACTCTTAGGTGTTCAAGGCCAGGTTGGACGGGGCTTGGAGCAACCTGGTCTGGTGGGAGGTGTCCCTGCCTATGGCAGGGGGGTTGGAACTCGAGGATCTTCAAGGTCCTTTCCAACCTAGACCATTCTATGATTCTATGATTCTATGAACTCGGGTTCTTTGTATCTGCCTTCTGGGCTGTGAGGCTGCTTTGGGGGTGTAATTTTTCTCTATGGTCCTGGAAGTGAGACGGTACTTGTTGTTGAAGTGGTGTTTGAGAGCATCTCAAGGAATCAGCCGGTTCTGAGTTAAACTTCACAGAGATACACGAGATTTTTTGGCACCGTGCACGACACCAAGTACTGTAGCATTATTTCATGTTTCTCTCAATGGGAAAGGCCCAAATACATCCTGTTTTTAAGTTGTATGTTAGAGGAATAATAGGCTTCTGGAGACAGATTAATTTATAAAGCGAAGAACTAAAATTCCTTCTTCAAAGATGTGACACTCACTTGAAGTCCTCACAATAAGCTCACATTGTTGCAGGCACAATTTGTGCTCGCTGCTTTGTTTATCTCTAGGACTTGCATTAATTAGTACTTATAAATGCTTTTGAAGCATCACATTCATAGAAGGCATTGAGTTCCTATCGAGTGCAATGAGACCATCTTTTAAAGCTACAACTTACCTCCTTCCAGAGGACTATACTGGAGGTTTAACCTTCTTGGATACATTGCTTTAATGTTTTTGTCATTATCATCAACTTCTTTTGAAAAAAAAAAAAAACAAACAAACAAAAACAGTGGGTGTGTAAACAAAACTTCCCAATTCAGCCACATAAATAATTAAAGAGCTGTAGCATTTTCCTTTTGGTAGTCGTGCCCTTTGAAACGAAAATATCTGGAGCCACCAGAGTTACTGCAGCATTTTCCACTTGGCAGGGAGGAGGCAGTCGCTTTTCGGTCGCTGTCATCTGTGGCTCGTTTGTCCCTTTACTCTTTGAAGTGCAATTCAGTTTATTTTTCCTTATCTGTGAGTTGAGACTGAGATGTTTTGGTTCACACCTTCAGGGATTTCAGTTTGACTGTGGCCATATAGATGGAATGTATGTATCAGGGTATACTCACTGCCCCAGTACACTCCGAGGTCGGTGCACGGTATTCGCCCAGTTTGGAACGGGGGCTGTGTATTCAAACGTCCTCAGAAGACAGTCTCGTCTGAACTCTGAGTTATTTCAACTTTTGCAATAATTAGTCTTTTACTGAACTTTAACATCATGAATGCCTTTTATTCATGATGTGGTGGTTGTTCTCCGTCCGGTTGCTTCACCCCCGGAGAGCGTCGGCTGCACGCGGCGCTGGGATGCGGCGTCTGCCTCTGGTCGGCGGCAGAAGTTGCCCAGTGCCTCCTGCTGGGTTTGTTTTGTGGCCCTAAAATGATGATGGCTCTTCACCTTCGACGTCTTGAACGCTGCGGGTGTGCTTTGGTCTGGCCCTCATCTGCAGCTCTCCCTGGCAGCGGTTTGACGCAGGACCTGATTTGCTTTGTGTTTTCGCGTGATGCCAACAACGATGGGGGTCTGTATGTTCGGGAATAGTGCGGTCCACAGGTGGGGGGAGGCTGTCCAGGTCCCTGCCGTCCCCGGTGGCACTTGCTGCCACAGGTCCCGCAACCCCCCGGCATTGATCTCCTTACCTTTTCCTGCGGAGTTTGCTTTGTCTGGAGGGATGAGGAGTTAAAACTTCTTCCCTCCGTGTTAACATTCAAAGCTGGACGATCGCTGCTTTTAAGCCAGAGGGATGAGCGAACGAGAAGAGAAATAAAGAGAAGTGCTGACTTTATTCTCAACCTGGGGAGTCCCATGCGGCGAAGGGTAGCGTCTCCCCGCCACGGCACTGCGGCAAATTTCAGGAGGAAAATGGTTATTTCTTCTCTCAGGCCCGGCAATCTGTCACAGTTATTGAGACACACTCCTGCTCCGCTAACTCTTGCAGAACTCTTGCAGAAGTTGAGAAAGCAGAGGTGTCTTAAAGCTAAACCTGCTCGCCTCGTGCTTGCAGAAAGCTGGGGGGGGGGGAGATATGAAAATTGAAGCTTTTGAAATGGAGATACATTGCACAAAGCTGAGACCAGAATGGCACTTAAGCAGAAGAGAAGGAAAATAAAATAAAAAAAAAAGTCAAGGACTGTAGACCATGACATGGTCCAGCGTCTCCGGGGAGGGGACCCTACTCCAGTGGGTGATGTGGAGGTGGGTGAGGGCTGGTTGCGATGCAGCCTCCCCCCCCCCGGCATGGATGAGAACCAAGAAGTGGTGATTGGCATTTTATGATATGGAAAATTGGGCATCACTAAAAGGCAAATTAGACTTTCATGTGGCTTTTGTTATTTACGAGTGAGCGTGTCGTATGTTATTGTATTAGTTCAAAGCCGACTGGAAGTCGCGTAGTTCTGTTCTGGAGTCAACCCAGAAATTAATTCGCTCGTCTGAATGCAGAGCCTACCTTGGCTGGTCTCACGTGTTTTATTTACTGCTCCATCTTTTTGGAGCTCTTCGTCAATAGATTTACAAATACTGTCCGTTAGTGAGGAATTCTTAGGAAGAATTTTTTATATGGGATGTTTTCGGTTATCCTTCTACCTACTACTTAATGTGCAATGTTTATTTATTGTTGTGTTGTATGATTGCAATAAACAATTGTAGCCGTCAGTTTCTTCTGATTAAATACCGTATTTGTTAAATAAATAAAATGATAGTAATGAACTGGGCCATTCTTTGCATGTAATGTATGACTTTCATATTTCTGACACTTTGGAAGATATATGAAATGCTGATGTGCAAGAGAAGGCTTGTAAATCAAATGGAGCTGGAAAAGATTCGGGTCTGCTTTCTAGCAGAGGGTCATCTTTGCCATTATAAACTCTGAGGGTACTTTTGACTTCTCTCTGGGCCAAGACGTACTGGTTTGAGTAGGAAGCCGGACCCAGAGGACGTTCATTAACAGCTCGTGAAGGAAGGATTTTAAGACACACGAGCTCTCTCAGGATATGCAGAAAGATTTGTGCGCACAATTAATGGGTCAAGGTGCTGGGTCAGGATTACATGTGGTGTCTCCATCCATGTTCCCGATGATCAGCACCCCCAGGTTGGCTTTGCTGTAATGATTAGTTATTGGTCCCAGCAGAGCCACAATTGAGGTGCAGTGATTTTTTCCACCTCGGATCCGACTGTAGATAGCGCCGAGGCACAACTGGCAGATACCGTCATGTGTGCTTTTTAATTAAACAATTGATTTTATTTTCATGCAAATGGAGCTGTTTTATTCGGGCCCTTAAATCGCCTGGTTAATGCTGCAGATTTCTCTGTTGGTGGAGGGAACGTGTTAAGTCGGGTCGCTGGAGGTGTTACGGCAGCAAGGCATTTCCACGAGCATCCTCGCGGCAGAGCTCAGCAATTCCCACCGATTCAGTAATTCATGTGCAAGGTACTCTCACACCTCCTCTTCATTTTATTCTCAGTATTCCGCAGAGCAACCTTATCTCCACCTATCAATTATTGTGGTATTAATTTATATCGCTCCGTATATCTCTCTTACTTCGCTGTTTGTCGCATGCTTACTTAAAATATGTCAACGTCCCTGAGTCGGTTTCTGTAAAATGAGGCCAGAACTGAACCCTGCAGGTTTATTTATGTGCTAACGCCACAGCAGAGGGGTTGTTTTTTTTTTGAGAGTGCTTGAATAATGAACAAAAATAAGATTTAAAAAAGTTGTCAGAAGAGTACCCAGAGATACTGTGCAAACAGGAAGCGTTTTGATTATGTTCGCTGGTGCAAAATTAGTAAAGAGTTTGAAATCGTCTTGTGCTTACAGATTCCATTGTTTTCAAAGAATAATTCCATCTATTTTAACATTTTCAAGTATAATTCCATTGGTAATAGCTCTTCCTTTGATTGTGCGCTGCGCTAATTGAAAGGTGTGGTACAGTGTCTGTTTTGGCAGTTATGCTTATATCTTTTGTTTAAAAACTCAAAGTGTTGGCTTTCCTGTCCAGCCTTCCTTAGTATTTTCTGTTTTGGTGATGTGATGACAGACTTACAGTGTGTTTCCTTGTGTGTATGGTAACAGATGTTTATGTGAATAACAGACTTTTTTATGAAGGCACACACTTTATAGCCAAATACTAATTAAAAATAATTGCATGTAAGCATTTTTGTTTATTCCCTGTTGTGCATCTTTAATCATTTGAAATCACCTGCAGTTGAAAACTGAGGCAAAGATTTGATACTGCAATTATAAGAGGCCATCTGACTCTATATTAGAAAGGAACAGCAACATATTTGAAGAGGAAATTATTACAAAAAGTGTGTGAATGCCTGCCCTCTCGGAATTTGCTTTTATACGGGATGAAAATACCGGTGCATTATTTTGTTAAACTAATAGGTGTTTAAGGGATCTTATCTACCGAAACGATCGGTTCTTGACTGACACCCTGTTCAGGACATATTCTGTGCACTAATAAGCTCATTACAAATATATTTTAATTAGACGTGTAACAGATGGTTCAGAGTAAATACGGGCAGTAGTACTTTTTAAAGAATAGAAAAAACACAGGTTCTTTTTAAGGACTCAGCATCTCAGTTTGGATTTTATCAATAGCTGATTGAGTTAAGCAAAGTGAAAATTACCGTCAAAGGCACTTGAAATCATGAAAGAAGTAAAAACTAAACAAAACAAAAAAAAACAAACCACCAAAGCCAGAGTTAGCAGAACTGTATATGTTCAATAAAGACTAATCAATACCGGAATGAAAGGGACATTTTCTCATCGTTCAACAATACATTCAGCATGTTTTATTTATTGTTTTCGCAGAGGAGTGGATGGGAACGGTTGACCAAACCCATCATTTGGAGGTTCCCAGTGGAAGGAATTACTCTGCACCTCTGTGCTCGTGGGGAGAACATGTTGGTGAAAGGGGGAAATGGAGTAATTTAGATTAGGTTCATTGTCATCCCTTCTTGACTTTGGCTTTTGCCTGGAGAAGACCTCTGTGAAACAGGGGTTGGTCGTTTTTTTGAAGAGGTTTTTTTGAAGAGGAAACAAATCCAAGTATTACGCAGCCTGCTGTGTTAGTTTTCACTATTGAATTAAAGATGAGAATTGGAGAGTGACATCTCCTGAGCATATTTTCCTCCTCTGGTGCTCCAGTGCTGAACCACCAGTGCTTGGAAAGGCGGATCCCAAACCAAAATGATGGTGAGGCTCAGGACTGCGGAGGTACAATGACCAGAAGACAAGAGATGAGCAAAATGTACAGTGGCGTTGTCCCATCTGCTGGGAGGTAGCTCTCATATTTATATAGAATAGAGACAAAAGATGATTGTGTCCGTAACGTGCAAATGTTAGGATTTACCATGTGTGTTTAGATCCCCCTTTTAGTACGCCCCCATGCCTGGTAGTGCCACCTTATCTGCGAACGGATGCGAAGCTCCCTGGAAAAGCAGAGCTCCGAGCAAAGAGGCCGGCTTTGGTGGGAAGGTGGCCGTTTGGGGTCAAGTGGTGAGGCAGACCGGCCGACACAGCCACCTCGGCTGCAGGAACGCACCGGGCTGTGCCGGGACTCTGCGGTACCTCCTCCGTCGTGTGCCACCTCCGAACCCCACAGCTGCAGCCGCTGGGCAGGCGTGTGGCTGCCGTTTAATCAACCCGTAGTCGCCGGACTATCAAACACCATTGTTCCCTTTACCTTCTGGAACCTAATATCTTAGGGTAAACACGGCTCGAAGGAGGATCCAGCGGAAAAATTATATGATATTTGACCTTTTTGTAACATAACATTTCTGGAAAATATTACCACACATGAGATTTCGTGTAGTAATATTGGGATTAATTATGTGATAGATGTAGCACAATGTAAGCACTTTTCACATGGTGCCGGTGCAGGTAGAATAAAGTTGTCTGTAGTTCGGGCTGCAGCACAACTGTGATCCTCATTTGGTTTTGGAGAAAGATCCCCGTTTTAAAAGAGGGCTGCCGGGTAAGTAAGCGCACGCTTAGCTAAAAGGGTGTCGTTGTAATCAGGCTCTTCTCTCGGTCTGCAACTGCAGCATTATATAGATCATGTGTTAAAATCACTAATAGTAAATACCTAACTGGTTCTGGTTCTAACCTTAATTATTAGCTTTAATGCGGTGCTACCACATCCCCTTCCAAAGCCTATTCCCTGCTTGCACCACTTTAAGGAAGAGCACATCAAACTCACTGCGAGAAGCGTTATGGATGTCACTTAAGGTAAATGAGCAATTGGAAATTAAAGTCAACAGAGTAAGGCTATTTTTTATTTATTTTTTTTTTACCACTTGAACGGCTACTGAAAAATAAAGCTTCTAGGAGAGATGGATATATCTGGGGGGTAACAATTACTTAATAGCAGAATCTTATGAAGATTGCAAATTATATCAACATAAATGATGAGATCCATTTTTAGAATGAAAATAGATCTCATCACGTTATCAATTTTTTAAAAATTATTTTAAATGAAAATAGATCTCATCACATTATCAAAAATAGATTTATCAGCAAAATACGCTGTGAGGGGCCCGTTAGGATGAACTACACCTATACGTGTAGCTCAGGACCGTCATCGTCCAACATCAGTTGGACCTGAGTGACTAATTCTGACCTATGTGACTTTTTTAAAGGTAGAGGTAAGTGGTGTTTTCAAGCTTCGAGCGCCCGCTTTGGCTCTGTGTCAGGGCTGCTCTTGGGACACTTTTTGGAGACAGCATCAAAGCCGGACCCTTGAGAACATCCCACAGGAGCCGGTTTGGCGGGCAATGGGAAAGTGCAGCGGCCATCCCAGTGCCGTGGGTTGGCTGCCATCTGCCAGGGGACGATGCTGCACCAGCTCAGGTGCCCAAGTCCATCCCACCTTCGTTGCCATCTCATTTTCGGACGGAGCCATCCCCGCGTCAGCAGGTCACCGAAGGCTCAGCAGAGGCCAGAAGTGGCTTGTGGCCACCGGGGGCGGGTGGGGGGACATGGAGCAACGTGAAAGGAACCTGACAAAGTTTCAGATAAAAAAGGTAAATGAAAATAACGGGGAGGCTGCTATTGCAGAAGTAGCTTTATTGGTATTTGGGGGGGAAGATGGAAGTTTTGGTGTATTTTATAATTAGCAGGAGCCGAAGAGTGTAACTCTTAGCAAAACCCCGTACAGCTGGAATGCTTAATAAAAGAAGATTTGACTTTACGGTAATTAAAATCCTGAGAAACTTGACAGCATCCCCATAAAGACTAATTGCAAGCAAAGTCTATGTTTTTAATGGTTGTGATTTACACCTTCCTACTTTTTGAAAACCAGCAAGTGTTTGTCCCCAGCCAGGCCAGGGCTCCCAGGCTTCTCCACGCCGTGAACACCATTTGCCTGCCCTTTCTGCGCTGCGAGGGCTTCAGGTGTGTAGCTGAAATTGGAAAAACTATACACACGGGCTCTGGGAGCCGACTCAGTGTTTCCTCTGTGCTTTTAACGCTGTCTTGATACCTTTTATTCTGCATACCCGTACATTAGCAAAGCAGATACGTACCTCCTTCCCCTCCGAGTGCCATATGCGCATGAATAGATCCTGGAGAAACTTCAAGCGTAATTTTTTTTCCTTGTTTGTCGCCGTTTCAGAAAGAACAGAATACTCTGAAATTAAAAGATGACCTCGGAAGGGAGCAAAATGAGAATAATAGGTGCCAGGAATGTGCCTTCAGTCCTGTGAAAGAGTGCTGTGTCGTAATTATTTCACATCTGTTTGATATTCCGTTTGAAAACACAGGTGCTCAACCCCAGTGAAAATTATAAATAAAAATTCAGTATTAAATTTGAAAGATGATAGAATACACGGGGGAGAAGAAAAGTAATCAGAGCCCAGGGAGGGACTATGCTCGAGAAAGGATTAGGAGGCGCCGATCCTTTCGCAAAGTCAGTGCTCGCCGTTGGGGAGGGAGAGAGGGGACACTGTCCTGCACCGTGCTGGGCACGAGCTGGAGCTGATGTAGGTGCCTGAACGCATCCCGTAATGTCTTCCAAGAGCTCTTCATTCACGGCTGGGTAATAACACAATTCATTATCTATCACAGAGTAAGAGGTGCAGACGGGAGGTGCTACAGAAGTCAGTATTTGAAGTTACATCACGTTGCTCAAATTTTACCGGCATTTTATTGGTAAAGGTGGTGAAGGTACAATTTGGAGGCAGATGTACTCTGTAGCACTTACATCTCTCAGGAAGACAGTATTGACAACATTTGCAAAGACCTTTGGAAAAAAAATGTTGAAACTATGTGGTCTAATTTCTGTTCCTTGCCTAGATCACACCTTACAAATCCCGCATCTTTCTGCGGTTACATCACATATTACATTCTTTATTTTGCAATACAGCAGATATGGTCATGGATAAACGCTTGAAACATTACTTTTTGCAAGTAGCCACAGAAAAAAACAACTATTGTTTAAGTGCTTCAGGAGTAATATAATGAAAATGTCTGATACAGAAATATCCAAAAGATTTTCTAATTTATTTAACTGTGTTTGAACGGACCTTTGAACTTCTTAACCATCCAGAATGTGTTTTTCTGCTTTATTTTTGTATCTTGTGGGAATAAATGGCCTTTGAAGGAAAGCTGAACTCTTCACAAGTTAAGCACTTGGATTGGTCACAGAAAAAGTCCACTTGGTATAATATTTTAAGCGAAGTAGTGGTGACACCAGAAGTACAGTAGCGGCACCAGATATCGTTAACTCATTTCCATAGCAAGAATTGTCAATGAGTTTTTTATCCCAGGAAGAAACACGTTACAATGGTGTAAAAATTGCACAACTGAGAAAGGCGTATTTTTTGTCCCAATTTTGGCTCCCCTTTCTGCTTGGAAATTTGCGCAACTCTTGCGTTCCAGGTTAGGTGTATTTCATTTGCAAACTGTAGTGATGTGGCGTTTCGCAGTGTTTTGTACGAGGTTGTGACAGCTTTGCACGTATTGCTGCCTTTGTCTGTGGCTCATTTTTATTTGACGCATTAGTTATTTTCAGAACGTAATAAAATCTGTTTTAAGTGTGAATTGTTTCTTGATGTATTAAGACTTCTTTTTTCTTTTTACGAAGCAGAATTTCAGAAGTTTCATTCATATTTCAATTTGCAGTGTTTCCGGGGAGGCCTGGCTGGTTTTACGTACCATGTGGCTCTCAGCTGACCATCCCTATTTCAGGTTTATTCCCGTTTTTGCGTGCGGTTACGCAGCTATTCCAGCTGTGCAGGGCTTCGCACGCTCCTTCTATTTTTTTTCAGACCGGGTTTGATGCAATCATGGTCATTTAATGTCGTTTGATCTTCCTCACGCATCTGATGCTAACGAAGCGAGCGCTCGCGGTGTGATCTCCGCAGGAATGACAGCGCGGGAGCGCCCGGCCAGGCCCTGCTCATCCCACCGCTGCCCCGTCCCCTCTCCAGCGCTCAACAAGAATTTGCTGCTCTCTGTGCTGAGTATCGGTTCTTTTTACACCGACTTTGAACTCGCGTGCCAAAATTTATTGAGGAGTTTCCGATTGCCAAGAAATCTGTGGAGAAATGTGGCGCTGCGGAATGTGGTTTTATTCTAATAGAAATAAAATTTTAAATAGAATTTAATTTCTAGCGAACAACAGTTGGATGCAGGATTGATGATTAAATCATTTGCTTTTACTGTCTTACATTAAAAAGTATTAGAAACAAATTTAACTGTTTTTACAGTAAACATTTAATCTTTATTCGTGGAGTAATTATTTATATGTGACGGATGAACAGCGGTGCTCCAAAGCACGGCACGCGGAGCTGTTTGGCAGTCACAGAAGGAAAAGGCGTTGCACGTCATCCATCCCATGGCGCTGCTGGGGCTGGCTGGAGGGGCGCTTCCACTCTTTCCACTGGGAGACGGATGCTCTGCGCTGTGCTTTATTTCTACTTTATTTTTTGCAGTTATAATTTCATTAAGCTGATGCCGGGAAATAACTGCAGCTTTAATTATTCGCTTCTTTTGATTAACTATCTTAAAATAAACATTATCCTACTCTTTCCATTCCTTCCCTTTTTTTCATTACTTATCCGACTTGCACTGTTCATTAATCTTGGGGTTTTTCCGTGACACCCTAATGGCTCCTGCTGCCCAGCAATCATTATCTCAGTGCCACTTGTCACCGGCTTTTCTATCCATCAGCCCCACTCATCTGTCAGGGCTGCGGGGCCGCGACGGCACCATCCGGGGGGTGCCGGGGCCCCCCTCCGCCTGCCCCTGGCCAGCTGCAGGAAAAATCCCCCAAATCCTCAATTTCTCATCCTCGGGCGCTAACTTGGTGTTTGTTCTCCTCTTGTCACCTCGCACCCTGCCGCAGGACACCGACAGCAGGGATCGGGCCGGATCCGTAAAACTGAGAGGTTGGAGGGGACATAAGCGCAGGTGGCAGCCTGCGGGGACAGGGAGCGAGCGGGTCCGGAGCCACCTTTGCTGGTGGTTCACTTCTGCCCCTTGGTCTGGGTGAGACTTGCTAGGTTTTGCTGTAATCTTACAGTTCCTGTGCACCCCAGATACTCAAAAAAATATAAAGCTGGGCACTGAATTCCATGGGTTTTTTCCGATAACTTTGGACACTACCAGCTCATGCTTCCAAAGTGGTCTCCAAGCACGTGAAAGCAAGAAGGCTTTTCCTAAAGTGAAAGCTGAAACCCTGAATTAATACCATTCCCAAAACCTCAGGCTTCAAAATAAAAATATGAAATATTGTGGAAGCTGGTTATAAACCCACGAGCAGCCCCGGGATGAAAGATGTTTGCAAGATCTCCTGGTGTGCCCTTTGCCTTCTGCCCTCTCCAGAGCCAGAGAGATGCAAGCCGCCGCTGTTGGTTCTGCCTGTAGACCTCACTGCGAGCTCCACCATTTATTCAGGAACTCTCGCAGCTTTACAATGAAGAACCCTCGTTGCCTCACAAAGGGCTTTTAAGCTGTCTAAAGGGAAACTTCATTCTCACGCCCGGAGAAAGTGTCCACAAAGTGCTTTGGGTGGGTACTTTGGATGGAGGACGTCAGGGGGAATTCAGCCCACTCCTTGACCACCCCTTCAATTCCATCACGAAACCCTTTTTCGTCTCATCTTGTGCTTCTTCACACTCCCGTTGAACACCCTATTAACAATTTGTGTAAGTCTCTTGCCCGGAATATTACTGCTCCACCAGACTGTTGACTCCAATTTCATAAATGTGTAAGAAGTGAGCAAATTAAGTAGTATGAACTATGACAGTCCTCTGACACTGACAGTGTAGTGTACTGGCCCACACATGCTGTACAGCATAATGATTACATTACAATCTTGTGATATTATTCAAAATGACTTCAGATAAATGAATGATAAACTAGGGGTTATGCTTCCTTTATTACAGGGCTGATAAGGTAGCTAATCAGTGTCCAAGTATATGTCATTACATAAATTATGAACCAGGGTTTGATGTGTATTCCCAAAGAGCCGGAGCCCGAGTGTCATCTGGTATAAGTCTGCAGCCTGAAAAATGAATTCTGAAAACAACAGTCGTTTTTGTTCTAACTGTATTAATAAATTACTAATAAATAACCTTAAAAGGTTGCGAGAGAGTCTTTTAATCTATTAGCAGAATTTCATACTAACTAATCCTACATTTTCTTTCATATCGAAGATTAACTTTCCATGCAAGGATTTGAACCCTCATGCCCCCTCTCACGGAATGATCTTTTGACAGCTCTGCAAAGAATAAATAAAGCATGCAGATTGCTCTTCTCCTGCCCAGAATAAACTCCTTGCTTTTGCAATTCGGAGAGCCGGAGGTGCTCCTCGTGGAGCCCAGTGCTGTCGAACCTCTCTACAAACCACCGGTTTCGTCAGCCGGTGCCCGCGGGTGCTGCCCATCACTGTCTTCTTCTCAGGGTGGATGGACCGCACTAGAAAGGGGAACCCAGCGGTAACCTTCTCCCGCAACCTGGCGCATCCTCTTGTTTACACCTAAATACCTCTTAGGTGAAATGACCCAGCAAGAACTTTGCTGACCGCAATGTTTTACCGAAACCTCTCTGCTCAGACATGATATTTTCGGCAAAGAGCAAATGAGCTGCCTCCCTAGTGCTCCACGTATTATTTACGTGGACTAAGAGGTCTTAAGCTGGTCTGCTTTCCAGGTAGTCAAACAAAGCATTAGAAATTGATATTATTTTTAAAGTAATAATATATGCCAGTCCCTAAAGGGGGCCTACAGGAGAGCTGGGGAGGGACTTTTTACTGGGGCATGGAGTGATAGGACGAGGGGGGATGGCTTCAAACTGGAAGAGGGCAGGTTTAGATTGAACATTAGGAAGAAGTTTTTCCCTGTGAGGGTGGTGAGGCACTGGCACAGGTTGCCCAGAGAGGTTGTTGAGGCCCCATCCCTGGAGGTGTTCAAGGCCAGGCTGGACGTGGCCTTGGGCAGCCTGGTGTGGTGGGAGGTGTCCCTGCCTATGGCAGGGGGGTTGGAACTCGATGATCTTCAAGGTCCTTTCCAACCTAAACCATTCTATGATTCTATGATATGCTTGTTTCAGATGTTTTGGTTATATTCTTTTCTGAAAACCCCCGAAATCCTATAAATCAAGAACAATGTAGGCTTTTCCAAGAAATTTTAAAATGTGAAGAGGCCTTTTTTTCCCCTACAGTGAATTTTTTTTAGGCAAGGGGGAGAGAATTTCTCATTTATCGGATAGTCACTGTATGTCAAAGGCACCTGCTGAAGGTCTTTGACCAGCTCTGCTGGCGATTGTGTGCCCACACACTTCAGAAATGCTGAGTCGGGGGACCGACTTTGAGCTTCAGTTACACGTAGGCAAATCCAGGACGCTCAAGTCTGTGTGTCTGACAAGACTTCAAGGTTGAGTTCATCTTAACTGCAACCGAACTGAGCACATTTGAGTGAAGATTGACTTATAGAGCACTTGGATTTACAGATACTACCAGCAATGTTTACATAGTTCTCTCGGTGTTTCAACTGTAATCCTATTGCTATCAGAATTCAGTTTAAACCTGATTTTTCATTTAGTTGCTGAAATATAGTTGGAGAGTCACTTGTGACTTGTATAAGCAGAAGAGAAAGAAACGGGGCTTTTCCTTTTATCGTCGCCAAGGTGTGTGCTCTCTATGCAAATTATAGCTACTCCTGCAGTGGCTACAGGGGTGGGTGAGATGGACGATGAAGATGTGGGAATAACCTAATTATATAATTTGCTTTGACGTTTGCTGGTCCAGTATGCCTGGCCTGCGTTAGCAGTGGGGAGGTTGGTCGTGGCCACCTTGGTCTTGGAGGCCAGCCCCAGTGGCTGCTACAGCAGCTGGGATTAGGAATATTGGACCTGCTCTTCATAGAATCATAGAATCATAGAATGGTTTAGGTTGGAAAGGACCTTGAAGATCACCGAGTTCCAACCCCCCTGCCATAGGCCATCCTCTTGCATCGTTATGCTTCAGCTGCCACCATCCCTAAATTTCCCTGCCTGTACGTAGCCCACCTCTTCTGGGGAAGGACCTGCACAAGAAGCCGTATCTCTGCTTCTGCCCACTTGCTGTTGGCAGGAGGTTCTAGCATGACAGAGGAGATGCCACTTAGTCTCTGTGACTACTCTCTGACTAATAGGTGCCACTTATGAGCGTCAAATTGCCTTAGCGGATCGGAGAAGCTGTCCCAATAGCTGCATCTGGGACTAATGCAATAATAGAAAGACTTTTCTAAGAACTGCTAAAAGCATCCTTTAACAGATAAGGACAACGTTATAAGGGACATAGGAAACAAGTGTCTGTGCTGAAATCTCAGTAAAACAGTTGATGTGCATCCAAAACTGGATAGGAACCTTTACAGATTTTACTAAGCATAATGAAAGCATCTTCAGGGAGCAACTTGTATTTCTAGCTCTAAAATCTGTTTTATGACAACTTGGAGATCCATAAGTCTTCCCAAAATTGGATGTCCAGATTAGATTCTGGCAGGTACCACTCATCACAGCAGCGGCATTGCAGGCAACATTACCCTTTTGAAGATTTTCTTTCAATTGTTTGTCATTTGCCATGTCATAATAAAGATCCTGTTCTTCAATACCTGGAGAAATAAATAAACAAACAAACGGGAAAGTTAATTCTTCCTCTGGGCTTTCTGTCGAATCCGCGTTTCATCATTTCAACTGAAACTCCCCGAGGTCTGACTTTGGGTTGCAGTTTGCGTACGGCTCTGCGCCGTCCAGCAATGGGACAGCGGACCAGGAATGAAGAAATTTGGAGTTTACTTGTGGATCTGCTGCAAACCGACTCTGTGACTTCGGGTAAACCTCAGCCCATGCCCATGTGTGCCCACCTATATAAAGAGGACAGCAGGCGATACCTGGTGCGCTGCAGTGGGGATCTTCAGTCGCCGCCGCTGGTGGCCCATGCCGCGCAAGCCAGCGCCAGCGCTGCTTTCCCATCTGAGCTTGGCTTTTGCAGGGCCCATGTTTAGAAATAAAATTCCATTCCTTTATCAGCGGAGCAGATTTGGTCTCAATCCAGGAACATGGAGTCGTACGGTGCTACTTTTATAGTCGCTTTTCACAGAAGAATTTGCATTTAATATTTTCAAATTATTTTCATTGATTATGGTATGAAAATGTAAGCGAAAGAAATCTCATAAAAAGTCTTTCAGCATTCCTATTTCAGGCTTTAAAAAACACAACATCGGTTCTTCCCAGGAGTTGTTTCTTTTGGGCTTGGTTGTTCTGATGTGCATCAGAAATGGAGGGAGTTACAGAGAATGCCACAGGATGTGGTACCAGCCCTCGAGAGCTTGCTGTCTAATTTGAAACTAGACAAAGCAAATGAAATGGAGGAAGACAAAGAGGACAAGAGCAACAGCCATCAGATAATGCCATATGCTATCCGAGATCTAAACCGGATGGCTCTGAATCATCTGAAAGTACTATTAAAATTTAATTCATTAAGCGCTGTACACCCTGATTGCTCCTCAACCATCAACAATTTGTCCACTTTTTTGTAGCTGTCATAACCGTCTCAGAGACTGATGAGATTTGAGTGTTTTGAATAAACATCTAAATTGTGCATGTTTACCAAAATCAAATCCCAAAGTACGCAGCACTCTCTGATCATTAGCGAGAACTCATCAGCCGTAAGCGAGAAATCAGTTCCTCCGCTCGAGCTCTTCAAAAAGCCTTTCTTCAGGAGAAAAAAGACAGCGGGAAGTGAAGATTGTCCTTAACCAACACAGAAGTAGGTTCTGAACCCACCACCAGCTCGATGGAGATCACAGGGATGATGAATGAGGGTTCCTGACCTTCCCGCATCCTCTCCTTCCCCTTGCCGGGACTTAATATTCATCAGGTGAAAAACCATTTTAGGGAAACTCGGGAGAAGGAAAACATGGCTTAAATGGATTATCTGTTCAGTTGGCACATTGCATATTTCAAAAAGATTTGAAATGGTGAGTTGCAATTTCCCCTTTTCCACTTCAGTGCCCGAAGCACTCTGCCTGAAGCCGCGGCACTGCTTGCTGGACGTGGCTGTGGCTGCAGAAGCCCCACGGACCACGGTGGGGTCCGGGAGGTGGATGTTTGGACGGTTCATGATCTCCATCGCCTCGGGCACGGGCGGCAGGGTGAGCTCACGGCAAAGGGAGGGGGCTGCAGCCTGTACGAGCAGGGTCTTTGTCAAAGAACTTTTCAAAAAGAAAACGCAAAAGCAAAACTATTGTTTTCTCACCTAAAATGACGGGCGGCAGTTTGAAAGTGGAACGGTTTATTCTTGTGTACAGTCACAGGAACTGAACCGCGTATACATTTTTGCACTCATGCTATTCTCATCAGTCGCTTCGTACTCGTATTAAAAACAATTAATTATCATTTTATCCTGATATAACTATGTTGACTGAAATAGAGTCACACAAGGGATTAATTTGGTCCGGTATAGTTTTCCATCATTGCGTTTCTTGCCTGTGTTTTTCCAAAGCATTATTATAATAAATTAATTTGAAAATTGTTAATTGTTCAATTGTTAATTGAAAAGTTAATCTTATTCTCCAGATTCTTCAAACATAAACCTCCGATTCTTCTCAGCAAATATTTACAGCCCGGGACTCGGGCAGTGACTGAGCACGCAGCCGTCAGAACTGTGCTAAAATGGGAGGACAGTAGCAATTTTTAAAACCAAACAGAGTATTTACAAAGTATGTTGCACACAATGGACAATATTGTAAAAGAAATATATAATACATGTGTACAATAAGGTGAAAACAAATACGTTTTCATTTTTTATTTTGTTGAGTGGTATACAAGGTTCTAAAAAGGATTTTTTTTTCCTCTGTGAAGAACGCACTACAGATTTACAATATTATATTCCACCGTATACATTTGCTAACAAAAAATACCACTACTGTATCCACACCAGTGACAAATCTGCCAGAAAGTGACTAGTTGATATGCCTTTTTATTACTGCAGCTGCCTTGTTTTTTCTAGTCAAAATAAAAGAAAATCACAGGATCCTTAAAATAATAGCTGACAGCAGGTAGTTACTGAGAAATGCATGTCCCCGGCTCTTAACTTTGTAGCATCCATCCAGATGGCAGATTAGAGGCTGGGATCTGCAGGTTGGTGACAAATACACGGGTAATAGCATTCAGCTCGCCTAACTGTAAAAGTGAATTCACTATTCCTCTTTGATTGTAGACCTGACATGTCAGATGAGAGGCGGCTCTGGAAGAAGCTGCCAAAGCGATAGCACAAATAAATGCCAGACACAAGCGCCGCTTGATGTGGGATTACAAACACTGTACCTCTCATCAATTCAAATTTAGCTGATATGTAAAGTCAGCGGCGGTGTTAGATCAGACGAGCAGCGCAAACGCGGAGGGCTGACGGGTACCTGGGTACGGTTACGGGAACCCGGCGGCCCCTAATGACTTCTCCCCGCGACACGGCGGCGGGGATTGGTTTTGCCACGGGAAAGCAGCGCTCCTGGAATTGCGCTCGCGACATACGGCACGCGGGGCGCGCAGCAGGCGCCGCCTAATTTGTCCCTCTGCCCTTCCCTGCGCCGTGTTATCAATCACTTGACTTTGGAACAGCCCCGATCTATCTCCCATCTCCCTCCCTCTCTCCCTTTTTTTTTTTTTTGTNTGGTTTTCCCCCTTTTTCTTTCTTTTCCTGAGAAGCACAAAACCGAGCCCAGGAAAGAGGTGGCGGAGCTCGGTGGACACCTCTGACCGCTGACTTTGCACGGGGAAGGTCTTCCAGCAGCTCAATGACACCACCCAACGATTAGGGGCGCACCAGCTGAGGGGCTGCGGGCCGAGCCGTGCCCTCGGTGTTAGTGACAGGGCAGGAATCGCACGTTGGGGGAGTTTTGCGTTGTCATTGCACGGAAGCCATCCTCCGAAGAACAGAAACGATGGTTTCTAGTGCTCCCCGTGGTCTCAGTGTCCCTGAAGCTCAGGACCCTCATGCTTTCATGGCTGGCGTTGGAAAGAAGACGCTGAAAAAGGCAAAGCTCCTGTAGTCTGCGGCGGGAGGAACTTTATCCCCATATCCCTATCCCACCTCTTTTGCTTGTAACACACTGCCGTTTTATCAATATTCAAATACAGCGTCTCTTCTTCGCAATCTTCACACGTCTTGTTTTTTCCAATGAAGATGACGAGTGACATTATTGCTGGCGTTTGGAAAGACGCTTTACCTTATAATTAATCACAGCTCGGGGATTCATGTTCATAGGTGCCTTCAAACTCCAGTCTGCTCTTTCTTTGCTGGGAATAAAGCACTATCCATCAAAGTTAGCTTTTTAAAAAGTAAAGGTTATGTAAATTTCAGGAAATCCCACTTTATATATGGATTTGTTCAACAGGTATATGTAAGATAATACGAAAAAACATACGGCATATTAAAAACCTGTTTAAATAGGATAAATAAGTATACACGCATATTGTTTTTTGTTTCTAAAATGTCTATTTGTGACTTGTACTTTGCCTTGACTTGTAAAATCCATTCTTCTTGTACAGAACCTTTATACCACTCATCTGTCGCTACTTTATTGCTCATTTGCCGCTATTTTATTATTTATATGACAAATGGTATTGGAAAGCCAAATGCAAGAAAGACAGTGAAATCATAGCGTAAAACTGCTGACTCGCGTTTTCCAAAAATCAAATCCCTCCGACCCAGTCGTGGAGGAATTAGCTGAGCAGACCGCGTGGCCACCACTTCTGTCCCCAAAGAAGTCATCCTCTGGGTATCTCCTGTCTCCAGCAGGAGCTGGGCTCCGCCAGCCTGTCCTCCCAGGGCGCCCGAGTCTCCGTGCTGGTGGCGTTACATCCCGCGGCTGTAAGGCTGAATTCTGGCTCAGTTCAGGGGATTTAAAGCAACGGAAGCGGGAGCAGAATTTGGCCTAACTCCGTAATCTTTGCTCAAAATTAAAGCTCAACCAGATAAGAAGGAGCTTTTTTTTTTTGGTATTAAACTCTCATCTTGCCAATCTGGAAAAGCTTTTGTCGATCAGGCATACCCGTGGTTTCATCCAGGTCCCCATCTCTGTGTCGCCGTGTCGCTGCGGGGAAAACCGAGGATTTAGAGCAACAAACTGAAAAGTCATATGAGAACGTTGCAATCTGAAATCTTTTTAAGAGAATACAAGTGAGCAATCAGATTATCTGTCGGTTTCTCGCGCTGCTCAAGTTGTAATGTTTCACATAATTTGCCCCGACACTGAAAATCCGTCAGCTCTCTCTTCCCGAGGAGCCGTACGGCAGCAGCACCGGTCCTACAGCTCTCGCCCGTCTCCCCTTAGTACCCACAAAAAGTTTCTTCGCCGGAGATCTGCTTTTCGCGTACCTGATTTATTACCCACAATGTTATTGCATCATTTTTTTCCTAAATGATACCGATGCTCAAATAATTTTGTTTACCAGCCGGTCATCTAATCGTTGCTTTACGTAATCATGTTTACATTAAGTAGATAGGAACAATTAACTTTGTTTTAAGTGTAGTTATTTGAAATACAGTAGTGGTAATATCTGCCAGAAGCAAATAAACATATTAGCAGGAAATGCTTAAATGATCTGGATAACCCTATGAGCCAGCATAGCAGGTGGTAATATCCTGTTTTTAAATTACATTTCAGCAAGTGAACATAATAAATCCTCTTGTGTTATATATTTCGCTGGTAGCAACTTATACTCACATTATTCTATTTGACCTCATTACTGCTAATCATTATCACATTTTTAATAGCTGCCACAGTGAGTGAAACAGTTAATACAGTATTTCTTGCCGAAAGAGAGCCTGTCAGGTTATTGATGACAAATTAAAATTAATAAAGAAGATCTGTGTTGAATTTGAGGGAATGGAATAACTGCGAGCATCCAGATGATTGGAAAGGCCTCTGGGGTACTCTGCGAAGAGTAATGTTTTTGGTGTACGTGTATTGTCTTGAAAGGCACGCTAAAACTGCCAAATCTCCGCTTTTGCCTGGAAGACTTCCTGAAATAGGAGCTGTATTCTTTTGGCCCTCATCACATGTAATTTATCCCTGGGAGAGTTATTTCCCGCTCCGTACACCTCCGCTCGGCGCTGCAATAACAGCCGGTTGGTTGCTGGGGCTCCGCCGTTTTATTTACCTCGCTGAGCATCTTGACAAGAACCGTCCCCAGCAGGTCCGGATGAGGCAGTAAATAAGTAAAAGTCCAATACCGAATTCCTGCCGTGGCTCTTAGCTGAAAATTTCACCTCTTGCTATTTATTTAAAACTTTCTGGGGCCGTACAACCCTCCCGGGCAGCGGCGGCGAAGCATCGCTACCCGGTGTCCCACCGTCCCCCCCCTGCGCCGCGGAGCCGACGGGGGGTACCGGGCGCGCTAACTAACTGGCTCTATGAAAAATTAATGCATTTACATATCCTCCGCACGCTCCCGCCCGTCTTTAAAGAGCGGTGTTTATTAGAGGTGAGGGCTCCGCGGGGACGGGGCGGCCGCGTGGCGGGAGCCGTTCCCCGTCGGGGAGGGCAGTTCAAGGCCATCCCGAGGTCCTGAATTAATTGAACGTCGCGGTATTAGCTCAGTCCTTAGCAGACAGTAGTCCACACCGCGGAATCACCAGACATAATTTTGACTGTGCCCAGGAGGCATACCGGGGAGACTGAATTATCTCTTACCAAAAGAGAAAGTAGTCCTTTGAGGTCAACGGCGGAGGTCGTCGGTGGGTCAGCGCAGAGAAACGCCAACGCGAGATCTGCCCTAAAAAAAGCAAAAAAAAAAAAATAATGGTCCAATTACCGCGCGTAAGCAAGAGGTGCGGAATTTTTTCACACAAAGGGGTTTTTTGGGTTTTTTTTTTTTTGGAATGGAGAAGGAGCTGGCAGCCGGTAACAGAAGTAGCGATGCAGGGAGGTATTCGCATGAATTTTTTGGGAAGGAAAATAGAAGGTGCGGCCGTTAATTGCTTGGGAAACGTCAGGCTGCAGAGCTGCCGGGTGGCGTCCAGCGGATCCATCCGTATTTTCTCAGAGTGTAAAACAAAGCTCTGGTGCGTCACGTGCTCTTCTGGAACGTTAATATGCTCTGCGTACAGAAGGACGATGTCTCGTCTTTAAAAGCATCGCCTAAACGAGGAGCAGCCAAAAAATAGGGTTGTTTTTTTTAGGAGTTCTTTAGAACTAGCCCCATTTGCAAGGGGGGAAAAGCGGCGTTGTGGGCTTCCGAGTTGTAGAAAACTGGAGCAAATTCGAGAGCTGTGAACTCTGTCTAAAGGTTCAACCCCAGCAACCCCTTCCCCTGCCGCCAGCCCAACATGGGCGCTCCTTGTCCGGTCCCGAAGCTGAGCCAACGGCCGTGCAATTAAAAGATTTGGGGCATTTCGACCTCCATCTGTGCCTAGAAATGCAGCTTTTCACGTAGGGTTAAAGCGCTGAAGGTACAACTTTGTGCGGTTTGCAGCTCGCCTGGTTGACAAACACCACTCAAATTGCTCTGCCGGTGAGATTTGAAATAAAAATATAGGAAATGAGGAGTTAATTCAATTAAACGCTTTCCCACCCACATTTTACCTTTCCTCACCGCTCAAGGGAATCATTCATGGAATGTATATCACCAGCAGACTTATTTTTACCATTATTTTTAACTTAATGAGTATACCTTACACATCAGAGAGAAAGTACAAAGGTTAAATTTTACATTAAGAGCACATTGCAACATGGTATGCAAATATTCCTATGCAAATCTAAAGCCACCGGAAGATAAATGTGTTATATTTTTAACCAGTTAACTATGACGGTGAAGTATGGTGCGAGATATTCAGTAGTTTCGTTTTATATCTTTCTTGTAAATAATGCATAAAGTATGTAGATGTTGTCAAAATATGATTAAGCTATTAGCTTTATAGTTTTCATAGTTAAGAATGTGTTCAGCATGTAGCTCATAATAACTCATTTCTAAACGCAGACACCATTATAAAATATTTCTTGTTCAAGTGAATGTTATCATGTGACATAATGATTTTGCTTAAAACCAAGTTAAATGAGGAGTAAAATTAAACAATATTGCATGAATTGTGTTTGACTAATTTTGTGTCACATTATATTAGCCAAGCTTTCAAAATATGTGTTAATGACAAATAGTGTAAGCCCCGAACATACTTTATATGTCTGTAAAATCACCCTTAAGTCATTAGCTTTTAAAGGTTCATTTTGTTTGCAGTTTTTGTAGCCACTGGCTTTTTAGTGATTACTTTTGTCTATGAAACTAGACATGATTAAAAAAGAGATATTTTACATAAGTCTTTGGGACTTATTGCCATATTATGGGGGCATACTGTGTGCATTAAACCAATGTCTCATAATTGATGAGCTCTACAGTTTTGAGGTAAACATAGTTAAGGGTGAATTTTAATGTTTGTGTCATATTTACAAAAGAACCACACTGAGCTTTTAATCAACAGTTTGTTTCTTTTATGTCTGGATTTATCTGTTGCCCGCTACGCAAATCTTTCACACCAAATGCAACGGAAGTCTTGCAGATCTCTGGGTTTAATTCAAAAAAACCCAAATTCACTTCAATAAGATAAATGTCTCCTTCTGGCGTGCCGTAAGTGCCACCAGAGTTTGGCACGCAGGGAAAGACTTCTTCGTACTTATCGTCGGCGGGGCAAGACTATGCATAAAGGGGTCATGATGCCAAAACAGAGCATTGCTTTCTTTTCTGGATGAGCATCAGGGCTTACCCAAGCCCAGATGGACATCTCCTGTCTTTATTTAGCCATTTTTCCTGAAACTGGCTGTTATTTTTTCCCTCTCTCCCTGTGTCTCGCTTGAGACAGAGAGGGAAGGTGGGCGTCCAGCCGAGCGCCGCATCTCCTCCCGGGGATTTCAGAGAGGCGTCTGCCCCATCGCCGGTCACTCAGGAACACAGAGTGGTCGTTCCACCCGAGAGCAGGGCCAGGCAGGGATAGTACCAGCTCTTCAGTCTTTCCTCAGAGGGAAATAAAAAAAGGCTTTTTATGTGGTGATCTCTTCCTATATATGTTTAGCTACTAAAAAGAAGGAAAAAAAAAGCCCTCCCAATGGGCTAGGGTGGTGCTGAGGAATGCCAAATGGTTGGGTGGGAGGTAAGGGCAAGAGCTGAGGGAGGTGGGAAGGTGCAGAGAGAAGGCAACGGGGTGTTTTTTAGTGTTTCAATGCTCAACTTCTTTGATAAAATCTTCATTCTGCCCACCCTACCCTTGTGCCTTAGAAAGCTACAGCTTTATCTCAAGAATTTTCCCTCTGGACACTTGTCAGAACAAAGAGTATGGACTTTGCATATCATTTATCCTCTTGTATATAAGGAGCTTGTCACATCTTAATGTTGAACCTCACCAGAGAGCAGACCTCTCGAGCACTCGGCGCTCTGCTTTGCATTTGGGTGGGAAAAGCGGATCTGCGGTGCCGCTCCGGCTCCTGCCTGCCTCTCGCGGCCGCTCTGCCCGCTCCAACCGCGCAACACGTGCCGTCGGCTCCATGGCATGGAAGGGGAGCAATAACGACGTGGGAGAGGAGCTGGGCAGGGTTGAGAGCCGAGAGAAACCCTGGGAAAGACTGGGGAGTCCTGGAAATCACTTCTGAGGTGGCCAAATTCCTATAGTCCCTGCTTTCATTGAACTTCTGATGTGCTTTTGTAGTATGTCCATGGAATGAAAATTGGTCATAAGGACTCGACTTTGATATCTCCAGAATGGTATTGAAATGATTGTATTTGTGTGCATCCTTCATTAATAAAGAAATAATAAAAAAAAACCCAAACCAACAAGTTACATTCTGCAATTACCCTTCTGATGTATTGTCAGGGTTTGAACCCAAAGCCTTCATAATAAAAACTTGGCCTTCTTTTGCTGTGAAAGAAAGAGTATATTGTCACCTGGGGGATGTCTCCTGGCACTAGGAGACAGGGAGGATCTGGCTCATGTGTTTGGACCAGCTGATGCCCTCCCTCCTCAGCCAGGACCACCTCCTGCGGCTCTGCTGGGTCCTGGTCACTGACCCCGGGCTGAGGTCCCAGTCTGCCATCCCAGTTGCCCAAGAGCTGGGTGAAGAAGTGCCCTGTGAAGTGCCCAAGAGCTGGGTGAAGAGGTGGGACATGAGCATATCACTGCTCTTTGAGTTTCTAAAAATAAATATCACGATGAAGACCTTTCACAGTGGAAGGTATTAAACAATCCTGACATAGTGATCACTGAGGAAAGGAGATGGTCTCAGACATTCGGACTATCAAAACCTCAAGTTTAATTTAGTTCTTTACCAATGGGACTGCTTTCATGCATCGCACTTGGCTACTTGAGTCCTTTGAATGCCAAAATATTTAACAACAGCCGTGGGACCAGGGATTTTCTCAGGCCTGGAGTTTACGACATGTGGGAATGGTTGAGCCTTGGCTTCCACTTCAGGGAAAATGGTGGCAACGTTCTTCTCTTGCCTGTGTGATGCCCTGCACATGTGCAATGGATGCCAGTGTAGATACTCCACTGTGTTGTGTTAAAGGCAGGTGATGGGAATGTATCTATGACAGACAAGAAATGTGCAGCTTGTTTAAGGTGAAGCAGAACCAGTTGTCAGCTTCAGACTCTGGCTGGCAAGAAAACCTGTTACAACTTCCCCAACAGCTGAGGGTTCAGTTTTATACTGTGTTCAAATGTGTTCTTGTGTTTGAGGAAAGTCTCTTTTTGTGTGTGTGTCTGACTCCAGAGAGGCAATAGAGTGACTCTCTCTCCATGGCCTTTTCACAGAGCCGAAGCTGAGCTCATGTGGACTAAAGACTCTCTTAGTCCCCATCCTCTGGTAACGTCAGGACATCTCAGTTATGTTCCTCTGGTTATTCAAGAGGTTCATTGAGGTCCACTCTGAGTATGAATGGAGTTGCAAAGATGAAGGTGGGGTGTATTAAACAGAGGAAAACCACAAGATATTGCAAAATTGCATGCTGAGCAGCCAGCGAGCCACAGCACCAGCGCTGGAGTCCACGGTCCCTTGGATGCAGTGGGCTGCAGAGTGGACTTCAGAGAGTGCAGGCGTATCCAGTACCCCAGTGTTCAAAACCACTTAGCCTCAAAATTATTTGCTCTTTCAATAACTTATAGGTTATTTTGCTGCTGTCATTCATAGAAGGGGAAGACAAGAGAAACACACTAAAATCATAGAATGATAGAATCATAGAATTGTCTAGGTTGGAAGAGACCCTTGGGATCATCGAGTCCAACCATCTACCCTACTCTACAAAGTTCTCCCCTACACCATATCCCCCAACACCACATCTAAACGGCTCTTAAACACCTCCAGGGATGGTGACTCAACCCCCTCCCTGGGCAGCCTATTCCAATGCCCGACCACTCTTTCTGGGAAAAATTCTTTCCTAATGTTCAGTCTAAATCTCCCCTGTTGGAGCTTAAAGCCATTCCCTCTTGTTCTGTCAAAATGTCGAAGAAAAGCAAATGATCTCCATTAGGTATCTAGTCTCCTCACTGGAGTGGAGCTCCACTGGTGTACCTTTAAAGCACAGGTGGCCAGTTTGGACCAGCCTGGTTTAGGCACGTGTCTTCAGACACATGCCCCAAACCCCAACTGCAGCAAGGAAAGGTGATTTCATTCCCAGCAGCCCAAAGTGCAATTTGGCAGAGTGCCCCAATGAATAAAGCGGTGGGCTTCTACTCTGGAGGTGCGGTTTCCTTATCACCGTTGAATGGCACGGGGTAGGTCACCTGCGTTCTGCATCTCATTTTCCCGTTGAGAAAACGGATCTACAAGGTGCTGTAAGACTTGCTGTTTACATGTCCTACGTGGAAATTAAAGGGAACTATTCTCAGCTTTAATTTTGGGGAGTATAACATCCATCTCAAATTTCAAACTGCTGAAATAAAAAACAAATCTTGTAAATGAAATTGAAATAATAGAACACAAACCTCCTCTATTTGAAAGATGCGGAAGTCCAATACTGCAAACTCCAACAGTCCCTAGAAGAATTCTTGGGACTATTTATCTGCGGTAAAGTTGGTGTCAGTGTTTTTTGAGGATTAGAGTCAAATCCAATTGCTCTTCTGCATGGAAAGGTACCACCGCTGCCAGGTGGAGGTACGGGTCTCGAGCGTTAGCAGAGGAGACAGCTCTGGAAGGAGGATCTGGTGGGTTGGGCGCCAGCGGCAGCAGGGAGTGGTAGAATAACCTTCTGAAGAAGGCAAGGACCAGACAACTCAGTTTTGTTTATTTTTCCAGAATTTTTAACCAGGTAAAATACGTTCTGAATATTGAGGGTTTCTGAAAGGACGTGCAAGAAGCATTATGATTCCTTCATTTTGCTAATTTTCAAATTTCACTTGGAAGTTCAGCGGCCTTTCTGACAGCTTTCAGAAGAGAAAGGCCGACAGGGAGGATGTTGAACACCAGAATGGTTGGAGACGGTCCTGATCATATTAGCTAATGCTCTGCCGGCTCCTGATTGATGCTCCGGGTTCAATCTGTCGCGGTGCAATGACAGCTCTGCCACAGTACTACACGGAGTTGATTGAGCTGGTGATTTCCATAGCTGTTTCTGGAAGATCAGTAGAAGAAAAACAAAGCAGGTGAAATGGATAGCTAGCAGTGAAGCTGTTTAAATATTTATAAAACAGTTAGCTAAGATTCAGGATCCATTTAACATATCCAAATTTGATACATTAAGATGAATAATTGCTCTTCTGTAATACCATTCCATTTATTTATTTATATATTTATTTCTTCTTTAAAATTGTATTACTACCTTCCCTATGACATGGATAAAGTTTTTGAAAGTAACGTATTGTCCTTGGATCAAACTCTGAATGATCATTTAATGTCAATCTGGAATAATGCCATTTTTATGCAAAGAGTTCTTGATTTACATTGCTGTGTTGAGAACAGAAATTGGAAAAGAAAAGAAAAGAAAAGAAAAGAAAAGAAAAGAAAAGAAAAGAAAAGAAAAGAAAAGAAAAGAAAAGAAAAGAAAAGAAAAGAAAAGAAAAGAAAAGAGGAGTTCTTATTTGCCCAAAAGAGTTTGTTTCAAGGAAAAAAAAAATAGTATTTTATTTCCAACCTGGAAAGTTGCAATGTTGTAACAACAGAAAAATTCCATAAATTAATCTAGAAATAGCTTTTAAAATTAAAATAAAAACTGTCTATTTTTTTAGAATGCAAGAGTTACATCTGAAGGAAAATATTTGATGTTTTAAATTCAACGATGTTCCCCAGACCCTCTAGTGCAGCCCAGTGTATGCTTAGAAAGAGCTACTTCATCTATTTAATTAAGAGAAACTACTATCAAAGCAGATTTCGCATTTAAAATTCGTGTTTAAACTTCTCACAGATTAAGTGAGCTTAAACAGTTGCTATTCCTGACTTTAACAGCATTATAAAATACATTAGAGATTGAGAGGATAAAATTCTGCCATGTTAGGTTATAACCTAACTGCTATTTGCAGTTGTAAGGACTACTAATGGCGCAGGGACAAGATTTATTATAGTAAAGACATCCTGCTTAACATTACCCTTGTCATTCCATTAATAATGACTGCTTATGAGCCATCTCCTTGGCATCTTTGTTGTCCTGAAAACTTAAAACTCGCAGCACAATTCTTTACGATGTGCTACATTGCCCCCTCTGGGTATTCCTGACCATTATCCCATTTGGTTATATTCAAAACTGCTGCCTCCTGAGAGAGCATTAGGGCCGACCTTTAACCCTGCAATATTCTTGGTTCAAATGGCGTAATAACATGTAGTGAATATTTACAAGCATACTTATACTATAATAGAGTACTGCTGTGAACATTAGCACATATTTTCTGCTCAATCAGGCTTTGATGTAGAGCTCGGCTCGTACCCTGGAGAAAACGCAGTCCCCAATAAGCTGTGCTAGTGAAACACCCTTGAACCTAAACAGCTCGCACAACGTAAACCGCCGCCGTGCAGATTAGCAGGCGAACGTATACGTTTGCGGGGCCGCCGGTCCCAGCAGCGGGACGCCGTGCCGCGTAACGGCTGCGAGAGTCTCTTCGCCCCGGGAACGCGGAGGGGGAGGCGCAGCGGGGACCCGGGGTTCTCGCGGCGCCCGTTACGGGGGATGGAGGAAAGGTGGTCTTATCCGTGGAAAGAAAATTAAAAGCCATAAGCCATCGGGACAGCGCGGCGTTTCCCCTTTCCTACCCGCTTTCTCAGCGGCCGTGGGGGAAACTGCGTGGCATGCTGCTGACTTCCCGCTTCTCTCTCCGTCCCTGCCCGTGACATCCTTGCGCGGGGCTCCCTTTCCTCGCCGTCATCCCAGGAACCTGCCGCGCGTTTTCTGAGGTGACGTGGAAGAGCCCTGGCAGCGGCCGTACCAACCCGCCTTGCTTCCAGAGCGCTCCCTTGAATCGTCGCCTCTCGCTGCAGGTCTGGCAGCGCTGGCTGTGCTGGGACAGGATGCTTCATGGGAATTATTCTGCTCCTGCCCCAAAATTCCCTACCTTTTCTCCCCACCCCCAAGCGACAGACCTTAAAAACCTTATAGAAAGTGGTGGCAGAATCATAGACTGGTAGAGTGGTAGAATCATAGACTGGTTTAGGTTGGAAGGGACCTTGAAGATCATCCAGTTCCCCCCCCTGCCCTGGGCAGGGACACCTCCCACCAGCCCAGGTTGCTCCAAGCCTCGTCCAACCTGGCCTTGAACACCTCCAGGGATGGGGCAGCCACAGCTTCTCTGGGCAACCTGCGCCAGGGGCTCACCGCCCTCACAGGGAAACATTTCTTCCTAATATCTCATCTAAATCTCCCCTCTTTCAGTGTAAAAGCGTTCCCCCTCCTCCTATCGCTTAACTCCTGGGAGTCCCTCCCCAGCTCTCCTGTAGCCCCTTTAGGCACTGGAAAGGGCTCTCAGGTCTCCCCAGAGCCTTCTCTTCTCCAGGCTGAACACCTCCAACTCTCTCAGCCTGATGATAATTTCGCAGGTATCATGGGAACTGGACATCATCAGGGCTCTTTTATGTTTATAGGAGAACATCTCCCCTCTCTGATAGTTGTGGCATCCATGTGCCTTCACATGATGTTGTCCTCCGTCTGCAACCAGTGTCCTTCCCTACCCCACTCCTTGTCCTGCCCTGGTGCCTGTGGAGCCACCCTCTCCATCCCAACTGCACTTTCCCCACCAACCCAAAATATCCCTGAAGTCCTCTTCCTCCCCACCTCTCCCCCTGGCCACCCGCTTGCTCCCTCACTGTCCAGCTGTACCTGCTCTGTCCTGCCCCCCATCAGCACACCCCTTCCTTTTACTATCCTTTACTGGATGGAAACGGTGGGGCGTCCGTAGGTGCTCGCTGCCCCGAACCATCACGCACGTCCAAAGTGATGTACATCACCTTGGCACGATGCAGAGGTGAAATCTAGAGCACCAAAAAAGTCTATCTCAGCCGGGTTAATGGCTTTAATATTAATTTGGGTGTAGATTTTTATAGTTTTGTTCCCCTTGATCACTGTTTTCTCCTTCCTTCAGAACAAAGCT
>VUYV01000063.1:2293795-2317687 GCA_008711295.1 Anarhynchus alexandrinus | reverse complement strand
CCACCCAACCCAACTCTCCAGCCTGTCCAGGTCACGCTGAACAGTGGCACAGCCTTCTGCGTGTCAGCCACCCCTCCAATATGTGTATAATTACATGCATATATGTATATTCAACATTGTGCATATCNGACCCTACACTTGCCCTTCTTGAACTTCATAAGGCTTCTCTCCACCCAACTCTCCAGCCTGTCCAGGTCACGCTGAACAGTGGCACAGCCTTCTGCGTGTCAGCCACCCCTCCAATATGTGTATAATTACATGCATATATGTATATTCAACATGTATATGTGCATATCTTTATATACAAAAAAAGTAATAAGCCGTGAAATGGCACGACCAGCCAAGGACAGAGCAGCAGTATTTCTGTACATAATTTCTCACCCCCTTTGTAAGGGTGCCGTCACGCAACGGGAGGACCTCAGGACGTCCCAACGGACTCTTTCAGTGCCAACAGAAAACCCGAGCCTTTTGAAGAGTTGGAGAAGTCCTTAAATCCAATTAAAGCCTTGCGCCGCGAGGCCCGAGGGGCATGGAGGAGGGCAAACCCCCTTCCCCGGGGACAACCAGCCCCGGCAGCGTGTGTTGGAGTCTCTGCGAGTTGGCCCGTCCTCCTGCACGCCTGGGCCAGGTATTTGCTTGCACATCTCTGCCTGTGATGATTAAGACAGGAGAGCTGCGTCTGCGCTTGGACACATACAGGTTAAACCAATGTTATCTGAAAAAAAAGAAGATTTTTTTTTTTTTTTAAATTTTTATTATTATTTGGGAAAAGTTGCCGATGGGTATTGCTGCGGCGCGGGGGTCTGGGCAGCGGAGGAGCCCAGCGGCTTTCTTCAGGTTATTAGGGGTTTCTTCCTCTTTCCCCTGGCTGCTGCCAACCAATTTGTATTTTGAAGGAAGCCTGCAAGAAATTTTGTGTTTTCTTCAATTCTTCCAGTTTATTTCTGTTCACATAGCTCTCCTTTTTCCCCCCATTGGCAGTAAATCCTTAGGCTGAGCCATCCATTTATTACCAGTTGGCAGTTGTTCAGTCTTCCAGTCTACAGTGATCTGTTTTTAGCTGCCAATAGTGCAGCATTAACAATTCTGTTCTGATATTTATCTGTGGCAGTGTCTTTTGTTAAATGAAAAATACAAAGTTTAGGACATACTGTATTGGTATTTTTATTGCATCAGGTAGGGCACTTAAAAGTTCCCTCCAATATTTTTCGAACGCGGGATAACATCTCCAGCCCTCTGTGCATCCCATCGTGCAGTTTTCTCCTATTTATTTTTCCAATGCTGCTTCCCTGAAAAATGAGGGTTGGATGGGAATACTCCTTGTTTTCTTCCCGATGATTTTATAGAAAAATATCCACGCAATGAAAAGCAGTGAATAACTTATTGATAGTAATTTTTTCCATTTTTCTCCTGTAATTATCCGCACTTTTACATGGGAAAGTATTTTGCACCCCTGTAGGTCCCACCTGGGGGGTGGGATAAAGCCCAGGGCTTTATCGGGGGAGGACTCAGGCCGCGAGCTGGCGCTTACGCTCGCCGAGCCGGGCTGTGGGCTGCACGCACACCGGCATGCCTTTCTTATATATTGATTTATTTATTTATCCATTTGGGTTTTTTAACGGTTGGAGAATGGCGTGGGTTATAAACTGCATTAACATAAGGAAGCTCTCACTTGATAATTGTGTTTTACACTCTTTTGGTTTTTTTTCTTCCCCCCCCCTCCCCCGAATGTTGGTGGCTTTAATTGAGCAGCCCGCAGATGGATTGGATAAAAGATACGTTTCACAACGCGTCTACATCTTTCTTCAGTCGTCGTATACTTAAATTGCAAATTCTCCTGAACTGTAACCCAGTGTCTTATGGCTCTTGATTCTACATTTCCCTACAGATCTTCTATCTTCAGTGGTGTCAGAGCTGGAGGATGTGACTGTTAGTAAAAGGTATAGTGATATTAAATAGCAGAAATCCCCCTCCATTCCAATGACGTTAAGGGTCTGATTTTCAATGCATGATCGCAGCCCAGAAGGCCAACCGCACCCTGGGCTGCATCAGCAGAAGTGTGGCCAGCAGGGCGAGGGGGGGATTCTGCCCCTCTACTCCACTCTCGTGAGACCCCACCTGGAGCACTGCGTCCAGCTCTGGAGTCCCCAACAGAAGAAGGACATGGACCTGCTGGAGCGTGGCCAGAGGAGGGCCACGAGGATGATCCGAGGGCTGGAGCACCTCTCCTATGAGGAGAGGCTGAAGGAGTTGGGGCTGTTCAGCCTGGAGAAGAGAAGGCTCCGGGGAGGTCTTATTGCGGCCTTCCAGTCCCTAAAGGGGGCCTACAGGAGAGCTGCGGAAGGACTTTTTACTGGGGCATGGAGTGATAGGACGAGGGGGAATGGCTTCAAACTGGAAGAGGGCAGGTTTAGATTGAACATCAGGAAGAAGTTTTTCCCTGTGAGGGTGGTGAGGCACTGTCCCAGGTTGCCCAGAGAGGTTGTTGAGGCCCCATCCCTGGAGGTGTTCAATGGACGTGGCCTTGGACAACCTGGTCTGGTGGGAGATGTCCCTGCCTATGGCAGGGGGGTTGGAACTCAATGATCTTCAAGGTCCTTTCCAACCTAAACCATTCTATGATTCTATGATTTAAGACCACCAAGACAGAAACCTGAGGAAGAAGAACCTCTGTAGATACTTCGGTCCCGCATGGGCAGATGCTGCATCCCACTTTTGGTCCCGATGCGATGCAGGTGAAGAATCACTTGGCAATCTGTAACGCAAACCGCGACAGGCCACTTTTTCTGCCAAATTTCACGTCCTGCTTTCCACTGGAAAATTTTTCCTGGACCAGCTCGAGCTGGGAGGCGGCCGGTGCTGGTTCAGGATGCAGAGGAGCCCCGCGGCACAGGTTCGCACGCCGGCCGCCGCGTCCTGGCAGGCAGGAGCCGCCCTGATTGGAAACTCCGCTGATCGATGAGAAAGGCAAAACCTCCAATAAATTCCGCCTGTCAAAGGCATCGTCCAGGAAAGAGGTTGTTCGGTCTGAGATGAGGCTTGGCAAATTTATAAGCGTCTGGGAACGGGGTTGTAGATGAGGGAATTTAAGTCACCGTTAACATCGGGCTATAATGTACTATGACTTTACATGCGTAATTTTAATTTCCAGAAACAGGCTTTGATGCCAAATGCTTTATAGTCAGTGGAAGGACTTCCAACAACTTGAGTCAGTTTGATATCTGGCCTGCACTGACAAAACCCAGAGTGAACATGTTTTCTTGTACTTAAAATTAAAGATACCTTCTTTTTTGATGCTTCAGCACTTTTTTTCTCCCTCCCCTAGTGGTTTTTTTTCTGCTTTTTTTTTTTAATATGGCCATAAAAAAATACATTTTCTCAAAATCCGGTGTTTAAAAGCACGGAAAGCGCATGCCTTGAACCCTTACGCTGAAGATGTGGCATGGGCACCTTTCCCTCTTGGGGTTTCCCTCTTGCCGATTGTGCTCGTGTTCGTGAGAGGCTGTTGCTGTGGCACAAACCTTTCTGGGGATTTAATCACCTGTATTACTTTGCATTAAAAAGTTTTACTAATCTCCTGCTTAAAATTGCTTCTGAAAATTTGTAGGGCCAAGGTTCTTAGCACAGTACTCTGTTCCCATCGGTGATGGGGTTTTTTTTTCAAGATTCACAGAATCGCAGTGAGGTCACAGTATTTCTTCTTTATCTTGGGAGTGTCACAGCTGATGATACTTTGCTAAATATACTGAGTTTTAAAAGTCATCCGAAGGTGGGTGGCTGTGAAACCCCTCTGGGGCAGGGATGAGTGGGGCTGTGGGAAGGGGGGTGTGGGATGCACCGCTGCCTCCGGTCACTGCTTCAATTTCTACGTATTGAAGATTTTTGGGGTGGTGCGTGTGCCTTTGGCTCAGGGCACAGCTGCTGGATATCAGTAAGTGGGGCTGCTTTGCCCTGGGCCCTTTGGTGGTGTGTGCTGGAGTGTGGGATGGGATCGGGTCCTTTCACCTCTAACGGATTCAGGCTTAGGTAAGATTCTTTTTTCCTTCTTTTTTTTTTTTTTTCTTCTTTTTTTTTTCCCCCGATGCCTTTTTTTTCTTCTGAAATGTAACTGTTTATAATCAGTTTAATGCAGATGAAACCATTACTTCTTCACTCTTCAGAAACTCTTTATGCTTCTTAATTAAAGCCTTTGTCTGAACACAAAATAATTAATACATAAAATGAAGCAGAGGGAAAAAATCAACTGTGAAACTAGTCACTCAGTTGTATATTTAAACAATATTTAATCATTAGAGTAACACAGTGCTTGCACTTTTGGAAAGAAAACAAGCCTTATACTTCATGTTTATTTAACACTTTGACTAGTTCATTCTTGGAGGTATGAAATGAGGCTTATAGAGTGCCAGAGCAGTAAATCATATGTTCTGAAAATTACTGGGTCTTAAACAGTAGTGTCATTTTAAACCTAAACAGTTCAGTGGTGAACCAGCGTATAAAACTGACCTCTTATAACAACATCTACTGTTTACACTGAAAGGCAAGTAAAGGAAATAAAAACAAGGCATAAAATATGGTGTAGCGAGGATGTCATGTACTTGTGTTTCTGCCTCTATTCTGGGTACTGATGGGTACGATAACTTCCATACAGCTAATGCGTTAAAGACAGTAGATGCAAAAAATGCTGTGCATATAGATGTATGTTCATATACCAACCGTGTATAGACAAAACTTGGGCAGCATCTGACACGCAAGCACTTTCCATCGATATTTGCTCAGATTTTAAACCATGTTTGTTTTGGCAATGTGCTCGCTCACTTTATAATAACCTTTATTTTCTTTTTTTACCGGTGTTCTAATGAAAGAGTTTATTGTCAGGAATATTTGTTGGGGAAAAAAAAAACCCAAAACAAATTCAAAGCAAATATTCAGTTTCTTTTGTGGCGAATGTTTGAGTTTGTAGGTGTGACCAGCTCGCACTCCGCTGGCAAGCGCGACGGCGCGGGTTGGCCGTGGGTCGCGTGTCGGCTCTCAGCACCAGCTCTGCGCTTGGGCTCCAGTACGGAATAACCAGAGAGTTTGGCTCAAGAGCAATCATTTGGGCCAAAATTGTTCCTTGACATTTTTTACCAAGTCATACTTCAGCGAGGAGCGGGCAGACAAGATTTTGTGTGATACGTGGGTGAATATCTCCAGTGAAAACCCGGAGACTCCCCTCGCCCTGAAACACCGGTCGTCTCCGCGGTGTGGAGATGTGATACGTTCCAAATCCCTTCGCCGAGTCTGGCCCCGTTCAGTACTGATGCAGTTTATTACGCAGCCTCAGAGGAGCTGATGATGTTGTTCATCCTCCTAATTGGATAAATGCTGGCTCGGGGAGGTAAAAAAGCACCTTCCCAGCTGTCAGCCCTCGCCCCACGCATGGACCGCGCTGCCCAGGGATGCTCCTCCGGCCGCTCCGGCTCCTGGGCTGTTGGTGGGTCTGGTGCCCCCCTGCTTCTGTTCCAGCAAGTTTAGCAGTAAAAGTTGTAGGTTTGGGGTTTTTTTTTGTGTGGGGGTTTTTTTTGGTGGGGTTTTGTGGTTTTTTTTTTTGGTTTTTTTGTGTTTTTTCTTTTTCTTGAGAGGACAGTAGACAACTGAGCTCTCAGGACACACAGGTCATGGGCACAGTTACTACAGGAAGATGTTGATATCGCTTTGCTGTTTGATTCCGAGATGCTCCTTAGGTAAAAATCCTATGGGTTTTAAGGCTACGGACTACCAGATTGTCTCAGAAGTTGGTGACCAAAGGTGAAATCTTTGCTTTACTTTGCTTTTGAAGTAAAGAAGTCCTCCCTTAAGAACAGGTAATGGCATTTATTTCCCTGTTAACATCCCATTTGTCGTCAGTGCTTCTGCAAGAGGCTGCTGAGGAGAAGTGATGGGCTTCAATTTGGAGAGCACCTGGAAAGCCCTTTTTATTAGTTTGGATCCTGAATGAATGGACTATCGAAACTCTAATTATGAAGATTTTAAGAATGTGATCCTTCCATTAACTGTATCAGTTGTGTTTGTGAACTACGGAGAACTTGCATTATTAATGAGCACACAAGGTTAATATTAGTTTATTTATAATTTGGAATAGGACTTTTGAGTTAATCATACAAGTCATGCCACATTCAATTTTGATTAATGCATGAAGTTCACACAGGCTTTGTTAAACAAATATTTATTATGTGTGATCTATTATAAAGTAATAAAGCATTTTTTTCTCCATCCCAGGTCCTATATACAAATGTCTTCCGATATGTTGAAAACTCTAATGTGTGAGCAAACATCCTCTTGTTTATGAGGAAACTGAATAAATCATGAGCGCCCCCCGTGCGATTTTTTTTCTTTAAATTCAGATATAATCCCCCTTGCGTAGAATGGAGGTGGCTGCAGTTTGCAACGTCTTGCAGAGTGGTCTGCACGCACCACGTGGGTTTTCTCCTGCAGGCTGGTTTGTAGGATAGCTGCTATAATCCACCTCTTCTGGGGCTTGGAGCAACCTGGGCTGGTGGTAGGTGTCCCTGCCCATGGCAAGGGGTTGGAACTGGGTGATCTTCAAGGTCCCTTCCAACCTAAACCAGTCTATGATTCCAACCCAAACCATTCTGTGATTCTATGATTCTATTATGGCCAAATTACTAAAAATAATGAAGTAGTTCAACAACTTGGTGATACCAAAATATTGTTTTGTGAAGTTTTATGTTAGTCTTTGCTCACATGTGTGAGCCTGAGGCCGGTGAAAGCAACGGCAGGCTCTCCGGGGACATCTTTGCCAATGGATCTTGTTTTGAATGGAAGGAGTATTTTTTATTCTGCGAATTAAAAAATCCTATGTGCCGTTCAGCTTTTATGAAACACAGTCTTGTCAGTCACAAGTCTTTAAAAATGAAGTGTGATATGTGATATTATTAAGAATAGTAAGTACTCTTAATCTGTTTTTTGGTTCTGAAAAGAGTTAAGGACTTAATTTAAACCTTAGTAAAAGTAGAGAGACAGACATAGCAACTTGGTTCGAGTAGTCTGAGGCTTTAAAAAAAACTCCCTGAGTCACAAGGCTGAAGGTATAAATCCCATGAATTACAACATAGTTAATGAGTTTCTCTGGAAAGAGGGATATTTTCTTCCGAATGCCAATTTTGCCAAGTTTGTGTTGGGCAGTAGGTCACATCTTAAAATAGTTAGGAGGATTTAAGATTGTTTCATTTAGGGATGAAAGATATATTTTATTTAAAAATATGTAACTCTAAGTTTGTAATATATAATTTATGTGTAATTTATTCTGTTATAAATGATGCTCAGCCCCTCCCTCTACATAGACAAAGCGGGGTCTTGGTTCAGAAGGGCCTGTGGACGATTCAATGGTTTTATTTTATTTTATTTTTTAATCTTGGCTGTGAAATATTTCATTATGAAAACCAAATTTTTTTTGAAAAATGATCTGCCAAAAATACATGAATTTAACTTTTTTTTTTTTTTTTTTTGCTTTGGTCAGTAAAATAAACACTTAGGTGAGGAGCTAGGCGGCACCTGACTTAGCAAAGGCTCCCGCACCCGTCGGCGTTCGTTCAATCCAGACGTGTCTGCTTTAACCAGTTTCAGCGTAGCTGTTACAATTTTCATCTATAATATATGATCGGTTTGTAAGAATTTCCTCTACATGTGAGAAACATATTTAATGCTAACATTCTCAAATTGGAGTTAGTTATAAATAATGCACTAATAGATGTGAAACGGCGTAAATGATTCCTTTGTGTTGTACCTGTGAGGTTGTTAGTGCTTCTTTAAAAAACAAACAAAACCTCTTTTGCATGATATTTATTCCCATCTCTTCCATCAAAGGGGTTACAGTCTTTGTACCTTTTTATGTAAATTAAAAATCTTTAGCCAGTTCTGTGTCAAAAATAAATAGTTGAATGAGCTCGCAGACAACATTTATTTTGTATGTACATTAATGGGCACTTCCATTTTTTCCTGCAGGCTAGAATCCACTTTGAAATTCATGTTTGATAAATTCCCTGGCTTTCCGAGTAATTTAGCTGTCTATAGGGCTGTTGATCCTTTGAGTGTATTGCTGAACCATTGGGACTTGTGCACCACATCTGCATATCCAAGTTCAAATATATACTCAAGATGATTGGTTTAAACTTTAAGTTGTTGATCTTATTCCTGATAGATTTGTTAGATTGTCTCCCATTTCATTTCTAAAATCTGCGCCTAATCCATAAATACCCCTTCTTAAATATGCCTCCAATAAATTCACTGATTGACTTAGTCATTTTGTAAGCACGGAGCTAAATTAATATTCAGCATAGCCTAATAATCTTAAGACACAATGCTGTCTGATATTGTGTGTATGAATGAGAATTTGAGCGGGGCGCTTGCAGATCAGAGCGAGCCGAGGTGCTGCTTCCCAAAAAAGCAAGATCCCCTCTGAAAATAATTTTCCACCTTCAGAGCGTTTAAAAGGGATCGGGTTTTCACCGGGATATGAAATCAGTGAGCAAGGGTGCGGTTTATCGCTCTTCCTCAGCTTTTCCAGGACTGAAGCTAGTTTAGCTTTGCTTTTCCTCTTTTCCCGGAGAGCTGATTTAGGCTCTTGTTTGCGGTTCGAGCGTTCGGCAAGAGAGGTGAAACCCAAATTTACGACACTTGGAGAGCTACAGCAAGGAAGAGCCACCTGTGCATTGTAGCTGGACTTATTTCAAATACAAACTGTCCCGAACTGCGGCGCGATGCCCTCCAGACCAAAGGCACTCCTCCCCTGCCCTGTGTCCTCCCTCTGCTCTCGGCAGCCGGCGTGTTCCGACCGGGAACGGTGTACGCACACCAGCGATGGGCAGAGGGTTGGGGTGTTGTGTGGCCACCAAAGGGAAACAAGGACAGTGGCAAGAGGTGTGTAAACACGGGGTCTCGCTTCCTCTGGGCAGTTTTCACCTCTTCCTGCTCAGCTTATTTAGAATCATAGAATTGTCTGGGTTGGAAGAGACCCTTGGGATCATGGAGTCCAACCATCTACCCTACTCTACAAAGTTCTCCCCTACACCATATCCCCCAACACCACATCTAAACGGCTCTTAAACACCTCCAAGGATGGTGACTCAACCCCCTCCCTGGGCAGCCTATTCCAATGCCCGACCACTCTTTCTGGGAAAAATTCTTTCCGAATGTTCAGTCTAAATCTCCCCTGTTGGAGCTTGAAGCCATTCCCTCTTGTTCTGTCATTAATTACCTGTGAGAAGAGACCAGCACCGACCTCTCTACAGTGTCCTTTCAAATAGTTGTAGAGAGTGATGAGGTCTCCCCTATTTCAAATGTTGTAGGCTCCTTTCATATAAAGAAGTTGGATATTTAAAAGATCTCCCGTGAATATAGATTAATTAAAAAAATCCTTTTGGCCACCGCATCAACCACTCGGTTATAAAACTACTTGTCTGGTTCTCCGTGAGCGGGTACAATAGGATCTGAAATGTTCTGCGATGTGTGAGAACCCGTTCAAGTAATTCGAATTTAGAAGTATTTATTGTGGTGTTATAATTTTTGGAGGATTCACGTTAATTTTCTTTGCTCCATTTATTAAATTCCTTAACTCGAGAAGAGCAGACAGGGGTGCTTCGTCTCGCTGGAGGTGTGCGGTAGGTTAGCGGTGTGGGTGTAATAACCTCTTCTGACACTGACATAGCAGGAATTGCAATTACGCTTCTTTTTTGTTTCTGTTCTTTATGAGGAGATTATTCTAATAATGTACCTTGTGTGGTCTTTCAAGGTAAATTCCAATAAGTTCCTTGTCTTAATTAATAAACCCGATCTGACTAGTAGTACCAAGAGTCAAATTTAGAGTCTCTGGGGCCTTTTTGTGACAGAGAGGAAAAGAAATGCGGTGGGGAGGGTTTTCTTGGTTGTGTGGGTTTGGGGTTTTTGTTGTTGTTTTGTTTTGTTTTAATAATATGTGAAAACTTATCTCTGATTTAAAATTCTTAGCCAGGGTTTAATGAACTGAATTGATTAGCATCAAAAGGATTAAGGAAATACGTTTTGAAACAAGCCCAGATCTATGTACGTATCTCTCTGCCCTGTCTCACGGAGGTTAATGTTTATCCCCATAAAGTCTTTTGTTTTGTGCTGCATGCGCTTTTTGTAGAGGAGAAGAATGTGTGCAAGTGCCGCAGAAGGGGGAGAGTAGGAGTCCTCAACTCCGAAATTAAATTTTTCATTTTACATAAAATCAAGTTTGCTCAGAAGCAGTACCGCAGTGCCATAGTATTTAACATGATTTACTGCTTTGCTCACTTAAATTAACAAATTGGTCCATATTTCATCGAGGTAATTAAGCACATCTATAACCTTAATAATGTGACTTTCTCACAGGTGCGGTCCTACTGAAGTCCATCAGCCTAACTTTGTCTTCCAAACTGGGCACACCCAAAGCCCTTTGCTGAAGCAGACCCTTGCCGCCGGTATCTCCTTATTTTGGGGCTACCTGCAGCCCTCTCGTGTCTGCTGCTCTGTTCTGTCTTAACAGCGCCATTGTGTATGTTGGTTCGGAATGATTAGAGGACGAGTTTATCCCAAAAGTGGCTTTAGGTTTGTGATTAAGCCATCGGTCTGTCTTTGTCAGTAAGATATGAAATGAAAAACAGCAGACCCAAGCTTCGACGTCCTTCTGTTCCGAGTCGGTGCTTGGGAATTCACGTGGTGTGTTTCCAGTACTTTGCCCTGCCATTTTCTTCTGTGTTTCCTTTCTCTGCTGCACTTCATCTCCTGAAATATTGGACTCCACGGCTGCTGTGATCTTACTGCATGGTAAGGAAGAGGTGACAGATCTTTGGGCTCCTGAGAAGGCCCAGCCCAAGCAGAGGGAGTTTCCTGGGTGGAAAGTGGAAGAGCCCAGAGGCAGTGCTCCTGCGAGAGCATCATAGGACTTGAAATCAGAGAATCACAGAAGGGTTCGGGTTGGAGGGGACCTTTAAAGGCCATCTAGTCCACCCCCCCTGCCATCTTCAACTAGACCAGGTTGCTCAGAGCCCTGTCCAACCTGGCCTGGAATGTTTCCATGGATGGGGCAGCCACCACCCTCTGGGGAACCTGGGCCAGGGTTTCACCACCTTCACTGTAAAACATTTCTTCCTTATTTTTAGTCTAAATCTTCCCTCTTTCAGTTTAAAGCCATTGCCCCTCATCCTATTGCAACAGGCCCCACTAAAATGTTTGTTCCCATCTTTCTTATAAGCCCCCTTTTAACCTTTTCTGCCTGTTTGCCCTCTTCATTTTTCCGGTGAAAAAGTTTCCTTGGAGGAGCCCGTCAAGGGAGTGGAGACTGAGACATACCGACCAGCTCCGCTTCTTTCCAGCGTGTTTTCTTTGCCGCTATTTAGCAGGAAACATCGTTTGAATCCAGTTTCCCCAGCCTTGAAGTGACACCACCGCACTAAGAAAAAGGGAGTTGGTGTGTGTTGTGTAGGAGTGCGCGCATTCCGCTCGCGGGCCGAGATTTGCACGTTCGAAATCGCGCCGCGTTTGCCAGTCCCTCGAGCGGGTCTGGGCAGATCTGGAGGCAGCTCCGGGCATTGGCCTTGTCTCGCGCTTCGTGAGCTCTACACGGATTTTGCAGGCATGCCCACGAATGTTGGCAATGCCCGGCAGCTGCCTGCAGATGTGTAGGATGCGCGTGGGTTGGATGCACGTGCACATCACATGCGAGTGCTGTTTCGGTCCATCTTCCAATATTTCCATGGATTTCCTCCTCGATCCTCCTCAATTGTTAACGTGTTCAACCGGATAGAGAAAATCTCCCCGATTTTTACACCCCCGAAGCCTCCTGGGTTCTGCCGGGGTCGCTCTGACTGAATCTGAGCAGTACCTGTCCTTCTTCTGGCCTCTCGCCGCTCCGCAGAGCCATTCTGGGCGCTTTTCTGGGATTTCAGACATTTTTCTATTGTTCCCCTTTTTCCTGCTCGTTCTGAACATCTTCCTCTGGGACTTCACCTGGGATTGGGTCATTTCTAAGAGATTCTTTGGGGCTCTTTCCATTCCTTTACCACCCCCTCGATTTTCCTGTTTCACGTGCGGTGGCCGATGAAGCTGTCTGCTCCCCCCCCGGCCCCGCGGTCCTCCCCGGGGTACCCATTGCATCTCCTCCCATCCCTCCTCTCCTCTCCCCATCCCTCCCTCCCTCCCGTGGTGGCGCACCCGGCCCGGCTTCGCTGTAGTCAATTTTTGTTTCATCTTGTAGTCAGTATTACATAAATAGTGGAAGTTTGTCCTTGCCCCGGGTGATTGATGGGGCGGTATATTTGTACATATCGATTGAGATAAAAAATTAGTAGTTTGCAATAGGAAAGGCAAATTAGTCATCAGAAGGAAGGTGCTTGGAGTATTTTAAGAGTTCCTTGATTAATTCTCATGCCGTGAGTTCTTCTGACAGTAAGTTTTATGTCCTGAGATGTGGGAGGATGAGGCAGTAGTATCGGGTTATTGCAAATTTTACTTTTACTCCTCGCTGATTTATTTTACTGGCTCTTGCCGCGATTAGGCACAGAGGGCTAAAAATGACTTCATTTTGGGGTGACAACTGCAGTTTTCTGTGCTTGAATTAGGAGCCAGGAAGGAGGGTGGAGGTTTTAGCTACAAAATTATATTTCTTTTGCATGAAAATTAATATTTAAAAGCTAGGGTGTATAAAATGAAAATAGACTTTATCCATGGTGACAAGTCCATCAGTCGGATGTTACCTCTAAAGGAGGAAAAAACTAATTCTGTGATATACTGATAAGTCTGAGATGTAATTTTTTTCTCTGCTTACTTGACAATTTTTTTCCTAATCACCTTATTGAAAGCAGTTTTTAATAAGCATCATAGGAGGCTGAGAGCTCTTGATCTTCATCCTAAAATACTTTCCACTTTTCCAAGGATTTTGCAGCATGTTTTTTAGTTTTCCTTTATTGCAAACTATAATAGAATTCTTCCCAATAAAAAATGGCTTATATTTGCTACTTTTAATTTGTCCAAGAATAATTTAGATAGAAATTCCAATTACTTTGCAAAGAACACATTTGCTACTGTACTCTCGCAGCTTGTTTAAGAAGAAGTCTTTGATAATTTGCAAGCATTTCTCATGAAAGGCAATTTTACTTAACTTGAATCCAGAAGGAAAAAAAGATGCACAGAGGTTTCAATTTTTAAACTGATAACAAAGCACTATATTTGTGCTGTTACATTTGAGCACAAAGAGGCTGCAAAATAACCTTTTTTAGTTAATGGTAGAAAAAAGATTTAATTGCTCTGAAACACTTATTCTATGCATTATCTCTTTGATTAGAAGACGGTTGTAAATGACTTATTTAATGTAATTGCAAACTCTGGTATGGAAACCGAAAGAAAATTATATGCCTTTGCGGTCTGAGGAAGGGTGAGTTTGAACACTTTTAATTTTAAGAGTTTTCTGAAATTAGCAGAGGTGCGATGTTTAGGAATTAGACTTTTCTTGGATGTTGGAGTGTTGGTGCCCATTAGACTTGAATTTGGACAACACTGTTAGCGACGCGTGCCGTAAACCATGCCAGCACTTTTGCAGTTTTCTTAACGTCCGCTAGAGAGGTAAACGGTTCTCTCTCATCTCCTAAAATATTTTCAACTCTGGTGTGGTTGGGTAGCTAAGGGCGTAGGGTGTCCCTGCCACCTCGTCCCCACCTCGTGCCATCGGCCGGTTTTGCCCACTCAACAACACTCTTGGACTGTTCCCGGGATTCGCACTGTGAAAACGTCCACAATAAATGAGACACGGGAGATGGTTGTTTCATGCTGTGGATGCAGCTGGGTGTTACGATCGTGGTAACGTGCAGAAGTCAGAAATATGGGTGTAGGTATGGAAAAGAAGGAAAGGGTGAGTGTGTGAGGGCAACTAAGATGATTGAGGGATTGGAGCATCTCCCTTACGAGGAAAGGCTGAGAGCGCTGGGACTCTTTAGCCTGGAGAAGAGAAGGCTGAGGGGAGACCTTATTACTGCGTACAAGTATCTAAAGGGTGGGCTGAAGGAGGATGGAGCCAGACTCTTTCCAGTGGTTCCCAGTGACAGGACGAGGGGCAATGGGCACAAGTTGGAACATAGGAGGTTCCGTTCAAATACACGGACAAACGTCTTTCCGGTTGGAGTGGCAGAGCACTGCACAGGCTGCCCAGGGGGGTGGGGGAGTCCCCTTCCCTGGAGGTTTTCAAGCCCCGCCTGGATGCAGTGCTGAGTGCTGTGCTCTGGGCAATCCTGCTTTGGCAGGGGAGTGGGACGGGATGATCTCTAGAGGGCCCTTCCAACTCTGAAAATTCCGTGATTCCGTATGGGCAGACAGACTGCGTGTGGGTGGGGAAACTGGAGGGTCTGGGAACCCTTTAGTTGTACAACGGAAACTTCCACCCATGGACTGTTCCCACTGAGGGGAAGGACCGAGAGGAGTTTTCCCATGAGCTCTTTGTGGCGTGATGGCTGTCTGTGAGTGGCAACCACCCGAAATGCTGAGCAAGGAGCAACGTGCCAGCGCTCCCCGTGTCCAACCTGCCCCTTCGCCGTTCCCGCTCCGAGCCCTGGCCAGGGCAGGGGCTTTGCCAGGCTGCCCGCTGCCCACACCGGGGTCAGGGGCTGCGGCGCAAGGATGAGCGGGAGCAGAGGTGGGGAGCACCACACAAGTGTGGCTTGGCATGTACGGGACATGGTGATGGGGTCAGCCCTGGCTGGGAGCGCCCTCACACCCAGGAACAGCAGAAATAAATAAGGTGGGGTGAGCAGAAGGCAGTCCTTCTTGTCCGAGGGCTTTCCGTGGGGATCCTCAGCCCCTGCCTGGTTTGGGGAACTGCTCGTTCAGGTGCGGGGCTGATGAGCTCCAAGACCTCAGAGACCAAGTTCAGTATGTGCCTCGGGGTGGAGCATCAAAAATCTTCCCACCCCGGCGTGAGGTACCCACCCGCCCTCTGCTGTGGTGCTGGGCTCCAGATATTAAACAGAAACACCGGTTTTTTGTAGAGTGGATGAGGAGAGTTTGGCTGTGCGGTTTGCATTCGTAATTTTCTGCAGGTTGGGGGAGCACTGGGGGCTGTACGGAGAAGGGAGCATCCTCCGCGGGTGGCTGCTCTCTGCCACCGGCTCCTGTCCCTCCTGTCCTGTTCCTGATGGAACCGAGTGCCGTGCAGACTGACTTCACATGGGGCTGCTCGAGCCAGATGTGGAGCAGGGGTTGTGTGCGGAGTAACGCAAGGCTGTGGTAGTGCGTGTCATGCAGTCATCATTCGGCAAACAGAGGGTGCAGCAGGGCAGGAAAAAAAAAAAAAAAAAAGAATCAAGTTCTAAAAAGCCAAAACTGGAGTACTGCGTCCAGCTCTGGAGTCCCCAACATAAGAAGGACATGGACCTGCTGGAGCGTGTCCAGAGGAGGGCCACGAGGATGATCCGAGGGCTGGAGCACCTCTCCTATGAGGAGAGGCTGAGAGAGTTGGGGCTGTTCAGCCTGGAGAAGAGAAGGCTCCAGGGAGATCTTCTTGCGGCCTTCCAGTGCCTAAAGGGGGCCTACAGGAGAGCTGGGGAAGGACTTTTTACTGGGGCACGGAGTGATAGGACGGGGGGGAATGGCTTCAAACTGGAAGAGGGCAGGTTTAGATTGAACATTAGGAAGAAGTTTTTCACTGTGAGGGTGGTGAGGCACTGTCCCAGGTTGCCCAGAGAGGTTGTTGAGGCCCCAGCCCTGGAGGTGTTCAAGGCCAGGCTGGACGTGGCCTTGGGCAGCCTGGGCTGGTGGGAGGTGTCCCTGCCTATGGCAGGGGGGTTGGAACTCGATGATCTTCAAGGTCCTTTCCAACCTAAACCATTCTATGATTTTATGAAAACATATACAATTGTATGGGCAAAGATTTCACGTGGCTTTGTGCTGAATTTCCACGTGGCTTTGCTGCAGCTGCACAGATTCACTGGTTTGGGGGGAACTTTGGAGGGAACGCGCTCAGCCCACGGCGGTGCCCACCAGGCGGGGACGCTGCCCTGCGGCCCCAGGGACTGTGAAAGCGTCACCCTCCTTCTCCTTAGTAGCACTAAGTATGAGTTATAGCTATTTGCTCTCGAGTAACATACTCGATTACTCTTTTAAACCATTCTGTTAGACTTTCCAGCGAGTACAGTCAGTTCTCATTAGTTACCAGTTTAGAAGCCCATGGTATATTTAGACATCATATACATTTGTCAGTGAAGAGTCGCTTAAATGATCTACTTTGTGCACTGCTTAATTATGTTATTTTACTGTTCCTGAAAACCTGACACAAGGCAAATTTACATTACTGTGCTCCTAATTAGCCAATAATCCTTAAGGATTTGAATGATACATACCCAAAGTAATTTCCTCGTTCACTAAATATGAATTTCCTTACGTTAGGTTAAGAAGATGGCACAATGACAGCAGGCATCTTGATGATGACAGCTCTCAACATGTTTGTCTCCGGAGTCAAAATCTATTAAAAGACACATAATGATCTCAGCACTTTTCTTAAAGTGTGCAATGTGAAATCAATAGGTTTGTATACAAAGAGGAACAAAATTTACCTCTTTTAACAGTTGTTTGGTTGCCCGCCGCTCCAGACGACTGAATGGTGCAAAATATTTATAGTCCCGGTTTCCAAAACACGATCTCAGCTGTATCTCTTCGTGCGTTCACCATCTCTGCAGCTTCTTAGCTCAAACAGAAATGCAGACGTGGAGGTAGGCTGCTGCGAAAGAGGGGCCTCGTCGGGTCCGTCATACTTCAGACACCCTTTGTTCGGTACCCGATCCCGAACGCGCTCATCTCACGCGTGCGGTAGAACGCATCTTCTTGGCTTTGTCCGCTCTGACCACTGGACTTCTGCGTGTTGAAAGGTCTTGGGGTTTGTTGTTGGTCTCGGATGGGCTGGGGTGTTGTGGGGACGGTAGCGGTTTGTATTTTCCACTGTAGACAGTTTAATTTAATGCATTGTTACATTTGATCTTTGTAATGAATCCAGATGCTACAGCGATGGGTGCATAAAAATAATTAAATAAAGATAAATAGACCGTAACGACTTTACCACTGCCAGTTGTTGTAACATGGAGTTACGTATCAAAAATGTACTGCCAGAAAAATTTTTAAATTTCTAAGTAGTGCAGAAAAACTTTCTGTGGACGCCGGCCTGTGGCATGCACGTGGAACTCCTCAGCGTTTTCATAGGCGAAGCTTTTGCCGCATGTCCGAGACTAAACTTCACGCAACTAAACGGATATTAAAATCTTTCAGGCTCCTTCTATATTTTTTTCCAGTGATTTTGTTTGCAAAATAAAAGCTTCTGAATGCAGAAGTGGTGAATAAATGCAAACACTTTCCTCTGCCATGCAATCGGCACATGCCCAGTGCTGTCGTTAGGCAAAGAGATGCTCCTCCCCGGAGAGATGCTGTTGTTCAGCTCATTGGGAGTCAACACCAACGTTACAGACTGTGAACGGGGTGAGTTTGGAGCAGTGCTGAGGCTTTCTGAACGAGGTACCGAGGAGAAGGCTGCTGTTGACTCCTGTCTCCTGCACCCACTGCAGGGGCACTGCGCTGGCAGTGGTTGGGGTCCCGGGGATGGGGACGCGGCCCCAGGGCTGCCTTGCAGAGAACCCACAGCACTCGGTGCAGCAGTGGGTGCGCCACCTCTGTCCCGGCCAAATTCCAGCATGGGTGAACACTTGTTATCGAACTTCTCGTTATCCGAGTTCCTTGTGCACTTTTAGTTGGATATAGTATTTTTTTCCTTATCCCGAAGCTGTTTCTGGAATAATTCTGGCCTTTTAAGTGGCTCCCAAGGGTGGTTTCGTTTCGTGGTTGGTGAAGGGACTCCATCGCACGGGGAGACACAGGGGAGCAGATAATGCAAACGTCCATGGTGAAAATTATGGTCTTCTGCAGGGGTACGTCCGGACGCCGGGATAAGCAGGATGCTGCAATAGGTGACCCTTATTTTCCTGGACCATTATTCCCCTGTCCGGCAATGGATAAACCACTGTTAAAAAAAAAAATAATGGGGTGGGATAGCTCATAATAATAGGATAATAATATTTCAGCATAGAATCTTAGAATCATAGAATCATAGAATTAGTGAGGTTGGAAGGGACCTTTAAGATCATCAAGTCCAACCGTTAACCTACCCTGAAGAAAAAAAAAAAAAAAACAAACAAAAAAAACCCACCCAAAACAAACCACCACCCACCCACTTCTAAACCATGTCCCTAAGCACCTCATCTACCCTTTTCTTAAACACCTCCAGGGATGGCGAATCCACCACCTCTCTGGGCAGCCTATCCCAATGTTTAATAACCCTTTCAGTGAAAAAATACTTCCTAATATCCAATCTAAACCTGCCCTGACATAACTTGACCCCGTAGTTTACTCAAAAATAAATGAGGAGGATGCTTAGGCGATCTGTCCCAGCCACGTCAAGAGAAAAAATACTCCGTGCTGGAACTGGGTTGAAACAGCCACCTTTACCCTAACCCTTGGCAGATGCACAGGCTTCGCTCTCTGTAAGATGTTTTCCTACTGATGCCGTTAATTGAGTTTCTTGGATTAGGGTCACCAAAGGTTTCAGCTGTGACATTGGGTACCTAAATACATATGGGTCCTCCAAGCCTGCCTAATCTGGGAGGTACGTGACCGCCTGCCCGCGGCCCCGGTGCCAGCTGGGTGCTGCCGTGCTCCGCTCACGTGTCCTCCTCACCCTGTCTTAACCCCCGTTTCGTTTAAGACATCATATTATTGAGATCTTTTGTTCCTATCAGCCACTCAAGTGTTGCACTGGCTCAGTGCTCCTGTCTTCCCCGTTTCCCCTCCGCTTGGTTGGTTGGTGGTGAAATCCCCCACCTATGCTGGGGGTGGGTTTGGGTGATGCTTTACTGGGCACTGGTGGGAAGGGGAAGAGCTTTTCTGGAGAAGCTCCTGGGGGCGCCCACCTCACCCCTTCACCAATGTTCAGGGGCTCCCTGCAAGGTGGTTTCCATTCTTTCCCCCCAAAAAAGGTGGGAGAGCATCCTTGAACCCCATTAGGGTGTATATGTGTGTGTGTGTGTGTGTGTGTGTGTGTGTGTGTGTGTGTGTGTTTCAGGTGAGGTTCAACCCAGGCAAATGATGAGCTCCGGCTGCGGAGCGCTGAGTCCTCGTGAATTTCGGTGGGGGTTTATGGTGCTTAACATTAAATGAGAGAACCCGGGAGAGGCTGAGCACAGAATTTGTATGTGTTTTGCTCAGGTATCAGCGAAGTACATGCGTCTGCAATTGAGTGTGCACTTTCTTAGGTTAAGAAACATTTCTTTATGGTCTGTAAAGCAAGGGAATAAAACTGAGAGGGAAATATATACTGTGTCAGCTTGCCTGTATGCGAAAATTACTTTATTTTCTGTTGTAAAGACAAAGCGTACAGCAGGAAAAAAATGTAACCGTGTTACTGTATGATCCTCCTATATGAGCACATTAGTAAAGCACTGTGATACCAGTCATATTGTGAACTCAAAGCCACCCCTAATTAAACCGTCTGCATCCCCCAGCATTTCCCCGTAATGATGTCAAGCCGTGCAGCAATTAGTTGTCCCTCTATGAATGTAAACACTGTTTGTAAATCATATAAATTTAACCTGCTTTGCTTATTGAAAAGCTCCTAAAATGGAATTAATTAGTATTGCAGATTTTTGGAGTTATAATTCATTGAATCCTTTCTGAATGCCTGGATACAGTGTTTTCTGTGATTGGTGGCAATTAATTTTGGTAGCAAAGGTAGCGCGTATTAAAAACCTCGGGTATCATTTGGGGCAGGGCTAACGGTGTGTGCAACGGCACGCAAAATATTTTATCGCCCCGACGCGATTGCTGCGGGTTTGTTTTAAACGGAGCTTTAGCCCATTCGGAGGCAGCAAGTGCCCTGACCTTTCGGCTTCCTCCGCTTCGTACCTCCCGCACTCCTTCAGTCTCATTTGAATGTTGGGTTGGAATGCTGAGGAAGTATGCCCTCGTGCAGTAGTTCATCTTCTCTTTAGAGATCAGACTAAATGCCTGTGGCAATATGCTCGGAAACATAGCACATTACCATGAAATAGCTCCATTAGAGACAAAGAAATGTAAACAAAACAAACACATTTGCCACTGGTTTTAGCTCAATTATATTTCTCCTATTGATGGTGTTGCATAAAATGAAAAAGTGCTCCGGACCGGAATTTAGTAAACCTTTTGTTGCAATTTACTCCAGAAAAACCTCTGTTGCTGGAGGTGGATGGTTTACCTGAGCCATCAGCTCCGTAGCACGTTTATGGTTATTGTATTTTACAGGTTGATAGATTTTTATATTCTGTCCAAGTCAGGATCTTACACCACCTGGTTTATTATTTAGTAATTTACAGTGCAGTCAGGCATGTTTGGTTTAATGTAGGATAAACTTATAAATCTATTGTTCCTCCAGTTGCTGGGGTTGGTGTGCAATGAACTACAGAGCTTGATGCGTACATACATTTCAGCTCTGCTTATTTTCTTTGATAGGGAAGCAGGCAATAGATAACACAGTGACAGTGGCGTCCCGGGGGACGGCAAAATGTGAGAGCAACACACCGTCAGGTTAGTAGGTCATTATTGTATGAGCACTGAGCCATTAATTGACTACTGTACCAGGCTCAATCTGTGTCAGATTATGGCTTTTGGCAGCAAGGACTCTTATCTAATAGCTAACTTTGCTTCTTTGCTATCGTTTTATTAGGTTTTCTGATAAAATTATACATAAAAAGGTAAATATGTTTGTTACATTTTTTTTTTTTATTTAAAAAAACCCCATACAGAATAGCGGTAATGTCAAGCGGTAAAATTTCATGCAAGGTACCATCTAGAAGAGGGCTTTTGCTAATACTTTTGAGTAGTTTTTTTAAAAAAAACTTATTAAGAAATTGAGCAGTTGGATACTTTATTTAGGGGGAATAGATGTTATGGGTGCAAGGCTGTCAGAAAATGACATCTGGCGCCTGAATGGTTTCGCTCGTCTTTAGCGTTGGGTGGGAATAAGAGAATGAGCAGACTGTGTCAGCAACAATAAAGAGGGTTTGGACGAACCTTGCTGGTTTCTTGTAAAATCTGCCCTAAAGACGAGAGGGGGATGACCAGCGCGGGCACAGCGAGAGCCCCCCGGCACGGCGGCGGAGGGCGCACGGCTCAGCAGCGTAATGAGGGCAGAAATCAATGATGTGGGGTAGATTCGAGGGAAAAAAATCATCTGTTCTTTGGAAAGAAGGAAAGTGCCCGTGTCTTCGTGGGGGCGAATGTCTGTGTGCGGGTGAGCCGGGGCACAGCAAAGGGTATTTCTGTTATTGTTTGAAATCGTAGAATCATAGAATGGTTTAGGTTGGAAAGGACCTTGAAGATCATCGAGTTCCAACCCCCCCTTCCAATCACCCACCGTGATTATTAATAATTATCAATATATACCGCGAGAAGATGGTAAAGACAGACACAGAGACCTTTACCTCATTAGAATTGTATTTAGATTGAATGTTATTACAGTTAATATTTGGCGGATTCCATTTTTTCTGCCACGTGCCTAAATTTGAAATGGGGGGGTGAAAAACTTCCTACTCAGCACTCTTTCATCAGGGGTTGAAGTTTGCTGCTGCGGGGCAGCTTGGCGCCGCGGGAAGCGGGGCGATGGGTGCTCTGCCACCGGCGTCGGTGGGACGGCGCGCTCCCGGCCCTAACAAACAGGTTGGGGGATGGTGGCGGGGTCGGGGTCCAGCCCAGGGCTCGGTTTGGGCAGGATTTTGCTCTGGGTTTAAGGGTGGATCTCGCTTGTAGCTCAGATGCCATTGCGGGTTTCTGCCATCCTGCAGTGAGAGCTTTAGGGATATTTCGGGTGCTGTTTTGTCTCATCTCCACGCCTGCCAAACCCAAATCCAGATACTCCAGTCCAGGCAAGAGGATAATACGAGTTAAATATTGCTTATTTTTAAAAAGTGGAGTTAAATATTGCTCATTTTTAAGAAGCGCTTTGCTAAGAGCTGTTGTCTGTGGTTACCACGGACATGGAGTCAAATTGGTAAGCGCGTGTGTTTAGGGGCTTGGCTCTAACCCAGGAATTCCTATGTTCCCTAATTCCGGCAGAGGAGCGGAGGGCTGCTTTTGGGGTGTTGGGGTGTCGGGGGGCACCAGCCGGGGCCACTCGCGTTCCGGCTTTGCAGAGCCTCTGCTGCCATTTGACAGTGGTGGTCAACTGATGGAGCCCGAGTCTAATTTCTGTTCCCACCCCAACTCCCCCCATAAATCGCCCCGCTTCTGACCTTGGGCGAAATAGTTAATCCAGCCAGCCCTCAGTTTCCCTGCTTTGCTCTCCATTAAAAATGATTTGCTGTCCGAGAGCGGCAGGTACGGGACGAGAACCCACCGTGATTATTAATAATTATCAATATATACCGCGAGAAGATGGTAAAGACAGACACAGAGACCTTTACCTCATTAGAATTGTATTTAGATTGAATGTTATTACAGTTAATATTTGGCGGATTCCATTTTTTCTGCCACGTGCCTAAATTTGAATAACTTCCGTGGGATTTCTTGCACCTTGAAAAAGACGTGGATAAAAATGTGCGACAATTGAGCTCTGAGCATTTCATCTCGTTTGGTTACTCTGTGCTTCCTCCTTTCTCTCCCAGCAAAATCATTTCTAGAAATTGGATAGCAATATGTAAAATATGTTTTTCAGGCAGCGCCGTCTGATTACATTGATTCTGCACTATGTAGTGCTCTTAATGGAGATTTCTGGTTTCCATTTGCCGTAAATTTCTGGTTACCATTCGCTGCGCCGTGTGATGAGGCTGTTTCTATGGTCTCTGCTGCATCTCGTCCCCTCGGTATTTTTTTAAAAACTCATTTGGAAGAATTAACTACCTTTTACGTATTTAAAATCTGACTCCATGGAAATCGATGTACAAATAATTTTTATGGTTACAATAAGTAGGTTCCATAACACAATACAAATATCTGTATGTAAATCTTGCCTTGGAGGTAGCTATCTACTGTACATCCCGGTACTTATCCCACTTTCACACCTAATTTTCTTTGTGAATCACACATAAAACTCACATATTCTCCGCTGTGCAATGAAATCATGAATTCTTAGCATGCCCACACATAAGACGTTTCTCTGAGAATAATATTCATAACTGTTTTTTAAGGGAAAAAAAAAAAAAGCCGGGGAAGGTTTTGGTGCACCATTTATTTTTATGATAATTTAAATATGTTAATACTATACCTAAGAGTTTTATATACATACACATTTTGCATAAAGAAGAGCTTTTACTCCCGAGCTTCAGTTTGCGAGGTTGGGAGGGGGAGAGAGAAACCTGTTCAGCGCGCTGAAGGCATCTTTGGACACGATATTAAATAACGCCATAAAACTACATTCTCTCCAGACTTTTAACAACTGTCTTGCACTGCGCGACAGCTCGAAAACATATATTTCCTTTTGCAAACGAGTGTTTTCAAATTAATCCTCGCAAATTTGTGAGAGCATTTAATAAAAGTACATGTGCAGTCAGCGTGCCCCCGGGTCCCGGGCTGTGACAAACGGCTTTGTGCCGGGTGGAAGTGCATTTAAATTCCTTCTTTTTTTTTTTATTTTTTGTTCCCTCCATCCTGCTTCCGCCAGTGAAAGTGGCTTAGAGCAGGCGTTGCCACGTGTCTTCTTGCTGTTTTAATGCCACGACCCTTCTTGAGCATCCGCCGTCCGCCCTTGGCCTCGGTGGGTGGGGGTGGTGGGTGCTCCCCGCGGGACCCTGCCGTCGCCCATCGCGCCCTTCTCGCCGCCGGAGGCTGTTGGGATCCCTC
>VUYV01000063.1:2271295-2288795 GCA_008711295.1 Anarhynchus alexandrinus | reverse complement strand
GAAAGATGCAATTTTTTATTTGCATCGCAGTGAATTTAAGAGTTGGGGCTGTTCAGCCTGGAGAAGAGAAGGCTCCGGGGAGATCTTATTGCGGCCTTCCAGTACCTAAAGGGGCTCCAGGAGAGCTGGGGAAGGACTTTTTACTGGGGCATGGAGTGATAGGACGAGGGGGAATGGCTTCAAACTGGAAGAGGGCAGGTTTAGATTGAACATTAGGAAGAAGTTTTTCACTGTGAGGGTGGTGAGGCACTGGCACAGGTTGCCCAGAGAGGTTGTTGAGGCCCCATCCCTGGAGGTGTTCAAGGCCAGGCTGGACGTGGCCTTGGGCAGCCTGGTCTGGTGGGAGGTGTCCCTGCCTATGGCAGGGGGGTTGGAACTCGATGATCTTCAAGGTCCTTTCCAACCCAAACCATTCTATGATTCTATGAATTTGTGGACTTGTGGCTACGGGGGGGGGAAAAAAAAAGCCTTTTGCCAAGCAACTGTTTGTGGAAGCCCAAGGGACAAGAAGAAGGTGAGGCGGTAATGGTTTCTGCTAACTTTTCCGAAGAGCTGAATTCTAGTCAAAGTTCTCTGTTGGTCAATGTAAGGTAATCAGTGCTGTCTTTTAGTTGAGTAAATAAATGGACTTTTGACTGCAGTTTGAATAAACGAATGAGTTTTGTCCATTGACTCAAAAAAAATCAGTAGGTCCTTGTTCTAATGAGAGAATTGTCATGTATATAGAGTGTGTCGTGCTGGTGTCAACGTGGTCACACGCGTCTCCTGAACCCTGCCCTAAGGCTGCTGTTAGAAATGAGCTTGACCAATCCCACCGATTTGAACAAACCAGGTTCTCTGATGATGAGAGATTAAAGTTTGCGGTGATTTCAGCGTCAGGAAGCTGAGAGCGAGGCTCAGAGGACTCTGGTTTAGATGCTGACACACAGCCAGCTCGGGAAAGGTTTTTAACTTTTCATTGTCAGCAGAGAAACATTTGCAAGGATTTTTAATGTGCCGTCATACAACCTGGGCAATACAAATGTGCGCCCTTTTCAAAAATACACCTCCGTTTTTTTCCTGAGAATCACTCACTTGGAAAACCGGCTACGACGAAGGAATATTTAAAGTTGAATTTTTAGCTGGTGTATATGATTTTGTTGTATTCATTTTCAGCAAAAGGCAACTGGGAAGTGACGCGATGCATAAAAGAACAGTGTGCTGGAAGCTGATGTCTACAGGAATTTAAAAATCACAACTCTCAGATTTTCAGTGAACCGTACAATATTTTTAATCACGGGAAGGAATGAATTAATATATCCGCTTTACATAAACCTTCGCTTGTGTTGTTGATAACAATAGGTAGAAATCTCAGAGCCGAGGTGAACCTTATTTAAACAAAGAATGTGTCAATTCTGCTGATGTTTTGATTGAAGATGCAAATTTCATTGCAGATACTGCAGACGACCCATACGCACAGATAGTTGAACTCTGCACGTGATTCCCTGAGTGTGTCCCTCTCATAACTACAGCTTATTGTGCAAGGAGAATGGCAGGAGTGGTGGGCTGTAAAATATCTCACTTTTTATGTCTGTGTTCAGGAAACCACCGCTCTTCTGCATCCGGGGAAACGGCAGCACGAGTACGGGCGTTCCTAAAAGGATTTGCTGGCTTTGCGCTCACTCGGCGAACGCTTTTTGGATCAGATATCTGTGAAAATTGCGTAGAAGGTGATTCTTCGACACCAACTCTGGTGATCCTGCTGCCTCGCGGTCTGGCTGGCCCCAGCTGCTTCCCCTGCACCCGTGCTTGGGGCAAAGGGGCTGAAGGGAAGGAGCAGATCAACCACGTCAGGAGTCTCCCCAACTCCACCCCGGTGACTTTGTTCTGAGACTCAGGAACAAGGAGAGATTTTTAATGTCCAAAACTTTTCATGATTGTTACCAAACTCGCCCCCGTTTACAAATGCGCTGTGGGGTCTTCATCACAGAGCTGTTTTCTAACTGCTTTCTCAGTTTGCCCTGAAATTTGACTCGTTCGTGCCAGAGAAGGCAATTTCAGGATTTCAGTAGGATCCGGATGGAGTGAGCTGCATATCCTCTATGGACAATTTAATGTAAACCAGGCTACTGGTGAATCAGCTATAGACCACCGATGCCTTTCCATATATTAACCTGTATTAAAAATGGCTGGAGTAGGTCTGAAAAAACATTTTGCCCACCAAAACCAAAGAAACAAACCCAGTCTGCCTTGCGGTCCGCTGCTCCCTCCCAGGAACCGCAATAAGAGCCCTCAGGCGAGGCTGACGTTAAGAGTTAAAATCTTTGTGACACTGGTTCACTGGAAAGCTCCTTAGACACTCCTGGTCTGAAAACAGGCAGCGCTTCATTCTTTAGTACAAAAAATAATATTTCAAATTGTACTTTGGACATGATGTCCACTTTTTTGGCTCAACAAACAAGCCAGAAATTGTTTTTAGATTTCCTCCTTGGCATTCACAAAGTTTTGCCTAAACCCCTTGGAGACTTGCTGAAAGAGATTTATTTATGTGCATTGCAAGGAGCTTGCCAAAGAAGTGCAGCTTCATGTTTTTTAATATTTTTCTAAATTTAAAAATTAATAAAAAGAATAAACTTTTGGTTTAGTCGTTATTAATTATGAATATTTCCATCTATTCTGCCTTAAATATCAAAGATAAACAAAAGCTGAGATGCTGCTAGGAAGTTAAAAATACTGGCAAATGCCCTACCCCTGTTACGTGCGTGAGGTTTGTAGAGTGTTTGCTATTTTTTTTCTGCGGGTGACACTTTCTCCACTTTATCAAAATGTGGGGATCAGCTTGGAGACTTCCTTTTGAAAGAGCTGTTGGCTAACTTGCTTCTATTAACTTTTGAAGTGTTTTTTTGGAAGTGTTAGAAGGAAAAAAGTAGTTCTGCGCTAACAAAAAGGACATGCTTTATGAACTGTGGTGTTTTTCCCTTCAAAGTAGGAGGAACAATTCCCAGCCTTAAGTAGGAGCAAGACCAGATTTGCCCTCCTTTCCCATGTACGTAGCAGGGCTGAGGTTACTGCAGTCGAAATTAGGGTTTACTTGATTTGTCTCATAAGTAATCAAAAATAATTACTCTCGTTGTTTTGTGGTTTTGGAGCACTGCGGTCTACTTCAGAAGTCTTGGACATGCTGTGGTATACTCATTTTGAGTTTTATATTTGAATTTATCAAGTATTTGATGTCATTAAAAGGTTAGTTAAAACATAGAATCATAGAATGGTTTAGGTTGGAAAGGACCTTGAAGATCATCGAGTTCCAACCCCCCTGCCATAGGCAGGGACACCTCCCACCACCCTCACAGTGAAAAACTTCTTCCTAATGTTCAATCTAAACCTGCCCTCTTCCAGTTTGAAGCCATTCCCCCTCGTCCTATCACTCCATGCCCCAGTAAAAAGTCCCTCCCCAGCTCTCCTGTAGGCCCCCTTTAGGGACTGGAAGGCCGCAATGAGATCTCCCCGGAGCCTTCTCTTCTCCAGGCTGAACAGCCTCAACTCTCTCAGCCTCTCCTCATAGGAGAGGTGCTCCAGCCCTCGGATCATCCTCGTGGCTCTCCTCTGGACACGCTCCAGCAGGTCCATGTCCTTCTTATGTTGGGGAAACATAAGACATATGACATAAGACAAAACATCTTCTGTCCGAATCAGTTAGACATAAATGATAGCACGCCATTTTCCTGGCCGAGCCTGTTTTGCCATCTGTAAGGGGCGATACATATTTATGTCTACTGTGCAAATGGGAGACTGATAATGGCACGGCAATCTTAGATACGAGTTTTTGATAGGGATTTTAATGTAGCCACTATATCAAAAAGCAAAATTGGAGCACTAGAAAATGTCCATAGATACACTACACTACACTATGTGGATACTACACTGATGTTGAGGAAATGGTTCATCACTAGCGTCGTGTGCTAATGTGTGTATAGGGGGTTAGAAGAATCCGGTACGGCAAAACTTGGTCCCAGCATGCTCACTAGGATCGAGGAGTAGCCCAAGTATTGAACAAAGCCTCCAGTAAATTTATTTTAATTGCTTTTAGAATAAAAAAATAATTAGGGGGGACAGTGGCAGAAGTTACTTCTCCGTCATTTTTGTCGTCTTTGTAATTTGTTTATTTTTTGAAGGCACACAACATGTAGTCATCGGGGGACCCAAGTTGAGCTTGTGTTCAAATCTTTTGCTGTCCTCCACCCTAAGCCTTCAGAGCTGTGTTTTGCCGTCCGCTGGCTCCGGGTTGAAAGCAACGTGTTGAGTGCTGTGCCTGGGAGCGCGAGCCAGGCGGAGGGAGGGGAAAGGTGTCATTTAAAAATACTCTTCAAGGCTGCCCCTTCGGTGGGCAGGAGGCAGCGCGCTGCTCACCGCCGCAAGCAGCAGCTGGACTTTGTTAGTGGACTGAGCAGAGTCATAGCTGAAGGTAACGGAGAAATAAGTAGAAATAATCCAGGCTAAAATACAGCTTAAATAGTGCCAGCTATCCCTCTTCACATCACTGGTGGGTTTTTTTTCCCTCTGAACTATGTTTTGTGGTGGAAGGATATTGAAACAACTGTCTTTTTTTTTTATTTATTTCTCTTTCCCCCTCCCCCCTTTTACTATGTAATATAAAAACAAAGAAGTATATTGTATTAATATGAATACGTGCCAGAGAGAGCTTTATAGGGTCATTAATACATTTCTTGGGAGGTCAAAAGACATGAAACCGAAGGGCTTGTGCCTCACAATAAAAGTGAGGCATGTATTGTTGGCCCAGGAAAACATGCCCTGGAGTATAATATTTGTGTATTTAAAAAATTATACTGGCAGAAAATACAAGGGCAGCTGCAGTGCTTTGGACTGTGTGTAACAGAAGTGACACAGGTGAGGGCTGGAATTGAGGTTGTAATGGTGGGAAAATTGGGCTTTTGCCCCTTTTTGGTTCTTTATGAGGTAGAAAAAATTGTCTTAACAGTTTAAAAAACGTTTTTCTCCTTGCGTGCGTGTGTGTTTTGTTTTTTCTTTAAATACGAGCAACTCTGGTCACCTGTATAGTGGGCTCTGGGCGCATGAACAGGATATCCCATGAAAACCCTGGGGATGGGAAAAAATTAACCACCTAAAGCAACTGCTGAAGTTCAGAAAAATCTCAGTTCAGGCAGAAAATATTACCTGTGTGCCAACTCTGACTCTTCCTCTCTGGGTGGGGTTGGGGTTGGGGTACCTGCATGCGCCCATGGGTGGGGATGGGACGGGCAGCGGTGCCCGGGGTTGGCACAAGGGATGTGGTGACCTCCAGTCTTTCCTGGGGTTTGTTGGTGCCTTTTAATCCTGCTCTGGTGGCTGGTGCAAGGGTATTTTCCAGGAGGGGTTTCTCCAGGAGTGAAAGCTCCTGTCTTTTTTCATAAAAGACTGAGAACAAACTCGGTAGAGACGGAGGTATCCTAAAGAAGAATGGTGATAAACATTTCGTTTTCTCAAGTAAAATAAAAAGCCAACCAGTGCTTTTCCAAGCTTAATGGATTTCTCCATTCAGGTCCTTCATCTCCTTAAAACAAACCCCAAACCATCATACTTAAAGCCTTCATAGCTGCATAACCCCTTTGCTGGCCAAGATCATAGAATCATAGAATGGTTTAGGTTGGAAAGGACCTTGAAGACCATCGAGTTCCAACCCCCCTNGAAAAACTTATTCCTAATGTTCAATCTAAACCTGCCCTCTTCCAGTTTGAAGCCATTCCCCCTCATCCTGTCACTCCATGCCCAAGTAAAAAGTCCTTCCCCAGCTCTCCTGTAGCCCCTTTAGGGACTGGAAGGCCACAATAAGATCTCCCCAGAGCCTTCTCTTCTCCAGGCTGAACAGCCCCAACTCTCTCAGCCTCTCCTCATAGGAGAGGTGCTCCAGCCCTCGCATCATCCTCAGGGCTCTCCTCTGGACACGCTCCAGCAGGTCCCTGTCCTTCTTCTGTTGGGGACTCCAGAGCTGGATGCAGTACTCCCGGTGGGGTCTCACGAGAGTGGAGTAGAGGGGCAGAATCCCCCCCTCGCCCTGCTGGCCACACTTCTGCTGATGCAGCCCAGGATGCGGTTGGCCTTCTGCGCTGCGATAGCACAAGATGAAGCCTAGGCAGATATTAAGTGCACCTGCATCTGGAAAGCGGAAAAAAACCCTCCGCGTTTTAACAGCCACGTGGTCATATTGATGCTACAAAAGAGGGAATGAGTATATTATTGTTTTGTCCGTGTAGGCCGTCACTGTGGCCGAGCAGAGGGCCATGACTGGAGAGCCTCATTTCACCAGGCCAACTGCCGCAGGAGCACAAGGCTGCTGTCGATGACCGCACCAGCGAGCCTCTTCCACTGCCGTGAAAAGTCGTAGCTAGCTGTTTGTTTAACACTCTGATGAAGCTTTTCATTATCTTACCACTAATACACTGCAGAAAATGGAGTCATTAGAGTACGGCAGCATTCAAATGTAAACATTTGAATAATTTACACTTCCAGCCTGTGTTAAATAAAAGGTTTCAATCTCTGATGGAAATCTGACAATAAATATTAATTTCTAATTTTCAATAAGCAAACTTTATGACTTCTTAAAAGCCTTTTTTTTTTCCTGAAGTGTAATGGCAATTTTGACACTTGGGCATGTTTGGGATTAAAATTTCCCTCTGGTCAACAGAGCCATGAAGAGCCATTATAAAAATTAAAAGCTAGAAATAATTACAAACATTACAATTAGTAGCAATTTTGGGGTCCTGATGTACTGCAATCAACAAAAGCTGTGTCTTTTCCGTGAAGTTTTCCTGTGGGATGTGGAAAAAAGAAGTGGAGGAAAGGAATTGCCTCACCGGCTGTGGCCCGCCACTGGAAGGGTGCCAGCAGTGAGATAGTTTCGTGCTAGAGCGGGCAACGGCGGAGTTGCGGGAGTGTAGTTTGTAGGCACAGCTTTGGAAAAGACGGTGAGATTTGTAGGGGGAGTCAGTACCTGCAAACAGTGGGAGCACCCAGTGTTCCCATGATAGATGTCTCTCGGCTTCCACTACAAACTTTTATTTTCAGAGGTTTATGGGTCTGTAGTAAAAATCCACTCAGAGTTTACACTTGGTTTACACCAGGTCTCTGTCTACCAAAGTTTATTTTAACAACATTTTTATGTGACTCTTCTTCAGGCGGCTTCAGTTGAATAAACCCCGGTGCGCACTGGTTTCCAACGCTGCCACCGAGTTTTACCACCAGAATGATTTTTGTGGTCAATGAGATCAGGTGGGTCATAATTATAAGCACAGTCTTCCAGCACAATTAATGGTTTGGTTTTTTTTCAATGTGATTTTAGCACGTCGTTGTTGGACAGCAAGGGTTTCATAAAATGCGGAGATGCGGTCGCGCAGTAAAAGTGTCTACGAGATGCTGCATCAGAGACCTCCAGCGCTTTGCCTTGCTCGCCCGGTCCTCTGCTTTGTGTCCTACCGTGGCCACCACTGACATAGGAAGTAATGGGTTTTGGGAACTGTCTTCTCTTTAAATCTTATTCTGGTTAAAGTGTTGGGAATGGGCGTCCAGCCAGAAGAATGGCGTGTATTGCCCCTTCCAGAGTTTGTAATTAGCCATTCTGCTCCTTTGTGATACACAAATGTCCGTACTGGAATATCGCTGCGGTGTCGATCTTAGCGATGTTCATTTGTCTGAGTTTCAGGTTGGGCAACACAGAACTTCTTCTCATCTGCGTTGAATTTGTGAGCGTTTAATTGATTGTGTGCTTTGAGTCAGAAGCTCTTGATCTGGCTCATCTGTGCTGATCAGTATTTTTTATACTGCGTCACATCTTCTCGTATGTGCTTCCTTCTAAGGTATAATTGTTATCTACCAATCTCTTTATATTTCATTAATAAATAGGTTTCCAGCCCTCCTTTGATTGTTCCTGTCATCATTCCCCAAGCTCCTGGGATTTGCACAACGCTGTTTTCTTAACACGCGGTAACCAACACTGCAGTCAGCAGTCCAGAACAATCTCCGTCATTAATTTATAGTCTTTAGGATGGTTCTACAGAAACTTCTGTCTAATGTGACTGTGTGGTCCTGATTAACATCAGTAATCCCTGTGACAGAGCTGTTCAATAACCACTGAACTACTCTATGGGGGAAGGGTAGAGAAAAGAGAAATAAAAAGTAAAATCATTTTTGGATTGTTCATGAGTAAAGACCATCAAACTTTCCACAAAGGATTTACAACAAAAATAACGGTACTGTCCAAATCTTCTGAGTTTCATTTTTCCCCGTGCCTAGACTGGGAGGAATGTTGTTCTTTGCATTAGTGGATTTTTACATGGTGATGAGAGGGGAAGGGAGAGGGAGGGGGGACCACGAGGGATGGTCAGTTGTAGAAAACCACCTAAGCAGCCCCCTGCCCATCTCAGCGACCCCGTGCCGGCTCTCCCGCCTGGGACTGCGGCACTAAGGGCGAGAGTTTCACTACTCCCTTTGCACTTTGGGGCTATAAAAATTTTTAGAGCGGATTGAAACCCAACACGTTGTTGAGTTGGACCCATCTGACTCGTGGGGGGAGAGGATGGGGCTGGGGAAACTCTCCGTCGTGCCAAGGGCCCTTTGCACTGCCCAAGCACGGTCTCCCATTGGGATACCGCGTATCGCCATCACTTCTGCTAATTATGAGGGCTTTTGGCAGGAATCTGAGTCGAGGTGACGTCCAAACAGTGACTGTTTCTGACCGAGGTGGGGCAGAGGGATGGGTGAGGGTGAGGCGATGGTCGGGACTTGTTCCCATGCCGCATGTCAGTGTGGCCCAACGCTACGCTTTGGGATGCGGCAGATTGACTCGGGGAAAAGAAGTAATCCAAAATAATTTGAGACACTTCAGTTTTCAGAAACCACTTCCTACATGTATCTATACGTGCATGCATAAAATATTTTGTATACATACATGTACCTGCAGCTCTGGGAGTGGAAAAGCTGTTATGAGGCTGCCGGAGATGCAGTTTGGTGACACAGCCGTAGGTGTACCACAACCAACTTTGCCTACGTTGGCCTCTGAGGGACGCACGGCCATACTGAGAGCGAGCGCGCTCCGTGTTTGCCTCCCCACAAATGTGTGGGAAAGCGGCAAAATGAGACAACTCTTGAACGTCCCTTCGCACAGCCTTTACTGCTTTGCTGTGCTCTGGCCCGGAGCAGAGCCCCCCGGCACCGTCATCTGTTGTCTGTGGCAGTCGCGGAGTGGAGAGAGGCAGAAAATATTACCTCTTAGCACGAATCAACACTGGATTTATCGTGGAAAATATTTGGCTCAGCCAAGGTACTGCCCAGCACCATGTCTTCTTTTCCCTGTTTTCTGGTCTCTTCTTGACCTTCTGCCTCCTGGCATCGTGGAACTAGAATATACGTTAGGAAGGAAAGATGTGTGAATTGTTTTCCTTTTAGAGCAACTTGCCTTTATTGAGATGCATTTGTTATCCTGGACTCCCGAGAAGCACCTTGCCCTTTTCTTGCTCTATTTTCCATTTCTGTCTCTTCTTCATCCCTAACTTTATTTTCTCTTTATTTTCCTTCTCAGCTTTTCTTTTTCTTTACATCTTCTTCCTTTCTCTACCCGTGGTCATCCTTCTTCTCATCACTCACTTGATTTAAGGTAAGGAGAGCACATGCGAAGAGAATTGCCACGTACAAAAGTTAAAGATATATATGGGATCCTTCATAATGCGGTTCACTCAGGCTGGTGATAGTGAAAAGGTATGTTTTCCCTGAGCTTGCCAGCAGTGTAAACCATTCAATTGATAACATAATACGTTTTTATGGTCTCTGTATAGCGATTTTCCATTTAAGTGTAAGTTAAATTGATGAATTCACATAGAGGCATAGAGGAAAGTTTTTCCTTTTTCTTTTGTAGTATAAATTCTACATGAACACTCTTGCCCTCCATTGTGAGTGGGTTTTCCTCACAGCCATACATGAAATGTGCCCTTAGGTTCTGTTACAAATAGGTTTACACTGATGTGTATGGCTGCTATAAGCATTATGGTCTTGATCCTGCGCTCATTGAAATCAATGGCCGTGTTCCCTTCCCTGCAAGAGAGCGAGATCAGAGCCCGCAGGTCGCTCTGAGAATACAAAGACCTCCCGGCTTTGTTTTTGGGTGCTTTTGCCTCTGTTTTGTGAATATCAGTCGTTAGCTGGATCTAGTCTATCCGATATTCTTGTCTTGTGGCACACACTTGGGTGCTTGCAGAGGCAATTACTTAGGAATTTGTCTTTGTAGGTTATCCAGTTACGGAGTTTCTGGTCTTGTTCCTGTTGGCTTGGGAGATCTGTTACTTGAGCTCAGACCTTTTCCCTCCATGAAAACTAAGCGCCGCTTCTGCCAGGTGGGTTATAGAAGTGGGGTCTTCCACAGAAACAGGAGTTGCTGCAGGGAATGGCGTTTGTCGTTCGGCGGGTAACATATTTCTCAGTGACTTTGCCGGTTGGAGTGCCTGCCTTTCCCATGAAATGTAAAACGTGACCAGTTGTGCTCTCTAACAGGATCCAGCGACAGTTTCAAAGTGTCTGGTCACATTTCAACGTGGCTCAGCTATAATTCACCCCTCTAAAATACATTAATCAAATACATTTTCTGCACTCTGTTTCCTAACAAGGACTCACATATTTATTTTCTGTGCCAGCACTGCTATATTTCACATGAATTCTAATATTTCAGGTCGGTACGGAATCCTCATTCGTATGGATTTCAGCTCCGCTTGGCTGAAAGGTGCCGTTAGAAGTAAGGGGCTGCATGTTTACACAGTATTAGCTAAAATATTGGGTTATAATCTTTGCCACGCTTCATGATGAGCTAGCCTTGGCACGTCCGTAAGCACAAGTTTGGGACCGTCAAATGCCAACTGCCCGGCTCGTGTGAGCCCCGTTTTGGCCTCCAGTTCACAGAAACGTCCAAACACGTGCTTAAGTCCGTTCCGTGCAAGCACACGGTGAGTCCATTATTATTCAGAAGGGCCTTTAGCAGTTTGCGTAATGCGCTTAAAGTTTAGGGCATAGCGAAGGAATGCCCCAAAGTTGGATGTTTTCTCAGCGGTGAGTTGAAGCACCGCATCTGGCAACATCTGCAGCGGCGGGGCTGGAGCAGGAGCGGGGGGACGGCACCGGCTGCCCCCGATTCAGCGCGCGGGTGGGTTCCTGAGGATGCTGCTTCATTGCCCCTCCGCCCCTCCAACAGCACTGCACGATGAGTTTTCTTTCAGATAATAGGTGCTAACGCGTTCTTAAAAAATGAAAGAAAACTCAGAAACGTTTGTCCCGAGGGGTGTGAAACTTTTGACCCAGCCCCACTTTAGCGGCATGTTTGCCATATAGGGGTCTCGGGGTTACCTTCCTCGAAACCTTTTGTGCTGCCTCTGTGCCAGAGCCACGCTGGGAAGTGGGTCACTCCTTTGTTTTGAGAGTGAGAATTGAGCTTTGCAGCCTCTTTGGCATACCAATAAACCTAGCGACAATAAAAAGGAACAGTGTTCATTATACTGCTGTGTGGGGAGTTTCTTTAAGAGTTGGGCCCTAAATGGTTTTTAATCCCAGGATGCACTGATTGTGATAATGTGGAGAGGCAAACCAAGCATCAGTTATAAAATCATTGCAAATATGAGCGGAATAAAAAACGGTCAAAAGGATCTTGTTACAATTTCTGCTTATTCCACAAGGGTTTAAGGAAAGTAAAATAGGCAATGATTTTGTTTGGGACTTGTTTATGAAAGATTACTTTTTGTATAGGTAAGTCAAAAGGTTAAGGAAGTAAACAGAATTTAAATACAGTCAGTTTTAGTAATTTTTTCTGTTGTTCGCCTTAACTGCTTCCTAACATCATAAAAAAGCCTGCAGCACTCAGGTTAAAAGAAAAAAAAACACCTCAAGCCAACAACAAAAGCCCGCACCGAGCCAGCTTAAAGAAGTAAAAGCTGTAAAATGTAAGATATGGCACACCTATAAAATATAATTTTGCTTTTCAGCCTGCAAAAGTGCCGTAGATCTAAAATTACAATAAATCTCCAAATGTCCAGCATTGATTACTTCAAGCTTGTGGCTTTAATGGACAACAGAGCAGCACATTATGATGCCGTGATTAAGGAATTGTGGAAAAGAGTGAGAGTGATTTTGGACTTTATTTTGGCACCTTGCAGAGCTCAACGTTACCACAATTATTGGTTTTCTGAAATATGTCCCTATGCATTATTCTGATCAGATTACTTGCATTGCACAATCCTCTGGTGAATAACAGGACAATAGCACAAAATAAATCTCTCTCTGAAATTTAATCTCCATGTCTGTAGACTGGCAAGAAGAACATCCACATCCCTCTGATAAGAAGTTGTATATTTTCCTGAACGGTGGTATATTTTTGTTTTATAATTGTCCTTAATGTAAATTCTCAAGCAAGAAAGCAGCGGTGTCAAAGATCTTCGAGGAAAGAAGGCTTGAAATATGGGTAAAGTGTTCCCATAAGCTCAGCATGAAGAAACCCTAATTTTCTTAGTAAACTACAGGGGCGGGTGAATTCGGTGGCTTACAGAAATCATTAACCTTTCCCCTATTATTGGTTCTCAGTGTAATTTGTTTGATAATCTTCTTCCTCAGTGAATAGTAGTCCAGCTTATCAGCTAATAAAATATCCTCTCGCACTTCTGCAATGTTTAGCACGCTGGGGCTATGATACAGCTGACGGCAAAGCAAAATTACCTGCTCTTTTTGAGGTACACTTCTAAGCCAGGGATTGGAAAGAAGCCTATATTTATGGGCTGAAGGGTGAGCGTGTGTTTATTATTGCTCATCCACTGAGCTCCGTGGACAAGCTCGAGAATAATTGTTATATTAAGGAAGCGGAAAATATGCTGAGTTTTAAGCCTTGGGCTTTCCCTTGCACGGGTTTGGAAATAAACCTTTAGGAATGCGCGGGTGCTTGGCAATCCTTGAGACACCCATTACGCAGCCTTCAACCTGCGCCAAAAGCGATGGGTTTGTGTCGGCACGCGAGGGGGTTGCGTTTCTATAACCGGTGGTCGGTCTCAGATGGGTCTTTGCGGCCGCGAAACGTAGGTGTGAATTCTGCCCGGGCAAAACTGGCTGGGTACCCCGAAAGCGGTGATCTGCGGCGCGGGGGTGGTGAGCATCGCCCCGCGGCCACCCGGAGCCGCCCGTGCGAGGTGCTGAGTTCCCCGTCAGGCTGATGTACCATCTCCTCTCGGCTGCGAATCTCTCCCCCCAGGGCAGCCCGAGCTCCCTCCCGGCTCCCCGAAGCGGGTTCCTGCAGCCAGGCAAAAAAAACATCATTAGCAGGCGGCGGCGGAGCCCGGGTGGCACGGCGGGGCACGGCGTTAGCCTTTCGCCTCCGCGGAGCCGGGTACAAGCCGAGGCTCAATTCACAAGTGAAAATTGGATTCGGGAACTTCATTTTAGCGTCTCTGCCTTTCCATCACGAAAACTGCTAGGCAGGTGGGCACGGCTGCCAATTGGGCTCAGAAGCGCTCCAAGGCTGGGGTGGAGCGCTGGACGTTGCCAGCTGAGATGAAGATGTATTGGCAGAGCGACGGGTGGAAGTTCACCCAGCGGCGGCTTACACGCTCTTGGCTCCGTTCCTGCTCTGCTCTCCATCCCGGCACTTTCAGCTGCGGAATAAACCCAACTGGAAGAAAAGTTGGCTGTTCTGCGCCGCGTGCCTATTCGACACACAAATTACGGGAGAGATTATTGAATTTGGGGGCCTACAGGAATATTGAATATTGAATATTGAATATTGGGGCCTACAGGAGAGCTGGGGAAGGACTTTTTACTGGGGCATGGAGTGATAGGACGAGGGGGAATGGCTTCAAACTGGAAGAGGGCAGGTTTAGATTGAACATTAGGAAGAAGTTTTTCACTGTGAGGGTGGTGAGGCACTGGCACAGGTTGCCCAGAGAGGTTGTTGAGGCCCCATCCCTGGAGGTGTTCAAGGCCAGGCTGGACGTGGCCTTGGGCAGCCTGGTCTGGTGGGAGGTGGCCCTGCCTATGGCAGGGGGGTTGGAACTCGATGGTCTTCAAGGTCCTTTCCAACCTAAACCATTCTATGATTCTATGGTTCTATGAATTTGCGTGTGTGGCGCCGGACTCAAGAACAAAATATGCGTTCTGTTTGAACAGAGGTCATTAGGACCTATAAATTGGCACTGCTCCAAGGACACACCATCCAACGGTACCGCGTTGGTTTGCGCCCGGTGGAGTCCTTGCGTTACATGTGTGCGTGTGTCTGTACGTAGAGAATATCCCCCTTTTTCGTGCCATTTGGGCACAGCTGAGCTGCTGCGCGTTGTGCCCCAGGAGCTCTGTGAACGGTGATGTGGAGCACTGTGCGTGCTGCCGCTGAGAGCGCTCCTGCCACATCTGGAGAGGCCGGAGCAGGTGCCAGAGGCAATTCTTGGGTGACTTTGCTGTGATTTAATGTTCCCCAAAACCAGAGAGCTAAAAGCTGTCTGTCCTCAGTTCTTCTACTGACCTGGTGTGGGTTCAGAGATTAATCTGATCCATAATTTGTTTCTCACCTGTGGCTGGAGCGAGATGCTCTCTCTGGCACACAGAGTTTCCTTTCTGTGTCTTTCTCATCCCTCCAAGTTGATTTTTTTTTCCTCTCTGTCTCTGCTCTACTTTATTTCCAACAACTGTATTTTCATCAGTTTTCAAATTTCACTGGTTAAGAGTACCGTAAAATATCAGTCTGAAATAGTTTTGCTTACACTATCTTAAAGCTTCCACTTAAAAATCTAGACAGTATTTTTCAAGCTTGTTGGACCCCGCATAGCTTACCGTTAATTATCTTGGACTCTACCCAGAACTGAGCAACGCTTCTCTTCACTGGACGCTCTCCGGTATGTCCACGTCTCTCTCGCACTGAGCAGCCCAGAATAGGACACAGCACTCCCGGTTTGGCTTTACCACTGCTGAGCTGAAGATGTCCCTGCCCATGGCAGGGGGGTTGGACTAGATGACCTTTAAAAGTCCCTTCCAACCCAAACCATTCCACGATTCTATGACTCCTCCTCCCTTCTCTCTCTTTTCCCGCTGCAGTGATTTAGGCTCTTTCCAGACTTCATCATGGCTGCACACGCAGCGATGCTGCTCCGCAGGAGGAGTGGCCGTGCTTGTCCCCGGGCATGTCTGCACGGTGCCGGCTCTCCAGATTCACCTGCACCCACAGGGTACCACGTAGCACTGCCTTGCACGAAACGGCTCGCCACTGTCAGTCTTTGTCCTGGTGTGAATTAGGTGCATTTGAGACTGGAAAAGCTCAATCTGAACTGTTTTCTCAATGTCATTTCTTACATATGGTGCTGTGAAGGGGCAGTGATGAAGAAGGGGCTACGAAGGGCTACGAAGATGATGAGGGGATTAGAACATCTCTCATATGAGGAAAGGCTTAGAGACTTGGGTCTCTTTAGTCTAGAGAAAAGAAGATTGAGGGGGGATCTTATTAACGCTTATAGATACTTAAAGGGAGGATGCCAGGGGGATGGGAGCAGTCTTTTTTCAGTGGTGCCCATTGATAGGACGAGGGGTAATGGGCACAAGCTTGAACATAGGAAGTTCCATCTTAACATGAGGAGGAACTTCTTTACCTTGAGGGTAGTGGAGCACTGGCACAGGCTGCCCAGAGAGGTGGGGGAGTCTCCCACTCTGGAGACATTCCAAACCCGCCTGGACGCCGTCCTGTGCAACCTGTTGTAGGTGCCCCTGCTCTGGCAGGGGGTTGGACTAGATGATCTCCAGAGGTCCCTTCCAACCCTGACTATTCTGTGATACTGTGATTCTGTGATTCTGTGATTCTGTGAAGAAGAGGGGTGACGGTGCTCAATTTTACCTCTTCCAGGAGCGCCAACGGTGCCAGCCAGAGCAACCATCTCTTTATTCTCTGACTCTTCTGGCCTGGAAAGGTACCAGCTGAGGACATTTTTCCATACTCAGTGCGAACAGCCCGGTACGTTTATGTAGATCAAATCCTGCTCCTTTTAAAGTTAACAGTGGGTTTGCTCTGGGTTTTAGTGAATGGTTTTGACGATTTCATACGGACCAGGTGAGGATGCTGAAGCAGCTGGTGGGGCTGTGTGAGCTTCAGTGATACCTGGATTTGTCCAGGGTCCACATTCACTTCGTCTGTTCCAACATTGCACAGGTTTACACGCTCCCGAGGTGTGGGAAAGCAACCGGGCATCTCGCTGTCCTTGCAGAGTGGAAAATCTGCCTCATTTATTCTGCAGAATAACATTTATCCTGCAGAATAACATTTAGCTGTAGCCAGCACAGGTTGGCTATCAAAGATTCGGAGAGAATGGTTTTGATCAACTGAGTGAGTTTAAAACACAAAACCAAAAAAGACTTTCATATCAGGAAACCACAAGTTTTGTAAACTTAGCAAAGGTGTTGTAGAGTGAAATAATGATGCTGCTTAAGTTGATGGTAAATCATTCGTTCACCTCAACAGGATAGCATTTCAGATGCTAAAGTTCTAAGAAAAATGAAACATTTTAAGTAAATATATCAGCATATTGCAATACACATGAGCTGACCATTGCTTGTCTTGTTGTTTTAGGGTATTGCCTTCTTCGTGTAATTGAAAAATATTTAATAGATACTATTTATAGTTATATTCTGGTTTATCTTGGATATGAGCCTTCAACGAAGGAAGGTAATATTTGTTCCTTCAAATGACTTCAGTACTTTATAATGGTAGTTTACTGGTCATCAAAGAAGAAATTGAAACTCAGAACCAGAGGGAAAATGTCTAGCAAAAATATGTGTTGAATTTCGGTACTTTGCAGCACTTAGCATTAATGTTACTTAATAACAGCTTGACTTCTGTGACTAGTTCACTGGCAAATATTCAAATCACAGAGAACTCTATGCTTAGTTTTGTCATAATTTCTAATTAAGTGTGTTTTACAGCACTTAAGTTGTTCAAGCTTCTTTATTAATCTAATTTTCTAAAATACCCAAAGTGGCCTGAAACTTAGAAATTCCCAGCAAAGATTTTAGTAGAAATATTTTATAAGTTCCCAAAATTAAATAGACAAAGCTGATGCTCTAAAAAAAAATCAGCTCAGGGAAATTAAACAGTTTTTTAAGATCTTAATTTCCAAAGTCTTGGGAAGCCTATATACTTTATATATGGGTGCAGGCAGTGGAACAGTCTTGAAAATGCTTGAACATGGCAAGAGTCAACATCCACCCGTGAAATGCAGGCAATGCGGTTGGCATGCCTGACTGAGGAGGAGAAACCCTTCAGGAGAGCTTCCTGGGGGGTGTCCTCCTCCCCCTGGTCTCAGCAGCTGCTACCAAAAGGACTGTTTTGTCCAACTCTACACTCAGAATTTTGTGCAAGATGTATGTCGTAAGGTCTCAGATTTTGTGTTGTGCCAAAAAAAAATAATAAAGTTACGGGTTATTTAGCAGCAATGCAGCAGCAGTGGTCTTTTTT
>VUYV01000063.1:2189134-2271281 GCA_008711295.1 Anarhynchus alexandrinus | reverse complement strand
TTTTTTTTTTTTTTTTTTTTTTTTTTGTTATACAACACGTTGTAGTATGAGTATAGAATGGTGTGGGACATTTCTTTCCAGCTTTGGTTGTAGAGATGGAAAGAAGGAATTAGAGCAGGTTGTCTCCTTTTAAAGATGGCTTGATGTAAAGAGACCTGATTTAATAGATATTCCTTGGCCTAATATGTCAAAGAGGTTGCTTAAATGCAAGGGCGATGGTTGGTTGGTTGGCTGGTTGTGATGCTCACTGTAATTATGTTTTAAAGCAAAGTAAGAGTTGAAAGTTAGGCATTTTGGACTCAGGAGACAGAACTTCTTACCAGCCTGACTCTTCTGGCGTTTGAGTATTCATCCACTCATTGCTTCACTCTTCTGGGCTTTCTGTGCATCTATAAATTCACCCAGGCCAAGCCATGAGAGGTGTGCTAAGGTGGCGTGAGGATACATGTCCTCGTTATTGCTTCCAACATTTGCTAGGGACATTTCATGCAAGCCGTCAGAAAGTCATCACTGGCCATGAGCAAGATGAAAGACCACATGCAGTGACCCAGGAGAGTTCTTCTGGCTATGGGGGCACAAAGGAGCTGCCTGTGGATGGCATTCGATAGCCTACATCTCCTCTGAAGGCACGGAGGGGGCTTAGTGGAAAGCCTGGAGCTGTGACAGCCTTGGCCACAGCCCAGCTGAAGCCCTTGAGATGGTTGAGTTCAGCGACTGGGGATCAAACCTGCAAACGTGGAGCTGCTCTTGTGCCAAAACACACCTCCCCATCAACCCAGTGTGGCTCAGAGCCGAGGTCACAGCGAATCCCGACTGTCCGTGGCTGCGTGCCATGGGGCTGAGGTGAGAACACTACCAGGGATCTTTGGTGCTGGTAATCACACTGCAAGGTCAGGAAGTTAGCTGGCTTTAGTCTTCTACATCGTTTAGTAAGTAATCGTTTGGTAAGTGCATTGTGTAAATCTGAAATAAAGAAACTACCAAGTAATCTGCAAATACCAATTCCCCCATCATTTGGTCGTATTTTTATAGAATTATAGAATCATAGAATGATCTAGGTTGGAAAGGACCTTTAAATTCATCAAGTCCAACCATCAACCTAACACTGCCAAATCCACCACTAACCCACGTCCCTCAGCACCACGTCCACCCAGCTTTTAAATACCTCCAGGGATGGCGACTCCACCACTGCCCTGGGCAGCCCGTTCCAATGCTTGATAACCCCTTCAGGGAAGAAATTTTTCCTAATATCATAGAATCATAGAATGGTTTAGGTTGGAAAGGACCTTGAAGATCATCGAGTTCCAACCCCGCTGCCATAGGCAGGGACACCTCCCACCAGACCAGGCTGCCCAAGGCCACGTCCAGCCTGGCCTTGAACACCTCCAGGGATGGGGCCTCAACAACCTCTCTGGGCAACCTGTGCCAGTGCCTCACCACCCTCAAAGGGAAAAACTTCTTCCTAATGTTCAGTCTAACCCTGCCCTCTTCCAGTTTGAAGCCATTCCCGCTCATCCTGGTGCAACTTGAGGCCATTTCCTCATGTCCTATCAACTGTTACTTGGGAGAAGAGACCGACCCCCACCTCACTACAACGTCCTTTTTAATTTCCACTTCATCAGAGGAGAAAAAGAGAAAAACCTGGGGTGGTTTAGCAGTAGCCAAGCATCAAACCAATGACAAACTTGGCTCACGTTTTGGCTGTCCATTGAGCGCTCCATCACCTTGGCTGTGCTGATTTCTCCAGCTTTACACTGCCAGTTCGGCGCTCCTCTGCCCTGTCTCTGCCGAGGCGGGACGCGAATCTCTGGTGCAACGCCCCGAGAGTCGTTATTTGACAAAACCTACTGTGCAAAATTAGATCGTTCCATGTTTTCTCAAATGTTTACGGTTGGCAGCTACTTCGTTCCTTGTCCCTGAGTTTGAGTTAGTCATCGAGAAGCGGTGAGCTCATCGGAAGTAAACAGGGCTTGTTTCGGCGCGGCGCTGCCCGCCCAGCGTCCCTTTGTGCTACCAAAGGTGGCAAAACATTCCTAACGGGCTGGTTTTTTTGTTTGTTTCTTTTTTTCTGTAAACACATCCGAAAGGGGAAAAAAGAAAAAAAAAAAAAAAAGAACAATGCGAAGCGGCGGCGAGCGGTGCGTCCACCCAGACAGTTTAACCCTTGGGTCAGCGTGTTTGTATTTCACTTATTGGATTGTTAATAGATTTTCTTCATTTGTGCGAGACATTGTGAATGATGTGCTGAGGCCTTTCTATTACTTCACCGCCGGCGCCCGTGGTCCACCTGTAAGAAGATAGCGTTAAAAGCTGCTGGAGTTTCTACCTCTTGACAACATCCCAGCTGTAGACTAGCAATAGCAATCCTCCCGTGGCAGTTTTAATTATCGGCCCCGGCGATACCATCAGTAAGTGTGTAATTACGTGTCACTTTCCTGGCTGTTGGGTATGAAAAGTGGAACCAGTGAGATGATGATCGTTGAAGCTGTAGACTCATATTTAAACAATTCAAAATGTGTAACTGGCAGTGTCATTAAACAGAGAGAGTCTGACCCCAGCTGTCAGTTACTTTTCCTTATGCAGATTTTTTTCCCTGCTGTCTGTCAAAAGCGCTCCATGGGCTGAGATGGGACAGAAGAGGCAGCGTAATGCACAAGCGCTGCTCTCCTCCTCTCCCGCCGAGGTGGTCTTTCACCCTAAATAAATACTGCCGGAGAGATCGTAAATAAACGGCCGACCACGCAGGAAATTATATAGACTTTGGCCATGAATAAACAAAGGGAGGCTATCGCACAGACATTCGACCCTTCAAAAAATATGAATAAAATCTGACTCATTACCCTGAACTTAAAGAACAAGGCTTATGGTAATTTGAGGGATTCATTACTGGAGGATAAAAATGGAATCATTTTCATTTCTCCGCTTCCGCCAAAAAATTTTTGAAGCCGTGGCAGATGAATGAATAACCTGAAGGTTGTTATTATTATTTAAATGCATATATGTGCACACACACACATATACATTTATATAGATGAGGGAGACACACACGCACACACACATCTATGTGAGCAATAACAATTTTTGAATATTGCTTTCGAAAAATATTAGGCTATGAATCACTTTCACTTGAACTTCAAAGTCAGCGGATATTTAAAGTGTACAAAGTACTAGAAACTTGTCACCTGGCCAATATATGCTAAACAGATGGAAAAAATAAATATATGTGCATAGGAGTAGGCAAGTAAAGAATATTTTTTCTGCAAATAGAGTCAGAAATTTCTAAAATGACAACTCTTTGCCAACTGAAGACAGGCACACTTCTTTGAGAATTTGGAAAGTACTGGAATTCCAAGAGTTAATTTTGGAAACACAAGCAAATAAATGAAACAGTACTTTAAAAAAAAAAAAATTTAAAAAAAGGAGGTTAAATAAATATTAATCTGCAAAGAGGGAGAAAAATGTTTCTTTAATTTTTAAAATGTTCGCGTTCCTCATAACAAATCTAAGTTACTGTTGTAAACAAATACCGTTATCACATACCCGTAAGACACCTTAATTTAAAGCTTTGGAGTTCAGGTTGACTCCGTCAGCAGCGGTGGAACAGCAGAGACACACTGGACGCTCAGCCTTTGAAAAAGAACTGCATCACACCTACGCTTGCAGATTTTAAGGAGAAATATATTCACTTTGTGTGTGTGTGTTTCTCTACATATCTGTATATAAAAGCTTTGCATATATTTCTTGTTTCAAAGACAATGCTACAGACCAGCGCATACAGAAGTGTAGGCTATATTAATTGCAGCAGTACTTTCATACTTGAAAGTAATAAATAGGCACATATTAAATCCTCTAAGGATTAATTTGTATTTTATCAGCTGTGAAAAGGGCAATTTTTTACATATCCAGACTTAAGAGGTAGCCCTATTAGACCTTCATTGGAAAACAAATTCTGCATATATTTCGTACCAGGGCTTTTTATATTCTTTCTTCCTCTCCCTTTTCTCTCCTTCCTGCCTTTTTAAAAGCACTCCTTGCAGCTGGTGGTTATGCAATTTAACGTTGAGGAGGGAACGAGATGTGTTGCGGACAGACAAACGCGGCTGCGTCAAACTCATAGAAAACGCCGCGCTGTAGTGTGTTAAGTGTCGCACTTTTTCCGTGGCATTTGAAATACACAGCGCTGAAGGTCATTCAGTTTCGATGCACACAGATTAATACCGTTGCAGATATCTTTAGAGTTATATCCACAAATTATTTGCCGCTGCCACTAACGCATCGTGGCAGGGGAGCCCTCCCAGACACGCCAGTTTTTGCATGCCAAAGAGCCATTTTTCTTTGTCTTTCATGGAGTCATCTGTAGGGTTGGGTATTTTCAAGTTCTCTTTCCGTCCTGCTTGCGCGGTAGCTGCAGGCGATCGGCGTCGCAGGGAGGAGGCAGTCCCCTGGGGAGGGCCCACTTTTCTGCGTTTAGTTGGTTGCTTTGAAAGCGAAGGATGCTAAAAAAATTAGCTCTCTTTTAGGAGAGTTGGATGCCTCGTGCGCAACAAATGGATTCATAGTCGAAGGCTCCTGTGGTTTTTTTTGGTTTGTGTTTTTTTTTTTTTCTGAAGGGAGGAAGGCAAGTTGGGATTTTTAAAGGGACACTGTGCACTTAATCTATGCCCAAAATCCAGAGGTGCTTCCAGCAGATGAGGGGTGTCAGAGCTCACATCCTCTTGGTCTGGCTGGGGTGGTGGAACCTCCTTTGCTGTGGGGAAGAAGAAGAAGAAGGAAAGAAGAGGTCACAACTGGACGAAGATTTCACTGAGTTTTCAGTTCATAAAAGAAGAATTCAGACAAACTGGAAGCAAAGCAGCAAGCTGACTCCTAATGCTTTGCAGAGTTGCCGCTCTCCTGCACTCTGACCTTTCACGCTGGGCTTTCCGCACGCAGCTGAGCATGTTGGAGCACTGCGTGGTTCTGGGATCACGCCGCCTAAGAGCATGGTTCTCTCCAGACGTACTTTGCCAGTGCAGGTAAAATGGGTTGGGGTGCACTTGCCGTTGCCTCCCAGTTTGCAATCTCGAGGGGCCGAGGTCAGGGCTTCCTTATTCCAGTGCTTTTCATAGCTGTCCGCCAGAGCCCGGCTCCTCCCAGCTCCAGGATACACCTCGCTGCCACTTCTTCAAAGGTTCTCCACTCCAAAAGCCCATGAAAATTCTCATTAACCCATTTTTATAGACATGAGCAATTAAAATATTGGCTCAAAAATTATTTTCTCTATGTATTTCAAACCATAGCAAAGTTCTTCTTAAAAGCATAAGCTGTATGAATGAGCACTGTAAATTTTTGTTGCCTCCTTCCTTGTCAAAACGCACTGCACATTTCCAGTTCATCTGAATTCTTCTTTATGAAACTGGTGGCAGCCTGGGAAAAAGTTTTTACCTTCTATGGGGTCTTGAAACAAATCTGCTGTTATCATCTTTGCTGTTCCTCTCTGGGTGCTCAGTGCTAATTTGAATAGGAAGGTGGTCTTAGATAAAGCAGTGTGAGAGGCATGGTCAGCAGTGGTGGTGACCCCACGAGTTGTAGCTGAAGAGCTACTCGGTGAAATCTTTGTCCACTTGCGACCTCTGGTTCTCCTCCTATGGTCAAATCACCCCAATTCACACTTACTGTTGGCACCCACTAAATAAGACAACATCGGCGTTGTGACCCTTCTTTACTGTTAGTTGGTGATACACAAACCAGAGGAATATAGTGCTAACAACAGCGAGAACGTCAAGATTTTTCCTTTGGGGGCTGAACTGCCGTTCTAAACCAGTCTCCAAATATAGTTATGAGAAAATAACTATTTTCGCGTTATGTTTTGGTATCCAAAGAATAAAAACATTCTGTGCCAGTGGGCTGTGGGGCCGGTGGAGCATTTCCTATTACAATTTCAGTAAGGAAGTGGAGATACGATAAGGCACGTTCTGCAGGGGCAGAGCAGCCAGCCCGGCTCGTGGTGATCACTGTCCCGTGCTGTGCTCGCACAAAGGCTGGGAGCAGCAGTACCCTCTGCAGCATTGCCACTGGTGACACTGGGAAGCCACTGGGCACCGGCATAGGAGACTATCAGGGTTGAGAACCCTGAATCATAAAGCACAAGATTCTGGGTTTAGCCAATTTGAAATAAGGCGGAAAACACTTATAGGGGCTAAATCCCACGAATGCAGTCAGGTTAGTAGGTACGCGGTTAAGGGAAGCAGGATTTCTCTCAACAGTGTTGACCTGAGGTTGCTGAAGAGTTTTCATTTTCTTTGGTTTTAATGTGTCCTTATTGCTGCATTATGATAACTACTAACCACATTGGCTTAATCGTAGATTTTCTTCACAAACTTATTTTCTTTCTTATTAAATTGGACCAACACGGTAGTGTCTTATGAACGCTTTAGGACAAAATGCACAACTTTGTCGCTTTATGGAAGAACTGTATTCGAGTAGACACGACCGAGGGGCGGTGACGGCTTATTTGCGGCGTTGCAATGCTCCCCCCGTGTCTGCCCCTCAGCGGGTGGTTTCTTCTTCTGACCCTGTCACCCTTCCCAAAGCCACGGCTTATTTCTCTCTCAGTTTTTGCTCCTAGCAGAGAGAACGTGGATGCTACCGTGCTGGTTGCCCTACTGCAAATAACAGCGAACAATAAAGCCTCTTAGCTTAATATTTGGAAACTATCTTGAAATTATGAGGCAGGAGATGTACTTTGTTTATCACAGTGGAAACCTATTAGACAAGTACCCTTGGTGCATGGAAAATATATGCTTTTAACAGTTTTAATCCTTTATCAATTATTCATATGTGAAGGTTTTTCTGTATTTGGACAGTTTGCTGGACGGAATCGCCAGCGTGCCTTTATTTGTCTAACAGTTTTGTTCGAACTCTATCCGATAAGATATTTAACACACCCAAACATATTTAATTTAAGAAATAAAGAGCCATTCTTTCTGCGGGGTTTTACACATCATTCTTCTTTATTACGGCAGGTTTTGCTCATCATACCATGTTCTTCCTCAGAGGACAGAGACAAATAACCATTCTCCGCAAGGACAATGTGTGTGTTGAATGCATTTTAAATGCTGCACTTTGTTATGATTGCAACCAACATTTTAAATATGCTGCAATCAAATTCCAAAATGACATGAGAAAAATGACATCAGAGAATAAATCTATTAGGCTGCTCAGGCAACAGGAATGTTTGAGCTGGAACATACTTAGCTTGAAAGTTAAAGATTGAGTACAATGTTTATTTTATTTGCTTAAGAGAGGCAAGCCTAATTCATCCCTGTTGTGGAAATCAATGGAGTTACAGTATAAATATACTCTTCAAATATATTTGGCATATTACATGAGTTAAATAGCATTACCTAAATATAGTTTAGCTTTTAAATATCACATGAGATTACTGATTTACTTTTACATTGTGCTAGGTTTGTTTAAACTATTCAAGGGTCTCACTCATGGCATACATAGTAATTCTGCTTATAGGCCTGGGAGAGGGAAACCAAAGTCAAAAGAGATTCCTGGTGGAAGTTGTAGGACTGGCGAAGGCTGGGCCGGCTGGTTTTTCACTTTGAGGGTGGTGAGGCACTGGAACAAGTTGCCCCGAGAGGTTGTTGAGGCCCCATCCCTGGAGGTGTTCAAGGCCAGGCTGGACGTGGCCTTGGGCAGCCTGGTCTGGTGGGAGGTGTCCCTGCCCATGGAGGGGGGAACTCGATGACCTTCAAGGTCCTTTCCAACCTAAACCATTCTATGATTCTATGATTCTATGATGTGCTGCTTGGTTGTGTAGGTGGAGACTGCAACAACATTGTGGGTCCGATGCCTACAGCCCATTTTGTGCTTTTCTAATTCACTTGACGCATTGCAGGAACGAGACCCGGGCATAGTGCATTGCATTTAGGCATGATGCAACTAGTGGTTCTGAAGACATTTAAAGAAACAAATTTCTCTTGTTGCAACTGTTTTGCTCCCTTCTGCGAAAGTCCTGCAGCTTTTAAGCTGTGGTTGGGACAAGGTTTCTTCTAAGCAAGAAGAGGAATCCGGAGAGAAGCGAACACGCTGGGGTCAACCTTATGGCTGGATCCTTTCCTAGGGCTCTGATGGACCGGACTGCTGTGTTTTGTGCCATGTTTCTCGTAAGCAAGCTTCCAACTGGGCTAGAAAGTCCCTCAAGTGGTCACTTACTATATCATGGACTATTTCCTTGTGTTTCTTATTGGTGTGGAGGAACACGAGCTGTAGGATGAAAGACCTTGGAGAAAAAAAATCCCATTGAGCTTCCTGAATGATGCAGGTTTTGAGAAGGAAACATTTTTATCCTAGTAGGATCATCCATCCCTGGGGTCTAGTAAATACTTCAGGAATTTTTGGGCTGAGTCATGCTGCTTTCTGGCTATGTCTTAAGGTGTTAGCTCCTGTTACTGTTGGTATGAATATTCCTTATACATCTTCCTGAAAAATTCCCCTTAAAGAAAATAAATGATGTCTTACATCCAAAGTTCTTAAGTGAGCATGGCTGGGATGACGGATTTAGCTTGTCTTACACGAAAAAAAATAGTAGGAAATAAAGTGGTATTCAAGACTGGGATTTGTTTGCCTTCAAAACTGTAGCTCTAGTTTTCTCCAAAGAATCAGAGCTGAGCAGGTGTTGCCTAGGTAGGAAAATTTCACTTAAAGATCTCTGAACTGTCCCAAACTGGAGTCCATTCTCATCCATAACGTAATTTAGCCCTTGACAGATATATAGAGCTCTTGTAGCTTTCTGTTCTTCACAAAATCTCCTGAGCTTCAAGTCTCACTGACCAGATGGGTTGTAATTTGGCCTCTGACATGGTGCAGTCCTGCTGGAGGGTGAAAATTACCTGAACTGGCCAACGCCGAGGTCACACTCCTGTCTCCTTGAAGTCATTTTCTTTTTCTCAGGCTCCCGCCTCCCGTTTCCCAGCACGCGCATCGCCGTTTTCTGCATTTTGAATAGCGCAGGGTAGCGAGACGTGGAATACTTATCCCCTCACAAGTCAGATATTATATTTAAATGTCTTAAGCCTCTGCTGAATATCAGTCACAGGATTGATTTAGCCTTAGCAGCATCTGACTCCACAGGCAAGATGCTGAGATTGCCCTGTGTAGGGTAGATTGGAATACTTTGTAGGATGTCAGGTGTCGGAAACAGCAATGCGCGGCATATAAATGTGCTTAATTGAGGAGAGCCGTGGGTGCTTTTCCAGACTGAGACCTCATGGCAGAAAAAATATTCATGCATATTTTCCATGTCTTAATTTTTTGGGCAAAATAAAAATGGGATAAAGGTATTTTAGAAGAACTCCATCCACCCGCCACCTTCCCTAAAGGTGTTGCTTCCTCAGGAGTAACCTGAGTGGATGGTGTGAATATACTTTACTTAGGATGAAGCGTGGGAAGTTTTGCTCTTGTCAATAACAACTGCAGAGATTTTTGTGATAGCATTTTCCCTTCCTTCCCTATTTTAATTGGACAGTGTTCTCCTTGCTGCTCAGACATCTATCTCCAGAGCTCCAGAACAAAAGAGGGGGGGAAAAATATAGAGCACATCTAATTCTGGGGATTACTGCCTTTTCTTCAGTTAGTTAAGAAGAAGGGATTGCCTCTGACTGTTTTCCTCTCCAGAAGTTTTCTTTTCTGGTTCTTCCATGCAGACCTGCCACGATGTCCCCGTGGCGCGGCCGCACCGACCACCACCAGGTCAGCAGCATGTCTTGCAACGAACAGAATTTACCCTTTCACCTTCACATCCTCCTCCACTCTTGTACACAGCTTAATTTTATTTTTTTTTTTCTGCATCCGAAGTCATTTTTTGCAGGTGCAAAAAGGAGCCTTTCATTTTCCCCATCTTAAGAAAAAAGTTAGAAAAAATACGCTTTCCTTACCGAAAGGCAATATTTTGCTTTTAGCACTACTTTATGTGCGGCGTTTTTTAGCTCCTCTAATCTTAAATTCAGTACATGAATGGATGGATAATTTCCTCCCTGTCAGTTTTTTCATGCCTCTGAATTATTTACTACTCCCGCAACTTGTAGCTGTGAGTCCACTTATGTCTCGTTGAGCTGTAGCCGTGCGAGAAGCTCCCCTTCGCCCGCTCTCTTTGGGGGGCTGCCTCTGTGCCGCCGGGGCAGGCGATGCCCGGGGTGCCGGGCATCCTCGGAGGGGTGCCCACGCAGGGTCCCCCCCCCTCCGGCATCCTGCAGGACCGAGTCCTTAAGTAACACAGCCTGAATCCGGCTAATTTGTCTTCATCATTCATATCTCCCAAATCCTGAATCATTTTGGTTGCCCTCCACTGCACCTTTTCAATCTCCACAATGTCCTGCCTGTAATATAGTGACCAGAATTGCACGCAATATTTCAAATATACTCCCACTAATGTCTTATATAAAGTAGTGCCAGAATAACTTGCACTGATTTATAATCCTTACAAATATATATATTTGTTTAGCTGCTGCTGTTGTTTTTTTTCTTTTTTTTTTATTGCTGCCAAACATTGAACATATGTCTGGTGGTCTGAAGGCCTGTTAAAGACAACGAATGAATCACATTTTCTACATGACAAAACAAAACACCTTTATTTTTTATCATTGTCTAGCCTGAGCGGTGATACAAGATAAATTGAAACAACAAAAGGAAAAGAGAGTTTAGGAAAGTCAAGTAATAAGGTATCAGGTTATAAATGAAGTCTTCCAGTGATTGAAGTTAAAAAGTACCCACAGGCACTTCACACTTCTTAAAAAACAAATAAATCGCCCAACGGGGTGGTGATAACGATGTCCTGTTCAAAGTCGGGAAGCCTACCCCACCCTTTGGGGAAGATGCAAAGAGTATGACAGGACGTAAATGGGAATTTTTTCGCTGGTTTTGGCCACAGGAACACGCAGTGCAATGTGTGATGCTAATGCACAGAGCAACTCTTTTTTGGGGGTGTTGATGGTGCTCTATCTGTGATGGTGTTGGGAGCTATGGCTTCTTAATGGAAGCGAATTGCCAGCAGTTGCCTTGCATCTGCTGGGTAAGATTCTGTTCTCGGAGTCATACCATTACTATTCCGAAGTAACGCATTTCAATAGTGTTATTTACAGTAAAAAATAATTGTGAGTAAATATTTTCAGTTCTGTGGTTGATAGAGGAGGAAGCGGTACATTACCAAAAGGTCTTACTGTAAAACGTACTTAAACATCTCCCACTCCCAAACTAGCCAGACCAGGGATTACCAGTTTGTAGAAGATGTGAAAACAAACTACAACCTTGCAAAAACTGGAAGCAGGTATGGTCAAGACGAAATTACTCTGAGAGGGTGCTGGGAACAGCAGGCCACAGAAGACCTGCGAGTATTTTCTCTTAATTGATACAGCAAGGTTTGAACTCTGCTTGTTTCCAGTTTGAGAAGTTTTTGATGGTTTCCACCTGAATCTGGTCTGAGCTATATAGTGCAGGTGACCTGCATTAATGGCCTCATTTTCCCCAGACAACGCGATGCTATTAACGTATTGTACCAGGCTTTACCTTGGCTAGTGGCCATTATCGCCAATAAATAATGACTCATGTTACATCGACTCCTGCTAAGGTCTTGGGACATGAAATTCATGTGTGCTACCAATGTAGATCGAACGTAACCTTGACATTCATCAGGCAGGTGGAATTTAAGGCTTCCCCAGGTTTTCCAGTGCTGCTCTTGTAAAAAATCATGAAGTTCTTTTGCAGTTTGCTGGTGAGGTTCAACATAAAAACCCCACACCTTCCTTTTCCCCTGATTGGTTTTATTTTTTTGTTTGTTTGTTTGTTTTTTAAACTCATTTAGTCTATTAGTATGACCATTATGGTGTTTACAAATATCTCNTTTTTTTTTTATTGCTGCCAAACATTGAACATATGTCTGGTGGTCTGAAGGCCTGTTAAAGACAACGAATGAATCACATTTTCTACATGACAAAACAAAACACCTTTATTTTTTATCATTGTCTAGCCTGAGCGGTGATACAAGATAAATTGAAACAACAAAAGGAAAAGAGAGTTTAGGAAAGTCAAGTAATAAGGTATCAGGTTATAAATGAAGTCTTCCAGTGATTGAAGTTAAAAAGTACCCACAGGCACTTCACACTTCTTAAAAAACAAATAAATCGCCCAACGGGGTGGTGATAACGATGTCCTGTTCAAAGTCGGGAAGCCTACCCCACCCTTTGGGGAAGATGCAAAGAGTATGACAGGACGTAAATGGGAATTTTTTCGCTGGTTTTGGCCACAGGAACACGCAGTGCAATGTGTGATGCTAATGCACAGAGCAACTCTTTTTTGGGGGTGTTGATGGTGCTCTATCTGTGATGGTGTTGGGAGCTATGGCTTCTTAATGGAAGCGAATTGCCAGCAGTTGCCTTGCATCTGCTGGGTAAGATTCTGTTCTCGGAGTCATACCATTACTATTCCGAAGTAACGCATTTCAATAGTGTTATTTACAGTAAAAAATAATTGTGAGTAAATATTTTCAGTTCTGTGGTTGATAGAGGAGGAAGCGGTACATTACCAAAAGGTCTTACTGTAAAACGTACTTAAACATCTCCCACTCCCAAACTAGCCAGACCAGGGATTACCAGTTTGTAGAAGATGTGAAAACAAACTACAACCTTGCAAAAACTGGAAGCAGGTATGGTCAAGACGAAATTACTCTGAGAGGGTGCTGGGAACAGCAGGCCACAGAAGACCTGCGAGTATTTTCTCTTAATTGATACAGCAAGGTTTGAACTCTGCTTGTTTCCAGTTTGAGAAGTTTTTGATGGTTTCCACCTGAATCTGGTCTGAGCTATATAGTGCAGGTGACCTGCATTAATGGCCTCATTTTCCCCAGACAACGCGATGCTATTAACGTATTGTACCAGGCTTTACCTTGGCTAGTGGCCATTATCGCCAATAAATAATGACTCATGTTACATCGACTCCTGCTAAGGTCTTGGGACATGAAATTCATGTGTGCTACCAATGTAGATCGAACGTAACCTTGACATTCATCAGGCAGGTGGAATTTAAGGCTTCCCCAGGTTTTCCAGTGCTGCTCTTGTAAAAAATCATGAAGTTCTTTTGCAGTTTGCTGGTGAGGTTCAACATAAAAACCCCACACCTTCCTTTTCCCCTGATTGGTTTTATTTTTTTGTTTGTTTGTTTGTTTTTTAAACGCATTTAGTCTATTAGTATGACCATTATGGTGTTTACAAATATCTCTGCCTTCCTAGTGCTCTCCTGAATCCTAAATGGGCTCCTGTTTTCCGAGAGCAAACAACAAATGGAGCAGACCTTTGAAGAAACCCACCCTCGATTAATAGTTAATGATGGCTCAGGAGAAGGAACAAAGCCCGTACGATGTGAACACGGATTAGCCCTTTTATAAACACGGCCAAACAGTTTGTAGGAGCGCCGATGCCCGGGAGCAGCCTGCTGTGCCCTCCTGCCGAGACCAAGGCCGGGCAGCGGGCTCGGCGCGGGGGGCCGGGGGCCCCCGGGGTCTGCGCCCCGGCTGCCCCCCTCTCCCAGACAGCGATGAGCTGGTTGATGCAGGAGCATCCCCTGCCGACCAGCGCCGGGCAATAATTGCCTCTGCCAAGGACCCGGCATTAACCCTGCCCGCAGAAACATCCAGCGTGGCCAAGGCTGATGCCCAACACGGGGCTCTTGGCCCCATGTGGCTCGGGGGTTGGGTTCACCTTGCAAACCCCATAGTCTGCGTTCCCCCCCAAAACGCTTGGATCTCATCCTCTTGCCTGGCGTCGGGGCACGTCTTCCTGCCGGTGCCGATGGGGGTGGGAGAAGAGGCGGCGCTTTGGAGGTGAAAGGCTTCGCGTCCCCCTACCCCGCTGCCGGAGCCGTCCTCTCTCGCACAGAATATTTCAAGTTTAGGACTTCAAATATTTCTATTAATAAATTACTATGCATCATGTCAAATTAGCATTGCCATTACTAAAAGATTAATAGCGACAATGCGTTGTGGCACTCCATTGCTTCAGGGTAATTTTCTTTTGTTCATGCTTTGGCATAATGTCGTACAGCAGAGCGACAGAACTACGGAGCATAAATTTAGCCACAGCCCCTCCGCAGAAGAGGTAATCCTAATCACAGCAGAGGGTTGGCAATTAGCTCCCGCTGCCGCTCCGCGACGAGCGCGCTGCAACCTTCTGTGAAGGTTGCCATCAAACTGGGGCGCATCGGGGCTAATGCCGACCGATATCCCTCGCACTTCGCGGATAACAAGATCGATCCCGACGTTTACATGTTTTTATTTACTAAGTGCTCGGGAGGAATAAACAACGATGATTTGCATGTGAAGCCTCTTTATTTTAGACCGTGAATAATCGGTGGGTTAGCGACAGTGTATACACTTAAGTGTACATCACGCCAACTGCAATCTTCCCTTTCATAAATTCCCCGTCCTAACTGGAGTTTACAAGGGAAGGAATTACTCTCGTGCTCACGTCCCTTTCCATCGCGCTTGTAAAAAGCAGTAACTTTTTTTCCCTCTGCCTCCTCGGGTAGGGACACGACAACAAAGCAATTAAGCAACGCGTCTTAGTGGATGCAATTTAAAATAAAGGGTGGGAGTATATCATGTGGCAACATTTTCTCTAACAGATATACACGAGGATTTCGTACCTGCGGTTTAATGACGGGCAGGGAGAGAAAGAGCATCTAAATCTCGTTTTGAGACACGAGCTTTTTTTATTTTTTACTGTTTTAACAAATGACTTTCACAAGTGAAATTATTGCGTTATCATCTATTTGACTTCATGCTGGAGATATCGAGGAAAATATCTCCATGACGGCTCTCTTTCTTGCCTAAATATCAAGTATTGGTATTTTTAATGTTTTTGTAAACATTATATATTTTAATACTTGAGAAAATGTATCTCATAAATAAGCTTTATTATCTGTCAAAAAGGATGAAAATATAACTTTACATTTCTGTTTTAAAGTAATTTTAGTGCCTATTAGCTATAAAGTAACAGTTATATATAATTTAGAGTATGTAGTCACTCGAAACAACTTGACATTTTCACACAAACACAGAACCTTAATAATAGTCTTGGGATTTCATTGGAAGTATACACCACTACAGGATATTAAAATAACTTATGGTGCACTGTAATTCTTGTTTTGTATTTGTCCAAGTAGTTTTGAAGCATGCTATAAAGTAGAAAAATAAAAACCTAAGCTCCAAAGTCAGCTAAGCTGCATTCTTAAAGTTATAGCAGTCTTTTCATGCTAAGTATGATTAAACCAGCTGACATTTCTAGTTGTCATCTTTCTCTTCTTCCTTCCTATTAATATGCTGTGCTGAAAATGTAAATGCTCTGCGTACTGCATTTTTTATTTAAAGCCCTTGCAATTGTTTGCTTAAAATAATGATGCTGATTGTATGCATTCAGGGATCATAATAATAGCATGAAAACCGTAATTTACTTGTTGATCTTAGAGTAAACTCCAGGTTTGGGCGATGAAATACTTTGCCACGCTCACACGCAGTTGAACGCTGCCGCCTTGAACTCAGATCGCTCCGAAAGTCCAAAGACACATCTGCCTATTGTTCTGCCTCAAAAGCAAAATTGAAACCGTGAGGGCAATGGTTGGAGGTTCACCAGTTTGACTGGTTATTTCTTGAAACGATGTGAAAAGAAAAAAAAAAAAATTGAAAGTTTTTTGTAGATTTTTTTTTTTTTAAATAACCCTACAGACTTTATTGTGATTAAAATTTGCCCAAGATTTAACTCGTTCTTTTAATTGTAATTGAAGTGGCATGTGGGTAGGGATTAGGTGGGTGTGCAGATGTGCACAAAAATTAATATGAACTTGGAGGAACAGCCTCGTCGCCATAAAAGGGCCGACCAAATGTTCACAGATGGAATTTGAGTGGACCCTTATTGAATCAGCTAGTAGGGCCCACTTGGGTCATTTGTGCATCAATCCCGTGTAGTCTATTTGGAAACGGCACATTCCAGGCCTTTTCTACAATAATTATTCTCATGCCTGATCCATTAATTTTTTAATTTGCATTAGGGTTGCTCAGTGACGGCACCACCACTATCAACAAGAAAAGGATTTGAAATGCAGCTTGAAGAAGATTGTGTGCGACTGCACCGATATTTTTAACCTTCCTTACTACGACACGGTGAGACACAGAAATTAAGCACAGTAGTATTGTAGTCAAATGGAATCCAGAAAATCTTGCGTATAACTAAAGAAAGGTCTTGCTCTGTCAAGAAACTCTCAAAACCTGGTGTTCATTTGGGAATTCAAAATAAGGAGAGAATCTGGTGATGCAAAAGAAAATCACATTAGAATACTGCTGCATATTACCGATGTTTCTTCCTTTCCATACGTTGCTACCCCAATGTTTATCTCAGTCTTATTTTGATGAACCGTGGAATTTATAAAATCGCCTATGAAAAACAACCCAATCCGTAAGTTTTTCTCTTTATACCATTCTTCCCAGGAGTCCCACTGAGTTTGTACCCAGCAGAAGACAGCAGAAATGAAATGTAATCATTAAACTGTGAAATATGGAGATATTCCTAACAACACAGTAAAGCTGGCGAAAGACTAATTTCAACATAACAGGTTTTAAAACAACGCGTCGGGGTATAGAAGCACCTGTTACGTGGAGTAAGGATGGCTGTTGTTGCCATGCTTGGCTGTAGTCAGGGAAAATGAAGGAACCCTTGAGCCTCCCGACACTGCACCGGGCTCCCACCACCGGAGCTGTGTTTCGTAGAGGTGCATGGGTCGCCCTTTCCCGTGGAAAGGTAACGGAGGGCTCAGAAGTCGGAGGTTCATTGCCAAAGGATTGGTTTCCTCCATGGTCTACCGCGACTCTTCTTTGGGCTGACCATGAACCTTTCATCTCTGCCACGACAGTTTTGTCCTCGAGAGCTTTCTGAGCTTCGTAGGGCTTCATATGAGTCAGTGCACGGAATAAAAGCAAACAGAAGCCGCTCTGGAGTTCCTGTCGGTCCGGGTAAATCCTTATTTGGGATTTTCAAAGTCAGGTTGTGCTGCCTTGTCTCTGCTGCCATGTAGGTTTTACTGCTGAAACAGTCGTCACTTCTTTCCTCAGCTGATCAGAGCTGGAGCCCTTTATCTCAAACTGTCTTGTTGCTAAAATTTGTTAGTTTGAATAAAATGTAGCTGCGGTCCAGAGCAATTCTGATTTGGAGTTTGGTTTTGCAAACCTGAAACATGGGCTCTGGCCCATTTCTAGTTCTGTAGGAGTTAATCTTACTGCCATATGTTTCCTTAAATTGAAGGTGTCTGGTCAAATAAACAGGAAGAGTGGCTAATAATAATGTATGTATTTGGCAGGCACGCGGTGCTCTTTGTTTCGAAACATCACCAAAGAGTCCTGCAAACTACTTCACATCTAGGAGCCATTTCACACCCCCCGAGGTGGGAGCCAGCCATGGGTTGGCCGCGTGGAGCCACACAACAGAACCACTTCGGAGAAGAAAGTAAGAGGGTTTCTGGTACAGATGGAAACTGCGTGGGAGGTTTGGAGGAGCAGAAGGTCTGTGCCTCCCCAGACACTTGGTGCCAGGGAACTGTCCCCCTCTGTTGTGTGAAATGGCCATGGGCACCTCCAAGACAGCTGCCCAGGGCATGGCATCGGCACGTGGGGCACGGTGTTGCCAGCCAGCGCCGCTCCAGAGAGAGAGAAGAGGTTCCTACTATATCAAAAGTACGATTTGCTGAAATGTTTTATATTTCCTTAGTGATTTTTCTCTCCAGACTCATTACGCCAAATCTTACAAAGATGTCCAGTCCTCTGTCGCTTTCTTTGTGATCTTCTCTTTCTCCCCAACCTCTGTTTCCACACCATCTCCCTTCCTCTGCTGATGCCTGTGCAACAGCATTCTCCCTATTAGAGATGAAGACTATGAGTATGTGTAGCGGATGAATAAAGTAACTCAAGTTATGAGTTTGAGGGGGGTAACAGGAGGTGTGTGGTTAAGTGTCTCTCAAACAGATGCTGGAGAAGAGGTTGTGAAGAAGAGATGGACTGTAGGAAGGCCACAGCTGAGGGTTAATAGTTGCCAGTAGTAAATGGCTAAAGATCCTTCCTATTAAACTTAATTGCCTTGATTGCAATGTTACTGTGCAAACGACTTTCAGCTGAGTTCAGTAAAGTTATCGTTGAGTTCTATTTCGGAGAGCAGGATTCAGCGCCGTGTTTCAGGCAGAGTTCCTGCGTCCTTTTGTGCGCATCTCTTCTGTAGGAATAGAACAGAAACTCGACGCAAGAGACCGCACAGGTATTTTGTCTCGGCACTGAGCTTTATTTCGTGCAGTTATAAAGCCAATGGCTGATTCACCGTACACAGCTGTGTGCACTTTTGCCATCCCATACCCTGGGTAAGGGTATGTTGTCATGTGGGTTTGGTCGCAATACCAGATTTTGGCAAGAAGAATTACCGTTATTTTAAAAAAGCCCACTTTTTTTTTTTTTTTTTTCAGTTTTTCATGCAATTCATAGACTTAGAAGCAGGACTAGATTTATTTAAGAAGAAGAAACTTTTTTGTCGGCAATACTAGTTGTTTGCTTCAGACTGGGAGATTTGGTTAATCATTTGGTTAATCATTTGGTTAATCATTGGGTTAATCAGGGCAACTGGAGAATACCAGATAAAAGCCGGAAGAACAGAAAGAGGAATATATACGACATTACAACAATTTACCTCTCTGAAAATCCGAAATGTCCCATTTGCTGTTGCAGGGGCAAAAGAGACGGACACTTCTCTTTCTTAGTCCCTAGGATAATTTTATTTTCCCTTGCTAATCTTGTACTGCCGGTGGAGAGGGAGGAGAGGTATTTGTGTTATTGAGAACTGGGCTGGATTTTTGGAGCTCCAGGTGTTTGGCATAGCCCACCAAACGCTGTGGGAGCTACAGGTACCCGGTGTTTCTGAAGGAGCAGCTCCTGGTTGCATTTCGTGGGGAATGTGTAGTAATATTGTCTATTAAAGTTCAGATTCTGGTGCCGTAACTCAGATTGACCGGTGCCATACTCTACAGGCAGTACCATAAATAGGGATCCGGCTGGTGGAAATCCGGACGCAACTCAGTACTGATTTTTTCTTTCGCTTTGCTTCACTCCTTTTCTTTCCTTCATGCCTTTTTTATGGCTTATAGTTGAGGTTTTTATGGTATTGTTGGGCATTTTTACATGCTCAAATATGTGGAAATTTATAAATAAATAAAGCAATTCTGGAATTGAAAAGCACAATAATATGAATCACCTGGCTGTGAAAAAGGTAAGTAATCAAAAACTTGTTTTGCCTCTATCTGTCTGGGGTATAATTTCAAAATGTTTAAAAAACATTCTTTTATTTTTTTTCTTTACTTTTTTTTTTTTTTTTTTNTTTTTTTTTTTTTTTTTTAACTGGGTCTCATCTAAATAGCTGAGCGGGAGGGAAAAGCATTAGAATATTGATCACATAAATAGGCACAAGGAATAGAAAATTAAAGCGCCGAATGTCAGCAGGAGCGTGATAAGAGAGCCCGTGTCTCTGCAGCTGAGGTTTTGTAGCTCCTAAAGGCAGCAGGTAGATAAAGGCGCGCGTGGAACCAGGAGGAGTTCCCTGTGGGACTGCAGATGACATTGTAACAGATGACTCCAGATGACAATGTAAGAGGAGGAATGGAAAGAAATTATATTAACAAACTGTAGTCGATGGTTATAATAAGATTTGAACTGCTGAATAACCGAACCTGAAAGACCAACATATTTTTCAAGATGGTTTAGAAGGATCCCACGATTGAGTATGTCAAAAGCTGCAATTATGTCAAGAAGTATTACAAAGGATGGATTCCCAACATCACATACAATAAGTGTGTTATTGCAAATCCTGATGAGCAGAGATTCACCGATTCGCCGCTGATGAANAAAAAAAAAAAAACCCACAAAACAAAACCACAGTGAAACTTTTGTAATAAATTATATCCTTAAAAAGTGTGTCTTATGACTCTCCTCTAATACTGAGAGAAGAAATAGATTTAAATCTGCTTTACTGATTACTGGAACATACGGGGATTAAAAAATCCATTTAATACAGTTACATTTTTAGAGTTTTAGATAGTCAGAGTGGATAATAATACCTTTATGATATTTTCAGTATGTGAACCTAGCAGAGGAAAGATTTTTCTCAGAAAACTACCAGATATTGGCTCCAAGGGGCGTGCTGTTGGATAAAGATTTTGTTTCCCAAATTCTAAGACTGAGAGAGAAGCACATGAAACCATGGATTTTTTATTTTTTTTTTTTGTTGCAGGAAGAGGTTCTATAATAAGTCTATCAGTTTTCTGGCATAAATTTGTCAGGGGAATAAATGTGTCTAATACATATTTTTGATGATTGATAATGGTATTCCAAGTCTGCTAAATAAGGAAGCAAGACATTTTCTTTCTATGTTTAAATGATGGGAAAAATAGCCCGAGTGTTATAAAATGACAAAGACATTACTAGTCCAGAGTTTTTTGAAGTTGTGAAAATTTGAGCTGCGTTTAGTAGAGTGGCTCGTTTTGTCAACAAGGACAACAATGTGCTTAATATTAGCAATTCGTTTTTTTTCTTTGCGTGACTCACACTTGCCATATGTAAATATTAAGAGGTTCAAACACAAAATCTCCATAACTCCATTCCCAAGCTAAAATAGAAAAGCCAATTCTAAAACATCATAAATCCGAGATTCGGGTCTTGGTTTTGTTTTTGGTTTTGTTTTTGTTTTTTCCAAACGTGCTGGTGATTTGCATATCTTTATATATTTTGCTGCCACCTGCACATTGCTGCTTCTCCTCCACACCCCCAGGTAGGGAGCAAAGGGCTGGAGAAGTCTGTTGAAGGTCCAAATGAGAGACTCGGGCTAGAAATGGGGAAAGGTTTTGATGTGAAACTGTCTGGTGGGGTTTTCAGAAGTAGTTTGGCACCAGGCTCATGAAAATGGTTCCATGAAAAATGAAGGTTGGGTGTGCGATCACTGCTGAAGATACACCAAACACCTACTGGCAATGTGCATCTTTAAACACCATCAAGACTCTTGCTTTATTTGTACCTTAATTTAGCGTTTACGTCGGTCCCCCTTTTACCCCTTCTGCTTGAAAATGTCTTTCTGCTGAAGTTGCAGCTTTGGCTGCTGTTTTGACAGTCTGCAGTGCTTGAAGCAGCTCCGATAAATAAAATTTGCAAGAGCACTGGATGAAAAAAAAATCTATCTTAATTAGATGCTTATTGAAATCTAGCACAAACTGTATATGAAACATGATTTCAAAACCGAAACAAATATTTTTATATTTATGTATACTCACTAATATATATACCTAATGCCAACGTCGCGCACAGCTTTTCTGAAACAAATGGGAAAATGGAGATTGCTGCTGACCTCAGAGCTTTTCTAAAATAAGTTTCTCAGATGATTGTAAAAATCTATAGTGGAGTCATTTTGCGGTAGCGCATAACTTTTTGTTCATTGAACTTTGTGTGCAAAGGATGAGGGTGTATAGGAGGGGAACGTCCCCTGCACGGGTACAGGATTGTGCTCACTGTTTGCAGTGTTCTATTTTTGTCACTGGTGTCCTGTTTTATGAAGCAGGATTCTTTTTCTTAGTGTCTGATATGATGTGATGTGCAATATAATATTCAGTATTGAATTCCAAGACTTGGTGTTCATATTGTTTGTCATCCATGTTCTTATCTTGTGAAGAATCTAATAAGGAAAATAGCCTGAAAACTTCATATTTTGCATTTAAAAAAAATAAAATCAGTTTCTGATGTGGGAGAAGAGAAACTGGGTCCAAAAAGTAATTTATTATTGTCTGAAGACTGGCAAAACGTGGTAGAGGAAAAATGGGGATGTGAACCTCGAGAAATTGTATTTCTTCGGTGTTTTCATTGTCCTGCCTGGTTTTGGTTGTCGCTGATGGTATCCCCCACCAAATGATGCGTTCTTTCCAAGCACGTGTAGCTGTCACCATGCCAAAATCTTATGCTTTACCTACACATTTCCTTTACATGTCCGTCTGGGAGGGTCTTCTCTGGGGTCGGCTCCTGCAGAGGTCCCGGCCCCTGTTGACCCCTCCATCCCCGCTTTGCTCTCCCGCGGCTGGGGCCACCCTGGCAACCCCCAGTGTGCCTCGACGGGGAAACGCTTAGAAGTTGGGTTTGTTTGTGGAGGAAACCATCCCCTGTGAGCACTGAGGCTCCGTCCCACAGCCAAACGTCACAGAGGGCCGAGCAAGGTGTAGGGTTCTGGGTGGGGGGACTCTCCAGTCCCTCCTGGGGGCTCCTTCCCAGGGGTGACCGCTGCCGCTGGAGCTGCCTGCGCAGGATGGGTGCTTGGGCTTCCCTTCTCCTCCGCCCCGCGCTCCCGCTCGCAGAAATCCACCAGAGAGACAAAGAGCCTTTCATGAATGCAAATTTCAGTAGAAGATATTATTTTTTAACTTTCATGGAGAAAGAAAAAAAAAAAAAAATCGCAGGAACAGTGCAGCTTCCCCACAAATCTCCAACTAACCCTTGCACTCAATTAATCTTCGTGACCTTCTAATGCCCCGTGCCATGAATTGTACCTTGAGGTTAGGAAATAGGTCTCGTAGTAGTTCCCAGCGACTCCTATACGGCTTTTGTGTTCCGAGCCTTCAGATGTTGTTGATTTGAATTTGAAATTTCTTTCATGCATAATGTCTTGATCTGATAGAGCTTTTGCTTTCAAAGCTGAGCTTTAATTTGTTTAATCTGGCATATTCTTAATTATACGAGCTGTAAATTTTATTGTATTGTAAAGCCCTGAAATACACGCGTAAAGATGCAGTGCCAAGGTACGACTGATTAACGGGACCGTCTCGCTCGTGGGTGTGACAGTGACCTGCACGGGGGGAAACGGGGGGTGTCCGCAAAGAAAATCCCGGTGCGGAAACACCGTCCCGCACACATGTGTGAACCCGTGCCGGTAACTTTGCGATAGCGGCACGTGGGCCAGGGGCTCGGCTGGGATAAATGGGACAGCTCTGTTTCTGGCCCGCAGGGTTTTAGGAAGCAGCATCAAGTGGGAAAGGGCGAGCTAAATTTAAAAATAAATAAATAAATAAATAGGAAATGGCTGAAATATCTTCCCGATGTCTTGCTGGGAGATTGACTTCAGCCCCCTTGTCATTCGTTATTAGGTGGTTTCCGGACGGCGTTGCCAGGACTGGCGCTGGGCGACGATTCATCCTCCAGCAGGTATTGCCTCCGCTGATGTTACCTCCGTGAACACGGGGACAGCGGCAGCGCTAGCAGAGATGGTAACACGCTGGAGCAATGAGTGAGGACACACAATTATTTCATTATTCATGCGTCGCATCTCAGGAGACTTGCTATGAAATTTCAGCTTCAGAAACACCAGCTTTTTTTTTTTTTTCTGGTGAGCCAAAGAAACTGCTCTGCTAGTTTAGCCGGTGGAAGTAATCTAGCAAGGCTTGGTGTTTGACACAGCCAGGTCAGGAGAAGGCAACCCCACTAAAGGTCTTTTATTTTAAAGCAAGCCATGCTCTGCACCCCGAGCTGTGCTGCTGCACTCCTTCTGATGCATCAGGGTGGAGCTCTGTGCGCAGTTATCCCTGTTCTGTGCAAAAGGGAGGGCGTTATCTGCACAGTCTGCTTTGCCCTGTCCTTCAGATGGTGGCAGGAGCCCCTAGTGCCTGAATTTTCTAAAAATCTGGTCATTGTCAGTGGTCCCTGGGGAGACATGGAGGGAGGATGTCTGCGTAGTTTCCATTCACCCATCTCTTCCTCCAGCACTGTTTGGGGGATGCTCAAAGTGGTGCCAACTTTTTCATGCTGTACCTTTGGTTGCCTTTCATCAGGAGCTTTGCCTGCTCTGTCTTGCAGGCACACATAGTTGGCAGTCATCTGTTACCTCCAGATAAAGATGGGACAGTTTGTTAAGTGACTGATGGCTTTTGCTAAGTCTTCTAAGTATGATTAATGTGGAAAAATGTCTAGCCCGGTAATAGGTGAATAGGAAAACCAGAGGCACTCTCCTCAAGACAATTTTGGCATGTCCATTCGTGTGCTTTGATCAGAAGGAAAGGTTATAGGAGCTTGCTGATAGCCCGAACACTAAGAGAAAACAGACATACTCAAGACATATCAAAGTCCCAGGTCCTAGTGTTCGTATGAGTACATGAAAGTCCTCTCTCCTAGAGAAAGTAAGACTGCAGCCTTAATGGCTGAAGAGAAGAGGCTGAAAAATGTGACTTAAAAACTTGTATAATCCAAAGCAAGTACATTCATATCTCCTGCAATTACATGATTTAGAGAATCCGATTCATCACCATTTCAATGGTGATGAGAATACTATAGTAGCTATGATTAAAAAATCAGCAAAATATGCATTGCTTTTGATTGCATAAATGCTGCAATGCTGTAAAGAATAGTCTCGTTATATATGTGTTATATGGAGGTCTTCAGCACATCCTGTGAGTTGCTAACGGTGCTGTGTTGGGAGTAGAAGAAAGACCATGTTGGGGTAGGAGACCACATGGCTCTTTTTGTTTAGGAATAGAGTTGCAGTAGTGGGAATTATTTCTTTGTCTGTATTCAGCCTAATGTATAGCGTTCAACACGCGTGTAGTGACTTTTAGTCAACTGGTATTTCAATACTTACATTGCGACGGCATTTCTGAGTACTTTGTCCTTTAAATGTGCGTGCACACGGTTTCAGGTTGCTTGTCTCTGAAGGCTCTTCGTGCTCCAGTAGGCTAATTTAGTTCACCAATGGTAAATTAATTACTCTCCAGCCTGCTATGTATTTTAATGCACACAACAGAGAAGTACCAGATATCTATCAGATATCTAAGGCAGCTTACGTTATCACTGACCTGGCAGGTAGCGCTCAACTTCTGGGTGTCCTGGGTGTCCACTACTCGCTGCGCCACCAGCAGCTCTCCGAGGGCTTGCTGCTTCCAGGAGCCGCTCACCACCATAGAGGCAAGCCCACGACACACCAAAACCAATTAAAAAGTCCCGTGGATGCTTTCCTCCTCCTTGCACTGAAATATATCTTGCTTCTGTCTAAAGGGTTCGAGTCACTTGTGGTCTTGTCCTGCACGTTTGAACCACTGGGGGACATGCCATTGACTTAAGAGAATGGACCACACGCATACTGGAGGATGTGCCATGCGGTAGCTCGAGTACAGCAATTCCCCAAAATAGTCAAAGGACGTAAAATTGTTTTGGCCAGTTGTGGTTTTCCAGAGAGCCCTTCGATTTTACCCACCTGGTGTTTAAAGGGTAATATACTGCCTGCTGCTGCTGCTGCTGCAGGTTTGCTCTGAAACCAGCCATCATTTTTGTACTTTCATGCATATCTTTGGAAAATGATGAAAATATTTCATTGCAAACCAGAAAGCAAAAAAAAAAATCAACCAGTGAACTTGTGTACAGTGAGATAAAAATCAGTATTTCATTACTTATTTATTTATTCATTTATTTAAAATCTTTAACCAGAAAAATTCATTAAGATGCAATATCTCATGTACAATGATGGCCTAGGGACGGGAGATGGATTAAAAAATGTAAATACTATTGGGTCTAATGTGCGTACCATTAACACAAATATGAAATTAATGTAAAACTTTCTGACAGTACAAACTTAGTTTTAACTCTTTAAATATATGTTTAAAATAGCGCAGAACGGTGGTAGGCTTTGGCAGATGATAGATGCAGTAAACAAGTGTGTCTCAAAAGAGACAAAATGTCAGCAAAATAATTGCCTAGCAGTACTTCATATCAATTAATTCATTTGTATTTAATTAAAAGGAGTCATAACAATTGGCTGCTGTATAAAAGCCCCTTAGCTCTGGAGTCTTCTATGCCTTTTCTTAGTTTTCTGGGGCTGGATATTGTTAGCCTTTTTGAATAATTCAACCCAGATCTATTTCCTAAACAGAAAATCTATCTTTGAGTTATTCCCTTTTCTGCGGGGAAGTAGCAATAAACAGTAGCTTTGTGCGTCTTATAAATGACAATGAGGGAGACTCGGGATGGGATTTCGAAAAGTACTTGAAACCGAAAATGTTGGGGGTTCCTAAATCAGTTAGGTGCTCCTCAAGATGTACGTTATCCAAGATGACTCCAGTGAACCCACTCAGAGGACGAGTGCCTGCCCCGCTGGCCTGGCCATTGCAATAATGCCCCGGCAGAAGTGTAGCCGTGACATCTAAGTTTTTCTAACCTTTCCTCTATGGTAGTGAGGTTTATTTTATGGTGGATCATTTCTACATCTGCTCCTATACATGGCCATGTCTGCAGCCCCGTCCAAACAGTGTCCTATTGCACTCGCTCAGAGCTGTTGAAGATAAACATGATCCATAAGTGGGTGGTGGGGAGACCTACTGGTTTAAACGCCCCCAGTTGGGAATACACGGGTGTAAGGCACCCAACCAATCTATTGAACAAAACCCATCACACAAGGGCTTGGTGACGGCTATTACAAGTGCCGGCAGCGGTAGTCCACGTGCCACCTCCCACCCTGCGCTCCTGGCCACCTCGCTGCCAAAGCTCTCCTGGGTCTGCACGTTTGAGCAGAGCCCCGGTGTGGTTTTCTGTTCCTCGTCAGCAACTCCATCTCCAGAAAGCAGCAGTGAAAACGGGAGCTTTTGATTTATCCCGTTTTCTCTGTCTGGAGATAGAATGAGCTACTGTTGTAAACTAAACGATGCCTGCCGAAACGAGGTGGCCAAATTACTTTGTTCAGAGTATTATCTGTTATTGTTCTCAATGTTTGATCGTTTCCCAGCTAACTCACAAAATCCAATAATCTCTGGTGCCTCTCTCAGTCATTAGCTAAAATTAACAAAGTTTGTTATTAAACAAAAAGTAAATAATATATCAACTTCCATCACATGGGCTATGAGGTATCATCTGTTACTACAGCACCTCTGGAGAGGCTCATTTCTGTGGTATGGGATGGCTGACCTGGGGAGACACTGTGATTTTAAGAATAAAACATGAAGAATTTGGGGCTGCTTCCTAGGTGGAGGTCGACAGCTGCTCCGGGGGCGGCCCGACATATGCGAGTATGTGTTTCGGGAGAGTCCCAGGCATAGACTTTGTGCTGGTAAATCATTATGACCAGAAAAATATTCATCACTTGAATGTAAACACCGAAATGGCATAGATGTCAGTGCAGCAAACTGTTATTCAAGTCAAGTCTTCCAAAGTCCAGGCTGACCGACCACCACAGATGACTGAAGTCCCCAACATAAGGACACAGACCTGCTGGAGTGTGTCCAGAGGAGGGCCACGAGGATGATGCGAGGGCTGGAGCCCCTCTCCTCTGAGGAGAGGCTGAAAGAGTTGGGGCTGTTCAGCCTGGAGAAGAGAAGGCTCCGGGGAGATCTTATTGCGGCCTTCCAGTGCCTAAAGGGGCTACAGGAGAGCTGGGGAAGGACTTTTTACTGGGGCATGGAGTGATAGGACGAGGGGGAATGGCTTCAAACTGGAAGAGGGCAGGTTTAGATTGAACATTAGGAAGAAGTTTTTCCCTTTGAGGGTGGTGAGGCACTGGAACAGGTTGCCCAGAGAGGTTGTTGAGGCCCCATCCCTGGAGGTGTTCAATGGACGTGGCCTTGGGCAGCCTGGTCTGGTGGGAGGTGTCCCTGCCTATGGCAGGGGGGTTGGAACTGGATGATCTTCAAGGTCCTTTCCAACCTAAACCATTCTATGAATCTGTGATTCTATGATTTCTGTGGAGAAGATGACAATGTTTGCTGCCGTTAGTTGCAATGGCGTTTGGTCGATGCTGCCTGTAGGCTTACTGTCGTGGTTCCCCCCTGCCTTTGGCATAAACCAGAGGTAACGTCTGCCGAGGGAATGGGGTTAGAGGCATCTAAACATCACCCCAGAGGGGTGCAAGAGGGGCAGGAGTCTGTCCCTGGGGTGTACCGCTCCTTGGGTCGCCTGCACTGGAGGTACCCCCTGCTTGAGGAGGAGTTGCCCGTGTGGATTTACGATTGCCATCATTTCTTGCCAATTTTGGCCTCCCCAAAGAGGGAAGCTGTCTCCCGCCCTGCGCGGCGGTGGTGGTGCGGAAGGGTTAACCCCTGTCAGCTCCCCCCTCCGCCTGCTGAAGTGCCTTGTTTGCAAAGGATTGATAGAGTACCCTTGAGAGAAAGATTCGCATTTTCACTGTTCCGTGTCAGGGAATGAGGTTGTGTGATTTTTGTGTCATTTTGCACTACCATATTTCTTCCATTAGGAATTCTAATATTTCACAACCTCTGTCAAGGAAACTGCTACTCCTAATGCATAAGGCGAATGCATTCCAGATGGCCTCGTAATCCAGTTCAGGTTTTTCACATACATTATTTCAGTTCCACCGCGGGTCCGGGCTCAGGTTTGCCAAAGCTGGTTTCATGATTCATTTGCAACTGCAACAAGTTAATCCCAGAGCGAATAGCTGTGTCCACTTCAGGTGAATTCTTCTTGCACGCTGGCTCCAGACGTTGGCTGGTAAGAGGTGCTTCCAAAAGAGCAATTTATATTCAGCATCCTCGTGCCAAATTCTTCCTTTCCGTAGCCACGGCCAATGGATCAAGGAGATGTTTCTAAAACAAGAGGTTCCTTAATTTATGAATGGTATTAGCTAGCCGTAGAAATTGGTCCAGTTCAACGCACGAATTTTAAAACGTCAAGAAAAATATCTAAAAGGGGAAAGCCCAATGAGCTATGCACATAGAAGAATAAAGTTTAAAATAATTCCATGCATTGAATCATGATTAGTGCTTATCTTCATTAATTCTCAGTCCAACAACGCAAGCGGTAACAAATCAGCAAATTACAAATTTATGCAGCTTTCCCAAGGTTGCGTAGGGTCAGCCTTGGGTTTTGTTTGTTTCTTTTTTTTTATATATATATATATATATATAAATTTTTTTACAGAGCTTTTTTATTGCATTTCTTTACACTGTTGTCTGTTTGGGAATTTCCAAAAGGCTGTGCTGGATATCAAATACAATTTTCTATTTACATTTTGATAGTGAAACATAGTAGTAAACATCACCCTGGTGCTACTCATCCGTGGTACCATTGTCACAGCCACGGAGAGGCCCAGCTCCAGACAAAGCTGTCTCCGACCCTTTTGGTCTCCTTTTGTCTCCGGCACATTTGGCTCCATCACACCAGCTGAAGTGAAATGATATTTCCTGAGCACTGACCTCTTCGACACTTATGTGGACTCAGCATCTTAATTGCTGTTAGGGTGAATCATCTAAAGCTGGTGCATAATTTCTCAAGACATTTATAGGAGATCTACAGTAGACATTTACTCTAAATAACGAAAATAAAGAAATCCATAAATCCCATGAAACTTTCCCCTACTTCATTTTAAGTTGTTTATACAAGGAACTTCATGTCGTAATAACACTTTTTGGCCTTTGTTTGATTGGAAATTTCTATTAAACCGTTATGAGAAAATAACTTTATGCTTCAGGTTTTATGTTTCAATTTGATTAACAACAGGCTTTTACAAGGACTCTAGCACTGCTGCCTATACCGTCCGCATCCACCCTTATTGCACTCGCTGTTTTTCCGTATGGAGTGGGCTTTATCAAGAAAATTATATTTCCTGCATATGACATTTTGGAAACGTATTGTATGTCATATCCCTGTCTTAAACGCTGTTAGTGCGAATCATCTGACGCTGGTTTGTAATCTTTGTACTATATTTATAGCAGACCGTTGCTCTGTAGTGTTCTAAATTTCCTGCTTATGATGCAATGGCAAAAGTCATTAAACATTAGCAGTAATAGTATTTTCACTGTAATAAAGTGTTAATTACTTCCACATGTTAATCGAGTTGGGGGGGTAGGGAGATTTTTGCTATTGTTACTGTGCCTAAAATAATTTCCATGTGATAATTTTCCAGGATATCAAAAACTGAATAATTATGCACTAATTAAGAAAGTAGAGCCTGCTCTGGAGTTAAGACTGCATTAATTTTAATGTTTTTACAGTCCTTTAATTGGGGAAAGGGCTGTAAATTGAGAGCTGACGCACTCTCCTGCCATAAGCAGGCCTGCCTCCGCAATCTGCCTCCTATATACCGCAACCCAAGGTCAACACAAGTTTGCAAAATCCCTCTGCTCTTCGTACGAAATGTATTGGTGGTGAAGCGTGCATCTATCACTCTGACAAGCATTTAACTCTCCAAGAGCACATGCTCTCACTTCTTAAATTATTAATTGCATTAAATACATTTTCATATCGTGGACTGTTTGCTACAAACTGTTCCCGGGCAGGGAGAGGCGGTCCCCCCGCACTGTGAGACGCTTCGCCTTCTGCTGTTTCGGCTGGGAAGGGCTCGGTTTCGGGAGGCTGCCGCTGAAGGGCTTGTGGATGAAACGCGCCGCGCTACCGAAAATTGCTGAAAAAGTCACCCTTGCAAAGTCTTTTTTTTTTTTTTTTAATGTTGATCAGTTGGCTTCGATTTTCCTCCTCTCTTTTGTCCTGCGCTAATGTCTATAAGTCCATATTGTTTTGGTTTGTTTATACCTTTACACTTATCAGCTCGTGCAGTTTTCCAGGGTATTCTCCCTGTCACGCCATTATCGCAGGCAATGGCATCATCATCCGCTTCATTATCATCTCTGGGTCATTCCAGCCCAGAATGGCTTCGTGTTACAACTAAAAGGAGGAATCTGGCAAATGGATCATATTATCTCCCTCTCTCACTCCGGCATTTGAATGCATTATACAAGACGCAGTCTTTATATTAACAGGCATCATGACCTTTGCCTATAACATGTTTATTTTAGCAATAGTTGCTCGTGCTGCCGGAGCTCAGCTCCTGCCAGTTCCTGATGCTATTGTAAGCCCTGTGTTGATACCTCGCTCGTGCCAAAGCGCTTCCCAGGCTGCAGAGGAGACGTTAAGGGCCGGGTGGGAAAGGGGAGCTGGGGAGGCAGGGGGCACCGCGGGGTGCCATGGCAGGGGTGGCCTTGGGCATCGTCCTGGGGGGCTGCGGAGGGACCTCCTCCTGTGGGCACTGTGCAGGCTCAGACCAGACTGATGGCAGAAAGTAAAAGTTCACTGGATCGGTATTTGCAATTAACTCTTGCAACGTCACGCCCAGATTCTAACGGGAGCATCTTATGGTAATCCAGGTTTGGCGCAGGCAGGACACGCCAGGTCATGGTGGGATACTCCAAGTCATGGTGGGATACTCCAAGTCATGGCAGAATACTCCAGGTTATGGCATGATACTCCAGGTCATGGGAGAGTGTGAGGGATTCGCGTTGTTTTAAAGCAAAGATTGCTTTAAACCAGCAATGAATCAGTGGAAAACTGGCTGGGAATGTGTTTGGTGGGGTGGGGGTCCCCAGATGAAGATGGGTCAGAAACAGTGAAGCCTTTTTACCCACTGACAGGATGAACTGCCCACAGGAACCCTCAGCAGACTTTGACATTTCCCCGTGACTCTGAGCTCACGTGGTGGAGGTTTGAATCTCAGACCTTCTTGGTGTCCCCTCTCTTCATTTCCATTTGGTCCTTAAGGAAAGCACCTCAAGCATTAATAGAAAAATGAGAATACTTTACTAGCGTGCGTGCGTATGCTTACTTGGTTTACTTGCAGTTTACTTACAGCTTAATTACAGATCTCCTTGAATATCTTTTCCACATGAAGAGTTTTGTACAGCAATAGGAAACCCATCACTTTCTTAACGTTTTTATTGTACCCTCTTGGTACCTCAGGCAGATGTAAGCACAGCTGAGAAATGGGAGTCCATCTCCGCCTGACCTTTCCTGGAGACCTTCTTGGATAAACCCTGTCTAGGGCTCCTTTTAAAATTTCCTCAATTTTCTGCTTTTGTGCATTTCCTGATAGCAATATTTTAATGGCATTGCTGCTCAAGATCAACGTACGGCATCATTTCACAGAAGTAGTTGTAAATACCTTGATGGTAAGTGTAAGTGTAGATCACCTTGAGCCTCCTCCGTGCCATTTCAACAATAAATATGGAGAAGATGGCGGACACTCGCCGGTACTGCAGGACAAAGTAAATTCGAGACACTTTTAGAGGTGTTTCCAAAGTGTGTTGACGCATTTTGATGCATTTCCCTCTGTAACAACGTGAAGCGACATAAGCTAAAATCGAGCGGCTTGGAAGCATCTTCGCAGTTTACTGCTCTGCTAAAACAGCACAGAGGAATAACCCCGGCCTCCGGGAGGTGACGGCTGGAAACGCGGAGTGAGTGAAAGTCAAATTTCTCTTCGTCCTGCATCCTAACGAGGGGCACTTAGTGGCCGCGGTTCCCTTTGCAGGATGCGTCGGATGGTTGTGCACGGGGCGGTGGCGAAATTGCGGGTGGAATGGCAGCCCAAAGTGCAGATTTCCTAGCCATTTTTGAATAATATTTCTTACGTCGTTTTACTGGCACATTCCTTTGAGGCGACATAAAGAACAGTGTGTTACAGCTGATGCTTTTATTGCGCCTGTTCAGTGGTTCAGGCGGAAGAAGCCGTATTTTTCAATGACCAGCGTACTTTTGTCCAGTTGGAAAACTGGGGAACATCTCTGCGGAGATCAGTCTACCTTCTGTTTAAGAGGGAAAGATTGTAGGAAAGTTAACAAAGACAAATGGTAGAAAGGCCAGGAGAAACATTTTTCACCCAACTTTTTTTTTTTTTTTCTTTCTTCTGTTCCATTTTCTCTATTACCATTGCATTAATTAGAAATTTAGGTAAATGACATAAGTGCCCTAATTTTTTATTTCTGCCAGGAGAACAATTAGGCCATTAGAAGTAACAAATGGTCTGGACTCATGTTGCCTGTTGAAAATTTCAAGCTGCATTATTTCTGACACGAAAAAAACAAATAATAGTTGTTTTGGCCAATTTTTACCATAAGCAATGTCAGCTTTAGCAGATGCAGTGTACCATTGGCTTTTTTTTTTTTTTCCTATTGTCATGGCTCATTAAAGTATGCTGACTCTTGTGGATTCCCATTTCCTTTAGGTAAATAGTTATTTACATGAACTGCGACATTTTTCTTTGGTGACAATTTCTAATTGTTCAGGCAACCAAGGGTGATATATTAACCACTCTGAATAAAGCTTCACCTATGAAATAAATTACTTTAAATTAACTATCCTTTCAAAAGAGGCAAAATTTCCAAATGGACAAATTAGGCCCTTCTTAGCCACATATGGTAAGTGTTTTAAGCATTTCCCCGCTGGTAGTTACTCTAGAGAACAATTCTTCATGATGGAGTGGAAGACTTCTTAACTCATTTGGGGTCCTTTGCATGGCAGCGCTTGCCAGCGCCGTGCTCCGAAGGGCTCGCTCTGGCTGAGCACCGCGTTACGTGCGGCTTTAGTAACTTTGCGCTCTTACATTTTTAACTCTTGCCGCGCTACATTGGAGACCGGTGCAGAAAAACCTCCGCCCTGGCGCGTGTTTTAGTTGCTCTTCTTTTTAAGTGAAAATTTCCAGCTTTTCTAAGCGAGTACGTCAGTACACCCCAAACTTTTTTTCTAATCACGACTGCCAAGAGGACCTACAAGTCTTCAGTTTGTATTTCTGAACTTACAACTTCTGTTAACAGACCTGATTCTGCTCTTCCTCATGCAACTAAATTGGGAGAAACCCCACCAGAAGCAGGAGGTTTGCACTGGCGTGGAACAGTTCACCTGTGTGGATATTAGGTTTATTCCAAAGACTGGTACTTTTAAAAATAGCCTTATATGCGGAGTAGATGTGAATTGGACGTCATCTCCTTCAGGTCAGAATTTTAAAAGCGCTTAAATGAATTTGAAAATGCCCATGTACATTTTTTTAGGCTCCTGGTCAGCTTTAAACATTTGTGAGCCCTTACAAACTCGTGTCCTCTGGGCTTCTGAGCACCTAAGTCCCATTGCAACGTAACCTAGGGCAAAGCCACTTAGGCGCTTCTGAAACTGTTACTGACATAACTCTTCCCCCAGTGTCTGATCCGTGCCAAATATTGCAAGATAGGAACCTAAGAAAACATGTTTTTCTAATTTAAGCCATAACTTGACCACATTTCAATGTCCACATTTTGTATTTAGTAACTAAGAACTTCTTACAAGGAAGCATCCAATCACTTTAAATTATGCTTAGTTTGTTTTTATGGTTTCCCATGACTTTTTTAGGCCAGCGTAGTTTCCCGTTTCCCACACATTAGAAGTCGGTATGTCAATACATTGGAATGTATTAGGCTGTTTAGCATAATTTGAGCACACTTCTGAAATGGTTTCGACTACAGCAGACCTAGATATTGTACATCCATTTTACAAAAATAGCAAATTCCAAGAAGATTGTGTTTTCTGTTTGTATGGGAAAAATTTAATTAAGAGTTATTTTGGTACTAATATTTACTCTACGAGAGTAATTAAAATAGAGAGATCAGTAAAAGGGGTGTAGCTCTAAACACATGTTCTTGCTTTGTTTAATTATGTTGATTAGGTTTAAACCCCAATTTGGCATCACCTCCCTTGTCTTAATATGTTGTTGATGAAACCATGTGGAGACCTGACCTTAATATAATCGTGACAAACCTCATTTGATTACCTTTAGCTAATTAAAACATACATTATATGTACCATAATATTATTATTATTCATCTTGCACGCCTCTCACTCTATGTCGTTATGCTGGAAAGCGGATCTTATTGTGAGATTTCTCTCTCTTAAGGACCTCGTGCCTTTTGAATAATTGGGAGAGGTGTTTATTTCATGGGCCAGTTATAATAACAGTAATTATCATATAAAAGCTCTGTGAATTTTTAAATTGCGACTTGGTGCTAAGTTTACTGTGGCTGTGTGTTGGTGGGTGCGGGGAGCAGCCTGCGGTGGGTGTGGGACAGCCGCGGGGGCTTGTCGTGTCCCCCACCCCGTCCTTCTTCTTTCCCCTTTCTTTCTTCTTCCATTTTGTGACCAGTTTACGGCGTCTTTCCCCGGTCCCAGCTGCATGCGTTGCAGTCTTATTTTCCTGTTGCCCTGTTCACCACCAACACCCAGGCTCTGGCCCCAGGCCTTGGGGGCTCTTGACTTAAGATAACGGGTTCTTGCCCAAAGCAGTTTCTTTGGGTACTTCAGGCTTGCCTGTCCTTTATGGTGGTTATACACCATAAAGCTAAGTATGACTTAGAAATGCCGTAGGGGACTCTTCCTGCCCACCCCTGGGGGTCTTCTCTTGTCCTTGGGTGGGCGTCTGCTGCGATAACTGCCTCCCTCCCCTCTCGCCTCTGGTTGTGGGTGAGCACCGCCCCACTGCAGCAACGGTTGCGTTAACCCACCGCCTTTTTCTTTCCTAACAAAGCAATTCTGCAGACTGTGGAGCGTCGTGGAAGGGCAACTCATGGCAGCACTGTGAGCAACATTAATTATATTTGACTAAAATATTTTTATAGTGTCTATTACTGTGGTGCCAGGGACGTCATCGTAGCCTTTAATTTCACGTTGGTCTTGCTAGTCTGACAGTGTCAGCATCCCCAGTCTGTACCTGCCAGAAACTACAATACAAATAAAGCATGAAAAAATAAATTTAGAACATCTTTAAATGGAGTTGCATAAGAATTTCAGAAGTGATCAGATCTGAGGCTCTCTGTGAACGTGTCGAAAAAAAGTAATAATTGAACCTTAGTCCTTATCCTCAGAGTCCCAGGTTGGTGCCTACCCCACTGGACCATTTTTCTTCTAAGGTGAAGAAAGCATAGCTGCTGCTAATATACAATTGGTGCAGAAAATTACCTTCCAAAATACATCTAGAAATCTTTCTGCTTACAGCACAGGTATGGTGCAGGAACTGACTTCGTTTATCAGCCAGGCTCACCTGGGAAGCACTTGGGTGCTTCCTGAGTTGATTTTCCTTCAAAGCCTGTTCCCTCTTCTTCCACTCATTGGCCGTGGGAGGCTTTCTTTTAAAATAATCTCTCTCTGAAGAAGTTGGAAATGATAACAATAATAATAAGGAGGAGGAAGAAGAAGAAGAAGAAGAAGAAGAAGAAGAAGAAGAAGAAGAAGAAGAAGAAGAAGAAGAAGAAGAAGAAGAAGAAGTTGCAGCCACTTCCCCTCTCCTGAGTGCCATAAAAGCAGGACAAAGCAAGTGATGGGCACTCAAAGTATGTTCATGCCCAGAGCAGTCATTCCAGTGCCAGACGATGGCATGGCCCCGAGGCAGGGCACATGGTAAGGCTGCCAAGCCATCGTGCCCTGATCTGCTGTGCAAAAACCTCGCTCAAGGTGAGGATTAGGGTCACCAATGTGATCCTGTAGGGTCAGAGGATGGTGGCCCCATCATCTACGTTCTCATTCCCAGCTGTAGGCTTCAGCTCCTCACACCCACAAACAGTGGGTGTATGGGGTGGCGGCTCCCCCACCTTCTGGTAAATCTCTTGGCTGTTGCCACTGTCCCCAGTGTTCCTGAACTCGTTGCCAAGAAGTACCAGTGTTTGACCACTAGTGGGTTGAGGAGATTAAATTTTAATGCTTCCATCTTCCCACCAATGCACCTCGCGAAAAATAAATAAATAATGGTTTAAAAATGTACAAAATCTAATTTAAAATGACATTGGGGTTTTATTTAAAGTCATGGAAGCTGGTTAATTCCAAAATGCTCTCATTAACTCACATCATTTAACAAGTTTCTATTCATTTAGCTCTCTCTCTCCAGAGCCTCTCAGCTGCTCTACCTCAACACATTGACAGCCTTCTGTGCTTCTCCTTCCCAGGGGGAGCTAAGGTGACTTTAAACTACCTTTTCATTCTCCCGGCGTTAGGGTGTGGAAATGAAACGGCGCGGCTCGGCCGGCTCCGGAAGCCTGTCGGAACGACGGCGGGTTCCCCGGGCTGCCCGCCGACCCGAGCCTCGGCGGGCGCTGCCCTCCTCCCCAGCGCGGCGCCCTCCCGCCTCCCCCCCACCCTCCCCATCGCCAGTTCTTCCTACGCTGTCCTCGAGCTCCTGCGTGGGGGACATTCCCCCCCACGGCTGAGCTATAATTACCGAGCCGTCACGGGCCTTGCGGTGAGTGTAAAAGGGTTGGAGCATACACGAGGATGTCACCCCACTTGTTCGCTACGGGCTCTGGATCTTCCCCTTCTGCGGGCATGTCCTTTACGTCTCGGTTTCAGCTCTCTCTGTAGCCTGCCTTATTATCTCCCCCGTTTCACGATATTTAGGGTTATTGGCTTTTTTGTTCCTTTTTGTCTTAGCCATAAGCAGCAGCTTGTTCCGTACTCCCTGACAAAATGACTCCCTAAAACTCATTTGATATGCTTTTGCTTTTCCTTTGTTTTCAGTGGAGACTTCCAGCAGAAGAGAGAATGAAAAGAAGCCCTTTTCTCTCCCTTGATTCCTTTTTCTTTTCTTTTTCCTTTTATTCCCCCTGGAATCTGGAACTTTTATTGCCAAAAATGATTACTGATATATAATTAGTAGATTTTTTGGCAGCTCGGATTTGAGACAGAGGGCTTTGAGTGACTGCTGAGCAAACACCTTTCAGTAACAGAGCCCCCTTTCAGATGTCTCATGCTCAGAACATCCAAAATTCTTCGTTTCTTCTGAAAATATGACACTTTGGGTTTTTCCTCTGGTGCTACAGCCAGAGTCTGCTACCGTCTGCATACCTGAAATGTGATGGTGGGCGTTCAGCCCTTGGCTTTGATTTTCTTATACAATGATAGAGATACTGTCAACGGTTGGACTTGATGATCTTAAAGGTCCCTTCCAACCTCACTAATTCTATGATTCTATGATTCTATGATTCTATGATTCTATACTGGATCCAGCAGCCTAGCACAGGTACATCACTTTATTGGTGTATCTTTTTTTTATAGACAAGTGACTCTCCACATGAGATGTGGACATGAGAGATGGGCACGAGCGACGTTTCTCGTTGTCTGACCTTATCAACAGCAATGCATTTGCCTAAATCTGGAAGAAATGTTGTTTTTCAGCGGTTTTGGGGGTGAAATCCGCTAGTTACGCTGATAAATTCATTCCAGGTATTGGCTGGAAAAACACATAACGTCCTTCCAGAAAAAGCAAAGTATTTTCTAGCTCTGGAGAAGGCGCACCTTCATGAATAAACGATCCTTGCTGAGCACGGAACCCTGCGGTGGCTGCGTTCTTCGGGCGGCAGCGGGCGGTCTGAGCGGAGCATCTCCTCGGTAAGGTTTTGTCCTCCCGACCCTGACATGAAAAAATTCACATTCCCGTTGCAGACGGTCCCGCAGCTGAGCCTGACCCCCGCGCCGAAGCGTTGGCTTCACTTGCCGGAAAGTTTCATAGCTCAGGAGCGAAGGACAGGAGGAAACACAATTTTTTGGGGGGGAAACCAGTGAGAACTATCTCACGGTAGTGCGAGGGTGAGGCTGGTCTCCACGTGGGAGGCTGGAGATGTCCCACGGCCGGAGCTGGGTGTTGTTGCTCCTGGTGGAGGAGTTTTTTTGTCGTTTAATTTGGACTTTTTTTGTCCGTCTCCAAAAAAATGGACCAAACCCAGCAATTTCAAGGGGAGATGCTGAGCAGTCACCAGCCATCGCAGCTGCTGGTCTCCACGCGGGAGGCTGGAGACGTCCCACGGCCGGGGCTGGGTGTTGTTGCTCCTGGTGGGGGAGGTTTTTTTGCCCTTTATTTTGGACTTTTTTTGTTTGTCTCCAAAAAAATGGACCAAACCCAGCAATTTCAAGGGGAGATGCTGAGCGGTCACCAGCCATCGCAGCTGCAACTTCAGGCCACCGCCACAGCCCTGACCTGGAGGTGACAGGCACAGCATTCCTTTACCGGTTGCCGGTTAGTTCTCATTTCGACTGATTAAAAGCCTTTTGAGCTTTTTATTTTGGTAGTAATTTGATGCGTTGTGTTAGTTTTACGCTGAGCACTTAGATTGGGTAAGAATATTTATTCCTGAGAACTTATTTAGTCGGTAATTGCGTTTTACTTAGAAAAACCCCAAACTTATTTTAAAGAAAAATAATTAAAAACATCAGTTTACTCTTGATCATTTGGGGATTAAAAACTATATTTAATCATGCAATGGATTTTTATTATTTTTATTCTTGTGTTATAGCCAGCGTACAGTGGTTTTATCTCCTCTTTGTACTTGCAATAACATATTATTTGACCATGAATCACTTTAATGGATTGAAACATAAGCATGTGAATTGAAAAATAGATACATTAGTCAAATCAATAAATAAATATGAAAATATATTTCTACTATGAAAAACCATCTTGGCTACTGTGTCCTCCAACTTGGACAGAGAAAGCTGAAATATATAGCTGTAAAATATGGCTTGCCGTGTCAACTAGCCAGTGCCTGCAGCCTAAAAGGAATTTTGAGCACTGGGTAAGTAGTATTTCATCAACAAAATCATAAAATAAAGACATTAAAATGAAGGAATGATTGAGTGCTGCAGGACGTTTGTAAAATCACCCTTCAGTCTGGGGCTGGAGTAGTTTAGTATTAGACATTGCATACTTTTCATATAAATTTGCTTACAAATAGCATGCCTTAACAAGCAATATTGCCAGACTGCCCCTGTAGCAAATATTTTTTCACTCTGTTGCTAAACAAACTCTACTCATGTATTCTATGGCACGGCTACAGTAGGTATAAATAATACATCCTTAATATTATAAAAAGAATACAGTATAAACCTTCACACGGAGTATTAAGACCTTGTAATGAACTAAGACAGGTTTGGAGCTACCGAGAAGCCTTTTTCACAGATTTGTCGTTGCGAAGGTCCATCCGCGGAGCTTTTCGGAGCCCGGTTCTGCTTTATGGCACGTTGGGGTAAATCCAGGGTTTCGTTTCTCTCGGGGAGGGTGGCTCGGATTTACACCATCCTGAGAGCAGAATATGGCCTTTTTTCATTTACATTTGTGTGACCTTTGTTCTAACGGGGCTGTATCGTCGTAGCCAACTTCGGAAGCCGATAAACAGCCTTTACGGCTACGGATCGGTGTAAGCAGTTCAATAAAAGGGATATGTTAATTGTTCATCTCGCGCGGTCTAGGAATAAGCAGGCTTCAGAGCCTTTTTTTAGCTGACATACAGTTCAGAGAAGAGGAGCTTTCAATTTCCTTTCAAGTTGCTAATTAGCCGTGCAAGAGAATGGCAAAAGTACAGCCTTTACCAAAGTTTATTTGCATTTTTTTTTTACCTTGACATATTATGCAAATATTAAGTTGTCATTTGCATATGACAAGAATAGCTGATATTATTTTACTTCAAGTCACTTCAAATGCCGATGAGTAAAACGTGGATCAAGGTATGACGCGTTTTATGTGTTTCACCGGCCGCATCGTTACTTTTTGAGCGGTACATTTTGCCCGTGAACTAGACTTTGGACGCAGCCATCCCAGACACCCGTGCTGAAATGTCTGTCATGTGAAATCTGAATTCTGAGCAGAGTAAGCTGAAGCGGGCGGAAACTTCAGATTAAAGACCAAAAAGTGGTTGCGAACTCGGGAGCAACAGTTCTTGCCTGAGTCGTGGGGTAACATCTGCAAAATACTCACCCAAACGCCAATTAGAAGGTATCAAAGTAAGGTAAAATAGCGCGAAAAATAACGCTTTTAGGTAAAATGTCCAGGTCAAAACAAGACCCGTTTGCGGTTAATTTGGCCTGAGGATATTGCGTCTTCTTGCTGGGACAGCCTCGTGGAGCGGCGTGCCCCGGGGGGCAGCGGGGGGCGGCCAGCCTCGCTTGGCAGGGGCGGCGGGGAAAAGCCCCTCAGCGTCGGGCTCCAAACACAAATGTCTCCCGAATCTCTGCAAACAATCACACTTCAAATTATTGTGCGGCTTTATTGTATTTTCAGCAATGTGCTTTGCTGGCGGTAGAGAGACAACTTCAGAGGTAATACCCTGGAATCTCTTCCTGTTATAGACGGCTGTGGCTCATATATATAATGTGATTATTTCTTTCATTAAAGGAACTAAATAATGTTATTAGATTGTGCTTTTTTTTAGTGCATCAAATGGTTTATTTTACTGAGCCTGGAATTATTCTTTTCCAGAAATCCAGAGGTCATTTATTATACAGAGCACCTTGCGTTTACAGAAAAGAAAGGCAGCAGCTTTAGCTGTATTTCTTGTGTCTGCTTCCTCATTGCCTGAGTGTGAAAACTTTATTGCTCATTATCTACTGGGCTGTGATGAAGTGACAGATGATTTATTGGGAGCCAAAAACTGTGTTTCAATGGTGCACATTTTTATCCTTTTGTGTTGCAGCCTGCCAACCCCTCTAACTGCTGAGGCAACAAATAAAGAAAACTCACTGCTGGAGGGCCCTGTGACCATCACTCATAAATGTCCACATTTCAGATCCCACTCTGGTTCTAATTTGATTCAATTCCCTTTTGTTGCTTAAAAATTCAATTTGTTTAATTGAGCTGTTTGACAGTAAAATCTGAATTCCATGCATTTTAACCATTCATATTAAATTTCCCTCCACATAGTACTTTTATTAATGCGCTTTAAAAGAGGTCACTTTAATTTAAATTTGGTGACCTTACAAGCTTATAAAAAGATCTATATGCTATCCTCCTCAAACCGAAATTAAATTGAATAAATGTAAGATAATGTTACAGTAGATATTCCTGACCGCGGTTCTGAGTCCTGCAGAAACGAAACCCGCGCTGAGATGCCGGGAAGTGGCCGTGCCCTTCCCAGCTTGTTTTCCACGGAATCGCCGGCGCTGGAGCGAGGCACTTCCCGTGATGGGTCGAAGGAACCGTTAAAATTGGTGCACAGCTGAACACTGAAGCGGCAGGGACAGCGACGGTGCCGCGTCTCTTTGTTTAATAGGGACCCTTTCCCTGGACCGGGTTGTTCCTTTTTATTTTTAAAGAGGGCTGCGTAGTTTTTGACATTTAAATAGCTGAGCATCTTTTCCTTTAGGATTAATAAGAAATATTGGAACCGGTGCAAGACTTTAGGATTTAGTAAACTTTAATCTGTAAAATTTAATAGCAATATCCAAGTCATTATGAGTATATAGGATGCCATATGGCTTTACAAACACTTTTAAGCAATGAGTTATGTTGCAAGAATGGGTTTGCTGTGTATCATTACGTCCAGGTAAATGCCAGGATGATGACATAATTGGTAGTTGGGAGTAAAATACAACCTCTGTAAAATGTTACTAAGGTAAATGTAGCGGGATTGTAATTCATTATACATAAACATGACTAGTAGTTATTTATCATTTTATGAAATATAGAATAACCTGTGCTCGCCGTGTTTCTCTGTTTCTTCATTACTTTATGCGAAATTGCAATGACGCTCTCATCACAGCTCTCCCGTTTATTTCCCTTTAACGATTTGCCAGCACCGTACCCCCCAATTCACGGGAGGTTACTTTCCGCCTTGCTCTCCGATGGTACTCGTGATATACAAACTCCTAAAAACTAGCCTCATTAGCAATGATATCCTGCCCGTTTCAGACACTGACAAATTTACGGCTTTGGATTAAAGGTCATATGGGCATTTCAGCCATTAAAACAGTCCCATTTCCCAATACCTGGAACCGTAAGGAAATACATTTTTTTGCACACAGATGCCCGTTCTGTTGGTTTCTGCTAAAGACATACAGTAATAGTTTGAAAGCAACAAAAGCCTATTTTGTACCTGTTCAGCTTGCAAGTGTGTTCGCCCTAGGCTACTGTTTAACTTTTAACCCTCTTGTTCACACAGCGTACATGCATAAAACGACAATGTACCACATAATGAAGCAAAGCTAGCAACATTTGTTTTACGCCGTTTGCTATAGGACACGCTTCTCCCCGGTTTTAAAATCCGTTTGGAAAACAAACGGGGAAAGGAAGGCGCCTTTCTGCGACAGGAGCGACTGCGCGGGTTTTCCGCCCGCGTTGAACAGCAGACCTGCTCTGCGCTCTCTATGTTAACGGGGCTTCCAAGTAAAAAGAAATAATTCAGCGCAAAATGATTTTGAAGAAGAATTTCTTTTGCAATTCTTTTCCGGTGTCTGATTTTAAAACATTTTATCAAGCTTCCGCTGTACGTGCCAAACACTCTCTTGTCAGGTGTAGGATGAACTACAGTATAACTGTGAGATATTTCTTTCCCCCGTAACAATCTTGAGCCATAGCCCATGATGAATTATTTGTACCATCACGAGGAAATTCCCCTCTTCTGCACTTAAACCCGGCAAAATTACACACCAATTGTAGCAGAGAAAACATCTGATGTGACAGCTGTATAGCACACGGAGATCCATTGGTCCATTGGTTAATCAGCAGATTTTAATGGTGCTGGGGAATATGTGGGAGCAGTGTCCTGAATTAGAAATGGCTCTGTGTTCTCGCTAATAGGACAAATCTTCTACCTGTAGATGAAGGATTCCCGCTGTTTTAATGCTTCAAATGTTTAAAATTAAAAAAAAAAAAAGAAAGAAAGAAAAAGAGAAGAAGAATGTGGAAAATCTGCCATAATTCAGAACACAAAAAGGAAATCCTGTGGATGAGTCAATTATATGGTTCCTAATGACGGTTCAGCCTGGAGGCCTTGTGCGAGGAGGGGAGGAAATAGGGGAAGATTAACTTGGTTAACCTTCTTCCATTTCCCTGTGCCAGGCAAGTACTTTACTTGCTGTATTCCCTCCTCTTTAACCCATGCTGTTATTTCTCGCTTCAGCTGGGGACAGCTTGAATTTCTACAAGCCTTTCCCAAATTTTGTGTATATTTGCTTTTTTCTTTTTCTTTTTTTTTTTTTTCTTCTAATAGTTAAGATGGTAAAAAGACTCCGACACTGCATTGGAAAATGGGATTTAGGGGGTTGGGTTGTTTTTACCTGTCATCATTAGTGTGTCTCATCGTACGCTCAGGAAAATTAAGATCGCAGGTCTCTTCGGCAGCTCATTATTAGGGATATATCCTAGAAATTAGAAATCTCCCCAAGATTAAAAGTAAAGTCTCAGCGGCCTCTGAAGACAGCGGTATCTTCAGTGAGCTAAAGGCCTGGCCAAGTGCAATAATGATAATGATAAATAACCATCATTTATTTTTATACGTGCCCGTATCATTTAGGACCTCATAGTGCTCCACAATAAAATCAAAGAAACATTAACTTGAAGTAAACAAATGACAAAACAAACATTAGCAGATGGGCAAATCAACAACAAAAATAAACAAATCAGCAGGTCAGAGGCTCGAATGCAGCGATAACAAACGCGTTTGGAGCAGGGACGTTGGCGGGAGCTGCAAGAAAGGCCAAAGGAAGACTGCAAGGCGGTCGTCCCCCCGCGTCCCGGTGCGCACGGCACCCGCGGACACCTCGGGGTAACATTGCGTTGCCATTAACAAAGTGGCTGCACGTATTCTAAATGCCCAATTAGAGCTACATGTTTGCGGCATCGTCTTTATTTTTCCCCAACCCCGAAGCTCCCGAAACACCTCCTGGAAGCCTTCTCTATGGGGCACAGTTGGATGGAGACGCCATGCGTGTTAGACTGGGGTGGAGACACCATGCGCATTAGACTGAGATGCACAATGGGGAACCACAAAAATCTGGGCTCTGTGCTTTTTTGACCTACCTTCCTTACTGACACCCGGATTTAAAGAGAATATAAAAGAAAAAGGAAAACCTTATGAATCCTTTTGGACCTTTGGTGTGGTGAGCGGGGCTTGTGCATGTGCATGTACCAGGGGCTGCGAACCCATCGCGTGCCCGGTTCCCAATAAATTCATGCTCTGTAGGTGAGCTATGGTCGGCATAAGCATTTTTTGTCAAGGCAAGTAGGATCTTGCTACTGTGTGGAGAATATTATTATTTACTGCCATTGCTAATACGTACTTGTAGTACAGTTGGACCTAAAACTTCATTGCACTAAGCATCAAATAAATGCTTACTGGAAAATTTCCTTCTCTGAAATTATGGAAAAAATGTCTTGATAAAACATTTAATGAAATAAATTAATTGCGATTCGTCGCCCTCGCTGTATGGTAGCAACCCCTATAGCTAAATAGGTGGGACTCTACAAATCTGGCATGCCAACAGACATGAAACCCTTCGACCTGTGATAGCAGATGATTTTGAGCCGAGAATAACTGTTTTCTTTTGTTTTTATTTAAAACCTGTGAAGAGGTGGTAGAGGTAGGGAGGTACTCTCCCCCAAGCCTCGTTTAATCTCAAAACACCAAGAAGCGTGAGTGTTCACGGGAGAGCTGGAGCTTGCTCCTCCTGCCATCCTCTTTGTGTTCGTGTGTATTTAAGAAGAGACCACTTTTGGTACGTGGTGATCAACTGCTGATGGTTTAACCAGAGAATTCGAATGAGGATTTTGTTGTCTTTAAAAAATACTGTTCACAGACTATATAAGGACAGATTTTAGGTGAGGTTTTGGATTGGTATATGCAAGGTTGGTATTTCAAACTCATTCTGGGTTGAGACACACCTAAAACATGATATATGTAATTAGAAGCCACTTGAAAAATTGGTTACCAAATGAACTCTGTGCAACAGAAATGCATAATTAAAATTACCATCTTCAAATACTGTTGCCNAATACTTTTTCCTTTCCTTCCTTGTTGAAAAATTATTTGTGGGTGAAATTTTAGTTTTAAAAACCTTTAATGGTATCCGAAGAAAAAAAAAAAAAAAGGAAAAGTGGGAAAAGTACTTGCCTATTGGCTTGTCTCTGGATGTTATTTGTGCTTACTGGAACCGGGAGCGAGGATCTCACTGCGTTGTGTGTTGTGGATGTCGACGGGGGAGGCAGAGCACTGCTTCTGGACACCGTGCAGACCTGCACGTTGGGAAAACGGCTACAAGACCTGAGTAGGGGAACCAAAAAAGTACCAACCGTCGCCCAGGAGCGGGATAAGCAGCACTATCAGTACAATAGCTTCTTATCCACTGCAGATTTTTCTTTTGGTGGCAGTATCATGACAGAGGTTTCTTTTAAGGTGGAATATGAAGCATGTAGGATGGAAGGAAAAAGAATAACAAATAGCAAAACCGATGCTGTTCATAATTAGACAAGTAACATCAGGGTGAATGTTGACAAAAAGCACCGAGCATTTTTTATGCTCTTTATACGCATAAAAAAAAATACATAAGAATATTCAAGCCTTTTTCTTTTGCCTAATTTCCATGGGGCCAGACCTTGGTGATGAGGCCAGCAGGAGCGGTGGCAGGACCGAGCCTGGGCGGCTGCGGCACACCTCCCCGGGCTTCCCCAACGGCGCCCGCGCTGCTCCAAGGAAGCGATAACGAGGAATCCTGAGCCCGACAATCAATCTGCAGTCGCTGCATTTAGATTATTTAACGCCACAAAAGTAAATAAGCGATGATTGGCAAATGGACAAATCTAATGCACTTTAATGCACTGGAGCAGCCATAAAGCATGACTTCTCCCCGAGCTCATGACAGTAACTTTCCTTTGCGACTTTGGACATTGTAAGACTAAGAAACGCTGTTGACAGACATGTTCCAGGTCATAGAACAAGATTGCATGATCAATAATGTTGAAAGCAAACTTCGGGACCAGAAATACAATTCCCGACATCGAGGTGACAGAAAGATGCCACTAAACACTCGGCACAGGGAGGGCTCTGCGCGGGGACACCCTCAACGCTGTGCTGTGAGGTCCGCAAGGCTCTGGGGTCCTGAGCTTCAGTTTCATCTCAGAGTTGGTTTTGCCCTTCCATGGGATACAATGAAGCGTAGAGGTGTGTGTGTGGGGAAAGGTACCCCCAGAAACAGAAGATAAGGTGCCATCTGACCATGTTGCTCTCCTGAGTGGCCATGTTGACATCACCTATAACACCAACATGTTTTGGAGATGTCATTCCATAGCCAGGAGAAGACATGTTGCAGCTTGTACAGAGCCAAGGCATGTTCAGCGTGAAAGGATGAAAACATTTGTCCTGGTTTGAGGTAAAACAGAACCCAACAGAACTTATATTTGTAATCTTTAGATGTAGATCAGTCATCAAAAAGGGGAAAATAATCAGAAAAAAAAAAAATCATGCCATTGGATGTCCACATTTTAAATTTCTGCATCAGACTGTTTTGAATGATGCAATGTACTTCACAATCTGCTTCCAAAAGGCTTCGCTGGGCAAACAGGTAGGTGACACTAAAAGTGGCATCAGAGGTGGTTAGGGTTTCATCGTTTGCAGAGAGACACGCGAAGGTATGAGTGAGCATGTCCGTCTGGTGATGAAATTTATGTGAATTGCTTGAGTGCTGCTTTGAGAGCTGTGGCTTGACTCATCTCTCATTTCCATCCATTGCATGCACGTCTTGCTTTGCTGGGTTTGTGGGCACAGGTGGTCCCTCTCTCCACACTTGAGAAAGCATTTTGATAGACAATAAATGGCAAGAAGTGGAAATGCTTCATTCCAGTGGTTTAGCCTGAACACAGAGATGGAGCCCAGCCTTGCTAGATATAACCTTACCTCGTTAAACACCGCATAGAGGAAGAGGACATCCGAAAATTGGGAATGTAGCTTGGGAAAAGCGGGAGCCTGCCTGGAGGATGAGTGCTACAGCAGCCCCATTCGTGCAGCGGCTCGTAGGAGTGCTTCTGCTACAAAGGTTTATTTTCCACTCGGCGAAAACAATTCACTCCACACTCAGACTTGGCATTCGAGATCTCAATCTGTGTGTAAATGTTCTATAGATTTAAAAAAAAAAAAAGTGCTGTTTCTAAATTGCAGAGGGGGAAAAAAAGAAATAAAATATTGTTTTCTTCTTGCCTTTTGGTGCTCCTTGCCCTTCTCTCACTGCGACCTTAATGTGCAGAGAGGTCTGTACAGGCAGCCCCTCTGCTCGCAGGCAGCTGCCTGCTGGAGAGCCGCCTTCATGTTTTCAGCTTTGGTGTCCAAGAGTGGGGTCAACTATTAAAACACTGCTCAGTATTAAAAGAAGAACCAGTAGCGAAATTTGGCTTTAGCTCTAAATTCAGGTTCCTGTACATTTGGGGTGGTCAAACCTGAGGTTTTGGGCTGCATCCAACCCAATAAAAAGCGCTGTGTTTTATTTTTAAGTTGGCAAGCTGCTGTAGAGATGTTTATGCTTCTCAGTGTGCTGAGACTTTCTAAAAGATCAAACCCTTCCCATCGCTTGATGTCAATATAGAGCTTTCCTAAAAAGCGTACAGCATTTTAGGCTATAGTTTCAAAACTAAAATTGTGCCAGCGCTATTTTGCATGTTAAACGTTGGTTGTCCTGGCGTAATTCGGATGTGCGAAACCACACGCGTGTGCCCGTGGGAGCAGGAGGCCGCGCACAGCCCCCTGCCACCCGCCCCTCCGAATTTTAGCTTTCCCAACGCCGGTTTCTCAGCAGAACAAACCTGCGAGGGCTGAAATCTCCTTAAGCCCGGGACCTTGTCGAGGCTTATGCAGGCGCTTAGCCGTAAGCACCGGGTCATCCTGAAGAATCCTGGGGGTTGGAACTCGATGATCTTCAAGGTCCTTTCCAACCTAAACCATTCTATGATTCTAAGAAGCCTGCGGTTACGTCTCTATTTCCAGGGCATCCCCAGCAGCGCTGTAAGCGGGAGGGCTGGCGGTGGCAGCGGTGGCCATGGAAGGTCCTCCCGCAAGGACACGGGAGGACGTCCCTGCCTCTCTGGCGGTAGTATTTGCTCCTGCAAAAGGCTTTTTTTTTTTTTCTGCTGGCCTCGGCTGCCAAAAGGGGAGAAACCCTTTGGTTTCACTCTTTGGTTGCTCATACCCTTTTCTCGTCTGTGCCTGCTAAGCAAGCGCTGTCGTGGGAGGGTTTGAGAGGAGAAAATCCTGACTCATTTTAGCAGTGAAGGTGGTGCAAGCAAAGCAGCCGTCAGTTAAAAACCATCTGAGTCATCTTTAATAGCTCTTGTAGCCCACGAAAGGGATCGGAATGATATAAACAGAGCGGCAAAATGTTTGCCCACACGCCCACACGGCTCAGAGGTTGTCCACTCTCCTGATACTGTTTATATCATTTCAATCCTTAAAGCATCTTTGGGTGCCTAAAAGCATCTTTGGGTGCCTAAAAGCTTAAAACCAGTATTTTTTTCTAAAGGTAACTTGGGTACGTTCAGGGTCTCCTTCCCGGGAAGCGCTCTAAGACTGGAGTTATTACCTAGGTATTATTATCTCCCTTTCCTCGCAGGCAGAAAACTCAAGGTAAAAAGAACCGAAGGCAGCATCACGCATGGGGTTAATCTGTACGAGCCGTCCTCTGGAGCAGGATTGCCCACACCATTAAATATAAAAGCAGGCTTTGCCGCTTGGCAGGATCAGGGCCGCCGCGGCAGAGCTGCCCCGGCCCCGGACTCTCCCCGGGAACACCCGAGTGCCACCGCCGCCGCCGCCGCCACCTCTCCTCTCCTTTCCCTCGGCCGCCTTTATGTCCCCGGCATAAATCCTCTTTACTCGGGCTTTGTGTCTGGGGGCCGGCAGCGGCGTTTGTTCCCAGACGAGGTGCAATGCCGAGGCTGAGGGGAAACGGCGGGAGGGGGAATACATGCATATATATATATATATATATATATATTTATACAGGTATAAATACATTAATATGAAATATATGCGCCCCCCTAACCGCGCGCAGACACGGAGGGAGATTTTAGCTCCAAATTGTCGGGCTTTAATAGATTTAAATCAGGCTCTTAACGCTATTTTAACATATTTTTTTGTGCGTGTTTAGTAACAACAGTCATCTTAAATTGTAGTGGCACATGGCCAGAGGGAAGAGAGGTGTTAATGAGACTCACTATAAATGGAAGGAGCTCGGGAGTGACAGTTTTCCGGAGCACTGTTGGCATCGGATCGAAGAGACAGGTGGTGGCACAGGGCTGACCGATCACCTCAGATAATGATGAAAGAGGAGTGACAGGGGTGAAAGATTCAAGGACCACTGAAGAATGGCGCGGGGGAAGGCAGGGGCCATCAGCCAGCCCCGACAGGCACGGCCGGCTCCCCGCGCGCCGCTCGCGCCGGTGAAATATGAGAGGGGCTGATAAGGGGGAAGCAGAGTATTATCGATATCAGATGTGGAAATGAGTGGACTTAGTAACCTATCTACCATTTGGAGTAAGTATTTACGGTTTCCATGACCAGAATCAATCAGGTTTGAAATTCATTCTTATTTGGCAGAGGAAATGTGCACTTAACCTTTACATTCGGGGTCTGCTGATGAATATTGACCTGGAAAAATATCCCAAAGGTGTTCCGTCCGACGAAAAGTTATTTAATAATTTCGTAAATGATTGCCGTACCGCGGGGACTAAATATTTAGATCGGAAATCCTAACTTTAGATGGGTGCCGGACCAGGGTGCAGATTATTGCTAGACTGAGAGCCCTCCAACCTCTCATCAAGCAGCCATAAATCAGGGGGATGGAGGAGTTCAGACAGAGCAAATTCTGGTGACAGCCACGTGATGGACTCACGGGGGAGAAAATGAAAATTCATTCCCTGACAACCTGCTACAGGCTGCAGGTATGGCAGGGGGGGGAGAAGCTAAATAGATCTGTATCAGCTGCGAGGACGGCAGCCCCCCATCGTATGGAAATGCGCGAGGAGGGTAGGTGAAACCTACACAAAACGCTGGAGCGTCAGAGCGGCTGAATCACCTGAGCAAAGATTATATAAAAATGCAAATTGCCTGTTCCTGACCCAACCGCCTTTAAAAATGAAGGGACAAAGAGTGACAGGAAAGGTGCTATTATTACAGATTCAGGGTGATGCACAGTCACTGCGCGGATTCCTCTCCGGCGGCGGCTGGGAGGCAAGCTCAGGCACTGCGAATAATTTTCCTGCAACTGCCCTCTCCTATTTATACACCCGATCCGAAGGCTTTGGGGATGAAGGGAAACGATCCGGCGGATTTTAACGGGCTTCGGAGCGGGATCCATGCAAATCTGCTCTACGCGGGGATTTCAGTCCCTGATTTTTTTTTTTAATCTAACTGAACTTACTCGAGATTTTCGGTGCGCGGTTAAATATTAAATTCACTTTAAGAAAGATTATTTTATAAAGCTGTTCTCGCTTACGCGAGAGTAATGATCTCGCAGACGAGCAGGAATTGCTCTGAAACGCACAGACTGCTTGGCTTTACAAAAGATCTCGCTAATGGGCTAGATCAAGTATTGTTATCCCTAAAATTAAATGCCAGTGTTTAAAACTCCATTTTTATACGAAGAACTTGCCATTAATAATTTTTAAGGCTCTTGATTAAATAACTAAAAGTGCATTATTATTGGGTTAATAATTACTCCAGATATGTTCAGATTTTGGTCATTTTCCCTGCATTATTACAGCACAGAGGCAAAATTTCACTCATATATTTGACTTAAATGACAGTCTTTTGGGATTTGCAACAGAAATTATAACTTCTGCTGCAATTTACATGTTAAGTTCTGTAACCCCGTGATAGTTCAACCATTTGTAAAAGAACAGTAGGTGGCCTAGTGGTCTAATATTCAATGAATAATTTTATCTTACATCAAGCACAAGGTCCAGTTTAATGTTTCATTACATTAAAATTGCACTGGGTGACATAAACTTTGTAATTAAAGGAGCATAACTTTTCCAAAACGGTATAGATGACTCTCGTGAAAAATCAGCACGTTTAATCAAGCCATTACGTTGTCATAAACCCGGTCTGGTTTCGGGTGTACGAGGTGCTACCTGTTGAAAACAAGCCGTGTTTATTGTCGTTGCCCATCTGTAGCACTTGGGGATTTAATTCCTTGCTCTCTTACATCCAAGAAGTCACACTGTGGCACAGCACCTGGTGGATAAAAAAGGAAAAATATCCACAACAGCGAAAGCGCGGTGCCATCGCTGCGGGATGGTGAATTCCTTGGGCACGGTGGTGGCCGCTTCTCGGTCCAGAGGGATGTCTGGGGCTGTGGACATCTCCTGGCAGAGCCAGCGAGGGGCCATGGCCTGGCTGGGCTCCGGCGTGGCACCGACTGGCACAGCTGGAGAGGGTTGGAGAGCGTGCCCTCCTCCGGAGCAGTGCGGTGGGTGAGGTGCCCCTGGGCCCCAGGAGTCTGGAGAAGCACCGCATCCCTGGGAGCGACCCCCAGGGCACATCAATCTCCACTTCGGATCGCTTCTTAATGGCCCGAGAGCTTTCCAAAGGGAACTGCACCACAGTACGGTTTTGCATTAGCTTTTATTTGTCTTTCTAGATATTACCATTAGTCATCGTTAGTTATGAGGCAATGGCAGATATCAATTAGAAGATGAAGTATGACTGAAGTCACGTGCAGGTGGTAATGGAGCTGCTGTAGAATTAGCTCCTGGCGGCACCGCGGCGTGGTGGCAGCGGCTCCCGAGGTGGGAGGCTCCGCAATCCACCCTCTCCCGTGGGCATTTTGGGTTTGTTCAGCTCGTGCAGCTGACTTTTGCTTTGTTTCATTGCATTTTCTTATGTTTGTTTCATCGGAGTGAGCTGAATCAATGAACTGGTCCTTGTCGAGCCGGAACATTTTTGGACTTAATAGACCAAAGGTATGGCATACCCTTCTGTGCTTAGATCCTTGCTCTCTTTCACCCCAAATTAATTTCTTTCTCATTTAAAATTAAAATACTTAATTAGTGCGCAGGTATAAACAAGAGCGGGAGAAGACTGCTGGGGGAAATTTTGGTCCTGGCATAAAAACCGTACTGAAAGAGCTGGAAGACACTCTTTAATGTCTCACGATGGTTCCAGTCGTTGCTTCCTAAATCGTGGTCTCTGAGCTGATGTTCAGAGAGCGCTTTGAAGGGCAGGTAGGTAATGGGAGTTTCATTGCACAGCTACGCTTATTGTCATAATAGAAAAAACAGAGTAATTGTAATGGGTTCAAGAGACCCGATATATCTCAGTTCCTGTGTCAGATACAGTTCGCTAGATGCAGCATTAATTGATGCATTATGTAGCATGTGTTAAGACACATTACCTAGCTATTTTTTATTGTTCGTTGAGATAAAGGGTTGCATTAACCCCAGATATTCTGTTGATTATTTTTTTTTTCCCTACGAGGCCTAATAATAGAAGGGTGGCACGAGATGGAAAGAGAAACAGTAAGCGGATTTTAAAGGTAAGGAAAAAAACACCTAAAGATGCAGATGCCTACGGAAAAAGCTGTTTTTCGGAAACGCCGCAACACCCACCTCTACTCTACCAGCCTGGACTTGTAGGCACCCAAATGCCTTCCCGAAGCCCGGCCCCTTTTGTTGGCCCCACTTTACCGAGCCCAGAGCCGAGCCCCGGTGGCCGGACCCCCAATCCGGTTGCCCGGCGGGGTGTGGGGCTGAGCTCCATCCCTCCCCCTCTGCACGGGGTGGGAGCGAATGTGCTGTACGTTCTAAAAATAAAAGCCCGGATTCAAACATGATGTATCTCCTTTGATTTCCATGCAGATACACCAGGAATGAATGTATCTATTATGTCGGGGTCTGCTGGAATGTTAATTTTGAAAGTCGTTTCTCTCAATCTATAATTATATCTTCTTTGTCAGAAAGTAGGAATTTCTTAGAGCAAAAGGGATTAATCTCAGTCACTGTTTTCAAACAGTTTGAGTTAGGTAGTTTCTGTAAGACTATCATTTCTTTTCTTTTAAGCCAGTTAAATTTTGCCTGAGGCTAACGTTTTATACCCAGAGTAAATCTTACTAAAATTAAGAAACAGAACATACAGCTGCCCTTATTCCTGGCCCACAGATGTTACCAAAATCTGATTAAAAACCCCTTAATCTTCTGCTGCACCTTTTCATTAGTGTAATAATCATTTTTGCCAAATATCTGGCAGAAGAGGGTGGAAAAAAAGTGAAAAATATGAGGTTTTGATGATCAGCATCTTTGAAAAGACTCGTTGAACCTAGTGGGAGAAATGAGGACTTGGGGTAATCCATGTGCTGAAATATTTTTGCTTCTTTTTCTAGAAAATGTGCAATTTGGTCAGGCAGAAAAAATTGAACAGAGCCTTCCAAGCAATAAATCACTGGATTGCTGGTGACATTCATACAATGCGGATATAGTGTTAACTGTATGAGTCAGACAGCCCTTACTGCACTCAGCCTGTTCCTAGGAGGTGACCTTGCCACGGTGTAGTAATCAATCATTCTGGCACAGGACACACTGTTTTTGTTTAATATTACACTATTGGAATATATAGTAAACAAAGTGCAAAGGAAATTTCGAAAGCAAGCACTATATAAGGTGTGCTGTAATATTTTGCAGCCTGAGGAGTGCCAGCAGCGTACTCTGTGCTGTACGTGTGCCTCCAGATTACTAACTTTCGGCTGTTAGCAGCAGCAAAGCATATGTGACTATGCTCAAATACTTCAACTGTCTGCACAGCTCGAGAGGAACAATTCAATGGAAATATGAAGTTAGGATTACAAAAAAGATTTACTACCGCAGACACTGCAGCCTAACATTTCTTATTTTGGCACTTTTATACAGCGTATACATCACGATTTTCCCAGCCAAATGACAGAGCGGCAACATCCCCAACTGCCTGAAAAAAAAAAATTAAGCAAACAAATCTTAATTAACTAGTAAAAATTCTTTTAGTGTACGATAAGCGAAGTGTTACCGCTTATAGCCAAGAGGTTATATTGGATTTCCATGCATGAGTTATACCATGAGCCGGTTAATTCATGAAGTTTGCTGTCAGCAAACAGAGTAAAGGAAGACAAAGGCAAACTCTTTTGAATGGAGGAACTGTAAGTGAAATATATTTGGTTCTTACTGTTTTCACATATAGTAGAGATGAAAGATAATGCAGTGGTAATTGAGTATATAAAACTACCTTGTCAGAGAGGTAGCATTAATGTCGAGTTTGTTCTGGATTTTCGCAAGTGCGAACCACTATGTTCGCGCTGCAAAAAGGTGAAGAATCAAGTCTGTTATGCCTAAGATTTCGTTAGCTATAAATGTGGACGTACATCATTTCTTCAATACGGCAGCCTACTTTTATTTTCTTGCGGTCCTGGAGCCGCCAGTGAGCCAGATGACGTTGAGAAGTGATCCAGGACACCGTTTGGGGTGACCAAATGCACCCATGTGCTCTCACCCATGCAAAGAGCCGAACGGCTTGAGAAGGGGGCGAAGGCAATCAGTGAGCACACAAAGTTTTGGCCCTGGGTTGCAGAGGGAGACAGTTGTGGTGACACTTTCCAAGGTGATCTGTAGGTTTTCTTCAAAAGGGTTTGATGCTCTTTCAACTTTAAAGAGTTGAGAAACACTGCTCTAAAGTGTCCATCACCGGGAGATGAATTGTGCTTTCGCAGCGGCGTGCCCTGACGGAGCAGGGTCGGGGCTGCCTGCGCACGGCAGCGGGGCTGTGCTGGTGCCCACCCCTCCTTGGCTGTCCTCGGAGAGCAGAGATGCTGCTGGACAAAACGTTCATATTTTCATATTTTTCCATAAGTTTTAGGAGACGGAAACCCTTTGGGTATCACTAACGCTTTACTCAATCTCTAAGCAGCTCCCAGGGAGCATGATGAGTCCCAGCCAGCAGAACCACGGTCCAGCCCTCGGCGGTGAATGAGATGGGCAGAGCTGACCCCGCGCCATTGGCAAGAACCAGCCATGGGAAGCTCGTGCCCAAGTGGACTTTGAGCTTTAGAAGCAGTGCCGACATCTGCAGGTCTGGTAGGCTCCACATCCTCACTTCTTGCCCCCAAACGCCTCTAGAGTGATTCTGGGTTGCACAGCCTGTGAGTTATCAACGCCACATGTGCGTGGGAGGACAGGGTTGAACGTAGTTACGGTTATTTCATACCTGGGCAAAAATAAATTTGCAACCTGACGTTTCAGCCCACGCCATGGGTTTATGTTGTATTTGCTTGGGCACCGGCACCAAATCCATTTCTCCCCAGACCTGCGTACTGTGGGCAGGCTATAGCTGCTTGCAACAAATTTGGCGACCAGCTCTATCAGCTGAGCCACAGGCCTGTGTACTTCATATCGTAATTATTTATTGTCCTTCTGAAGGAGTCAGAAGGTCTTTGGCTCACAAGTGGCTGGTTGTTTTCAAGGGAAAATTAGCGATGCACTGAGACGACGAATGCGGGATGCATGAAGCATGCTCAAATTCTGAATTCTGTCTTTTCATCTAGTGTTCATATTTCTGCATTTCAGCCAAGAAGGGGAAGAAAGGGGAAAGAAGTATCTAAGTGCTCTCTCAATTCGTCCATGAGCTCATACGTTTCTTTAGTTTCAATATATATGCAACTGAAAGTAAGAAAACCCAGCCTTCTAGTAAAACCTCAAGTCAGTGTAGGTTTACATGGGTGTACCTGAAAGGAGCGCTTGGCATAGTATTAGGGAAAGCAGCAAATTAAATATGTTTCCCAGGACATTTAATTTTGCAACACAGTTCTTGGCAACAACATTTCTGTTTATCTGCCATCAATGCTAAAAAACAGGCTGATGTTATTTTCCTGGAAGAAAGTATTGCAGAAATATATGTCAGTTGTATTAAAAAATGTGTTTTGAAACTTCCAGTATATTAGTTTCAAATAGGTATTACGGTTCTTCACAGTAAATATTAAATTACTCTAAAGATGCTTACTGTTAGATGCTGACTGCTAATGTTGATTTTATCTTAGTTGTTTAATCATTCTACAAATAAATGCATGCAGTCAAGATGGTAATGTTTCATGTTATGGGAGTGTTAGCTATACATTATTAGCCTTTACGTGAATAATGAGCAGTTATTGCAGGACGTTCAGCAAAGACTTAAAACAGTAAAGTTCTGCTTAAACTTAAACCACCCGCTTTCTAGGTTAATCAAAAGAAGGAAGCCCAGGGAAACGCACCGCCAGGTTAACCTGGATTCAGTGTACAAACACCATAAAACCCCGCGCAGGTTCCCTCCCAGAATTTCATTACATACCTATTGCAATGCCTCAAATCAGTTGGGAATGATCATTTTCGCTCCAGTACCGCTGCGGTGTCCCACCTCCTATGGCAGTAATGGGTGTCAGGTACTGTTTGGACTAGAAAGGATTAAGCTATCACCCCCCTGCTGTGCGTTAATTTATTGCTTCAGACATTTTCATATCTGATTCATTTTCGCCCGCTCCGCCGCGTCTCGGCGCAGTTGCGCGTCTGGACGGCCGGAGCGCAACGGCTTCGGTCTGGGGGCAACGGCGCCGGCGGCGCCGGGGGAGAGAGCAGCCGCGCCGGCACGGCCAGGCAATCTGCCGAGGTGCGACGCGGCAGCCAAACCACCAGCGCCTCAGTCAACAAGAGAGGAGCTTGCGATGCCGTTTGAGATCCCAGTGCTAGACATCTTTCCATAATAGTGTTATTTCCTCAAGAAAATAACGGGTCACCGCCACGCACAAACTACATAAAAAATGTTGTGTTGAGGGTGTTTTTTGTTTTTTTGTTTTTTTTTTCTCCCCTGGTTTTGTTTAGTGATTATGCAGAACCTGCCGAAAAGGTGTTTATTTCTGTTTGTAAATTGAATGCGCTGGGTGTTTTTCTCCGGCTTTGCCCCAGGCTCTGTTGGATGTGATGATGGAGCTGGAAGCCGAGGCAGACACCGGAGGAGCGTACGTGGAGGGAATCCGGCTGGAAAACAAAGCCCTGTCTTTGTCATTTCGTGCCTCTCAAAAGTCCCACTCCATGCAGGCAAAACGTGAGCTAATAAACGTTAAACAGGATGAGTGAAGTAAAAAAAAAAGAAACGTAAAAATAAATAACAACCTCACCGGGAGCACCGGGGCCATCCCCAGCGTGTGGGTGCAATGGGGCCACCAGCCAGAGAGCAGAATTGGCCCCAAAGAAACCACCCCCATCCTGTCCCCTCTCGCCTCCCAAAGTCCGCCATCTGGGACCGCGTTCCTGAGCCCCTTTTCCACCCTGGTTGCGATACGTGGGTGGATGGAGAACCCCCACCCTCTCGTGCGTGTGTTGCACACGGACACCGCCGCTGCTTTAATTTCACACATATCTATTGCACACACACAAATAAATTCTCCCATACCATTTTATTGAATTTCTAGTAAGTTGGCAGACTAAAGTGATTTTTAACACTTCTCAATTGGATTTATGATTTCTGTGTCATCCACCCTGCTTTCTGACATTAGGAAATGTTCAACATGAGGGAATCATTCCCTGGTTCTTTTAACTACACTATAAAACATTTTAGTCCCCTTTCTTTCAGAAATCCATAAATGGCTAATTTAATCACAGCCTTACAGCTGAAACCCTCAGTTTCTTCTGCTAATTATGTGGCTGAGTTTTGGTGCTTAAATCATTATGATATGTTGGGGACAGGTAGGGAGCGGACCATCAGGACTTGGTCACCAAAGGCCAGATCATGACTTGGTTTCCAAAGCATTGAGGGTCAGCTGGGTTTGGCTGCTCTCGGTGGGGCACGCGGCACGCCATCCCCAAATAGTGTTTTCAGGAGATCCAGACAAACCCGTAAATACGTAAATCCCGTATTAAACTTTTTCAAAGCTGAGGTTTTCCAGCTCTCTGGAGTGGGGACTTACTCTTCCCCCTTACCTGATCTACTTTGTTTTTCTGACAAATTAGGACCAAGCCAACCACAGAAAAAAAAAAAAAAAAGCTTTACAAGCCACGTGCACCGTGGTGTTGACTGAGCCTTCCTTCCTCCAACGTCCGTCCAGGCGAAGCACGTTTGAATTTCAAAGGTACCCGGAGCTGGGTGGTGAGAGGGCTGATGGCAGTGTGAAAGTACGCACACCACTGCTTTGCGAAAACTCCAGATGATTACAACTATTAAACCTTTTGCAGGTCTGGCCTCTTGAAACTTGAGCTTCTAGGGGTTTTCGTGCTCTCCTAGGGGGTTTCTCGCTGAAGTGGGCATAGCTTTTTCATCGCATGCACCTCCCGCTCTTTGGAGCAAGTGCTGCAACCTCATTCCTCCCTTGTAAACTACAAGTCGGAGCTACGGCCGTTGTCCTCATCATTCCTGAGTTGGTTGGTTTGAAGCCCGGATCAGGCTGAAGCCTTTTGAGGGTCCCGGTGGTTAGATGTCCTGTGCTGGTCCCTCTCATGGCAGAGACAGGCTGGATCCAGCGTTACAGCCCTTTGCGAGTTGGGTTGCGAGTGCAAATCACTCCCCGACCTTCCATTGAAGGAAGTTTTGGAGGCAAGATGCGCAAAGTTCTTGGGGTTCGGGGAGCTGCTGCACCTCCTGGCTGCTCTGCAGACAGGTTGTCAGGGGTCTCTGGTCAAGATCTTTGGGTTGTAAAATAAATAAGGAAAAAAAGAAGGTGTTGATGGCTGCATTCAAATCAATACCTAGAGGAAAGATTTTAAAACTGTTTCAGCCATTTCATTGGCATAGATAACTGCCGAAACCTTTGGAATGTGTATACCATTTTATTGAAACTCATTTGATCTGGTAATTGCCAAGTTCCACCGTTCTTACAATTTTTAAATTTTTTTGTGGTTTATGCAGTGAGTAATTTATTATACAAATGTAATTTCTACATTCTGGCCAAAACCAGGAAACAAACCCAAATATCCCTCAAACCCTAGATCTTTGCCTTGTTCTACAGATCATGCCTTAATTCACACCGGCAGCTTTATCTCGTTCTAGCAAAAATATACATAAAATAATTGGATACAACGTGATAATGAAGGATCTAATAGGAGGAAGGGGAGGGGGGGAGAAAATATCTTTGATGTTGGACCTGTGCCTGTAACTTTGAAGAGCACTGAGATTTTTGGCGCCCCAAACTTGTTAACCTGCCTGTGCAGGTCTTGCGGGGATGTGCCCTCCAATCTGCCTTCCCTGGGACATCCCAAGCCTTGGTGGTCTCTGGGGTGGGACCTGCCTTAATGTCACCCTGCTGATGGCTTTAAATATATTTTCCACTTTTTAAGGAAAACGGCATCTGTTACATCCAGACCGCAGCTCACCCCGGTGTGGGTCTCACCCCATCTCGGCACACTTTGTTCCATTTGCCCCATCACCTCTCACATTCATTGCTCTCTCCCCTCCCACCCTCAATCTCCTTCCCTTCTCCTTCCCCCCTCCCCTGCCTAGGGATTTTGGGAGCCTTTCCTGCACCGCTTCCCATTTCCTTCCTCCCTCACGGTGCTTCTTCAACACACCCCGTCAGCGCACGCGGTGCCACGCCGACGTGGCGCCTGATGGAGAATCCCGATTTGCAGATGTCACCGCATACAGCAGCTATATTCCATCCCGAAACTTATCTTAATCTGTAATAATCAATATCAGCATGCAGAACCATATGCACCATTAACTACAATTTACATTTGATAATATACTGTTTTTCTTCATTAGGGTACCGCTCCCGTCACGACGCGCTTGCTTGGGGAAACGCTCGGTGACACAAAGCTGTGGTCCAACTTATTTCTCCTCGAGTCCAAACCCCAGCCCGTGTCCTCTCGTCTGGGCTCGGATGGCAAGCAGGACTGATTTTCTTCTTGAATGACCAGAAGTCATTTTTCAGTCAAGTTACTGCTGATTACCTGGGGGTGAATGAGACTCGTGATTTCTGGGAAAATGATGAGGAAGGAGCTGGTTAAGTGGCAGTCATCACCAACTTCAGGAGGCAATAGGTGTTTGGGGAGCAAAGGTTAAGTGAGGATAGTGAAAACACAGTGAGAAGAGTTAATAAAAAACACTAAGAATTATTATTCCTTAACTAGCCTTAATTCTCAAGGGTTAAAAGAAGTATGGGTGTGTAACGGTGTGGAAATGCAAGCAATTGTCGGAGCCACGCGCTCAAGTATTTCCAGGCATAATTTTCTATCTCAAGTTCAAAGACTTTTGGAAAAGGCACACGTTGAATATTCCACGAGAGTAAGGGGTAAAGCCAAGACCGGTGAGTGACCACAATTTACTAAAACGTGATTGCTGATATGGGGATTTTGGTGCATTTTCCCGTTGGGAAAGCATCATCGCAACAAACCTGCCGTCCCACTCTTGCTTCACCCTTCCGAGATGTTCCTGGTAGCTGGACCTGACACGCCGCATTTTTGGCCCGTGCACAGTCCGTACTGAAGCTGATTTTACTGAAGGGGGTGGATGCCGCGGTAGGGGCAAAGACACCGTGGTCCTGGTGAACTCAAAGCATTCCCTCAGCCCCAGGTCCCATTTCAGATGTCCCCCCCTGGACCTCCGCAATGGCAGAGAGCAACGAAGAGCCTCCAAGCATCTGTCCTAGGAGTGGGGAGGGTGGAGGGCATGTAGCACCAGCGTGTCCGCAGCCTGCGAGAGCACCGAAAGGACGTTCCCGATCCTCCGTTTGGGGAACAATTCTCCTCTAGCAGCTGGAAATTTTTAATAAGGAGGTTTTCTATCAGCGCGCAAGGTGCACTTAAGGGAATGTGACACGGTGTGACAGCACTGAGATGCTGCAAAGATTTTGGTGCTTTGGAGAGAATTACGAATTCTGCTGGTGTGGCTGCGGCTGGGTGCAGTACAGTATAAATTAACAGAGAACTAATAACTATACAGGCATTACAGCGAGTATCTCGTGGTGATAAGCTTCGTGATTCTCTTCAACCCACTGAAGTTGAAGGAAGAGCAAAGGCCTTTTCAAGCTTACTTTATCTTCTCGCTTCTTAAGTGAGACTAATCAAGTTTATATCCTTTTAGCTTATTATTAGCCCAGCAGAGCTTCTGGCACTCTTTACAGCTTTTTTTTTTTGACATGAAAGTTAGTTACACCTACTGTACTTAGTATGACTTCACTTTTCTTGTGATAAATCCTGAAAATTAATATACTGTATCCTCCAGATTACAAAATGAAAGTGTCCTAGACATTGTGAGTACTCTGGCTGTGGAATGCTGCCAGTAAAAGAAAAACCAATGTCTTAATGATCTTTGTTAATAAAAAGAAGAAACTTGGTAGTAAATTTTCTTGGTTAAGATGTCAGGCTTTTTCCTTTTTTTTTTTCTTTTTCTCATCCTAAACTCGAACTGAGGCATATTTCAAAATTTGTTGCGAAGTGGAAGAATCCTTGAAAACAAGATATAATGACGAAAATGCTAAGAGTGAAGCGAGTGCTGCGTTACGTACGCAGCCAAAGCTCCCACTGACTGTAATAGGAAGTTTGGCTGCAGGAGGAATGCGAGGCTGAGCCCTGAGCCCTGAACATAGGTTAAATTCTTTCTTAAATTAAATGAAGGATAATAATGAAATCTTTTGTTACATTATTTGCTGACTGGGCTTCCCGATTTGGTAAATTAAGAGAAAGCCGAGCTCTGAAACAAGTAACCATTCTTGTTACGAAGGGTGGCACTGGTGGCACTGGTGTCTTATTGACCGCAGATCTGCTTAATTACAGTTCCCACTGTTTGTTAAGATAACGAGTGCCAGCTGTTTGATAGCGGTGGAGCCCGCGGAAGGAAAAACTGGCTATCTTTGTCATTTCCATTTAGGCCCTGGATCAGACTTGCGTGTCTATAAAATTGTATAGGGAGCAAAATAACTGAGAAGTGCACTCGCAATGTGTTCCGCAAATTTGGGCAGAGCATTTGCCGGTGCACACGGAGCTCTACCATCTATATCTAAAGCAACTCACCGTTGGGAATATAAAGTCAAAGCAGAAAAATTGAGCATTTAATGGTCTACCATTATTGTTGAAATCACAATGACAGGCCGTGATCTTCAAGTACAATTTTGATCCTTATGTAGTAACTGAAATTACAGCATTTCATACTCTGACTATATTATAGGGAATAAAACATCTGTCTAAATATTGGAGATATAAAATCCTCAAAATAAAGATATTTGAGAATATCTTGCGCAGAGCACCTTTCCACCTGCTTGCTTAGTATAATGCAGTCATTATGGCAATAAATGTTTCTAATAAAGTATGAAAATGGATTGTTTGCTTTGCTGCTTGTATGAACTCTCATTTCTCTTTTTATTATATTGAATCTGACATTTGCTTACCCTTTATCAGTAGAATATTTAATCAACTCCAATCTGTAAGAAGCAAGAGGAATTTCTATTTTATTTAAAACCTGTCCCACATGAAAAAGGACTGGGAAATAGGTCACACAGTGTATGGGAAGTGTGGAAAGTGTTAGAGTTACAATGCTGAATATTTATCTAGTCTACAAAAGAGACGGTTCTAAACTTGTACAGTAACACGCGAGTCTGCTCCTATTGTTTAAAGCACCGGTGAAATGATTTAATGGCTTAATGTTTCTAATTTTCATCCACGGTACAGGATCGAGAGAATTAAACCTCTGTCAGCGTTATTTATTTTCTCTGTCAGAGTATTTTCTTGCACTTTTTGCTGCATAACTCTTCAGAAATGCTATATCCGTATCGATTGTAATTTCTTTGGGCTCTCGTCCAAAATACTCAACGTAAACAGTCTGTGTTTCCTCTCCATCTGTATTTTGGCTAATCCTCTGGTTTAGACAATCTAATGACAAGTGCTGGTTATCTGGAGGTACATGGTTTTCAAACTGGCGCGCTATGATTTATGGTTCTTGTTTTACAGAAAGTATCACAAGCTCGCAGAAGTGAAAGCTTCCAAATAAGCACCTAACTTTTGTAATAAATGCAGCTAACAACATGTCTGCAAATATATCGCAAACAGAGTGAGTGATGTCTTATTATGCAGGCCACAGTTTGACTTGGTCTGGTTTTATTTATGAATATGTCTTGCATCTGTTTCAAATTTCAGACCCGTTCGGTTTCTCAAATGCTCTCCCAAACAAGCTTGCGCTTGAACGTTGTTAATTATCCTAATAAAATATTTGTATCAATTTTACTAAAGATCCGCAGTGCCTCTGCCACAAGCAGACATTTTTTAATAACTGAATTAAGAGAAATAATTATAGCCAGCACTGGAACGGGTCGGAGATGTCCAGATTGTATAAAAAAAAAAACAAACCAGGGAGAGGGGGGGAAATGGGTAGAGTACAGCTAACTGTACAAGAGCAAAGGGACATATGATTAAATTAAAGGGCAATGCTTTGTGAACAAACAAAAGGAAATCCTTCTTCATACAATACATAGTCAATCTGCCGAATTCACTACCACAGGGGGTCATTGAAACAAATGCTGTGGCTGGGTTTCAGAGCGGACTGGATAATTTTACGAGGGTTATTAAAATACGCAGCCCTGGAAGCTCAGATAATGATAAGGGTAATCAAACCCCGTGCCGCAGCCTGCGAGGTGATGGTCGGAGGCACGGGAAAGGAGCCTCGCCCCCTGTGCGGCCCCGAACGAGCCGGACGGGGCCTTACGGGGGGCTTCCCCTTCCTTTGAAGAGGCGGGCGCTGCCCACCGGCGCAGCGCGGGCTCCATCACTGATCTCCTCCGGTGCGGCCACTCCGCGCTCCTCTGCAACAATAAAACATGAGACCCTACTGTGAATTTCTAAGCATTCTCCCCTCGCCGCCGGTTCCTCGGCACCGGGCGATCTTTGAGGGAACGCCGTTGCCTTGGCTGGGTTTTTGCCGTGCAACTCAATAGTTTAGGCAGGGACGGGCTGGTGTAAGGGACGGGCTGGTGTAAGGGACGGGCTGGTGTAAGGACCGCTGTGCGCATCGCTGCCGGGCGCGAGAGGTGCGGGGTCTGCCCGCTGCTCTGCGGAGCGGGACGCGGGCGTGCAGAGGAGCTCTCGGCCACCACGGCGAGTCTTTAACCCTCTACCGGATAGTAAAGCTTTAAACGTCTTTTGCTGCCGTGAAGTCTTTTAGTTTGCTCTCGGCGAGCCCAGGCTGAACCCAACGACACCTTGCCCCTCGCTTTAGCTGAGGGCTGGGAGTTTCATCGTCTGTATTTCACACCTCTGCTACAACACCTGTGTCCAGGGATGTCTCTCTTGTGATCCTACGAGAAGATGGGACATGTTCTGCACACCTCAATGGCTGAATACGTCCTACAGCATCCCAAGTGTCATCGGCTAGGTCATACCGGTAGCCATGTAAAACAAAAAAAATAAAAAAGATTGGCTTTAATTAAAAAAAAAAAAAAACAACAAAATAATGAGCTGATCAACAGGATCTGAGGACCATTGGGCTGAGGGGAAAGTCTGCCAAAGGGGTGCCCAGCCTGTCCCCATGGGGGCGGCTCCAGCTGTGTCCAGCTGTGCTGCAAGCCACCGCTCAGGGGTCCCTGGGTGTTTCTTGGGAAGCGGGGGGCTTGCCCTCCTGCCGGTTTGATTGCACTGATACCATGAAAGCCAAGGCGGCAGTTGGCATTTATTTGTACCCCTTGTTATCGCCCGGCGCAGAGAAACCCGAGACTGCAAATGGACAGTGTGTCTCCGATCAGGGAGGCTGTCAGCGCGATTTATGGAAGTCTGATTTCTTATTTCACTTCTGTGCAGGAGAAAAAGTGACAACTTCGCCTTTCAGTATTGTCAGTCTGACGCTTTTCCCAGGCTGTTCGCGTGCTGGAAAGTGGGCGGCGGGGAGGGAGGGAGCCCGAACACCTGCATCCCTCAGCAGAGGACCTCAAGGAGATGCTTAACTGGCATTTGGGGTTAAGTGCTGTGGCAGAACAGGGGGGGGACGGACTCTGCTTCACCACATGGGACTTCACCCAAAACTTCCCTTAAATAATTGGAGCCCTCACCCCCAAAGTCAGGGGCATGGTGTGGTATTCTCAGCTCGGCTGTTCCTCACCGTGATCTTTCTGCCCATCGTTTGCTTTTGCTGGAATTCGTTGAGTTAGAACCTGATTTTAAGATGCTAAAATCAATGAAATATATGTACTGCCCTTGCTAGTCATTTTGGTTATTGCCCTAAGCTCTGTTGCTTGGATTGCTGTTGCTAGCACATAATAATACTGTATCATCTGCAAAAAATTTGCCACTCTCAAATGTTTTCTTTTCCAGTTGAACTAGACCCAGGCTGGGATGCTGCTTTACGGACACAAGCCACTGTCACCAGCATGTGGGACACCACTGCCAGGATTATCTGTACCGATTTTCTAGGAGAGCGTAGCTAGTTCCAGCATGTTTATAAAAAATTCAATAAATAAGTAAATGACTAAATTTGGTCAGTCCCAAGTAAACCGAAGCCTGGAGTCCTTGTGGAGAAGTCCTTGCAGCCTGGCCCTACCTTTCGAGGTAGGACACATAAACCACTTCGTCTCAGCTCCCACCATGTCTCATTTCCTTCTGGGTTTGTGACAATGGTGAGGACTTGTATTATTTTTCACTTTAATCTTCAGGGAAAAATGGGTAAAATTGCAGGACACGCTTTCAGAAAGGAGCAGTGAACTGCAGCTGCACCCTGACCGGAGCGGTGGCCTCTGCTTGCCAGCCCCTTCTTTTCCTTGGCAAGGAATTTTCAGCACATTGTGTGAAATAGAAAATATCCCGCATAGGAATTAATGAGATCGTTCGGAAAATAAAATGGCTTTTATTTTCCTACAGAAAAGTCTGTGTAGAGCTCGATAGGTTAAAATGACTTTGGGAGGGAAGCGGTGCTCAGGCAGCGCTCTCCCGCTCTGCGGATGCGTGGTGCCATGGCAGGAGTGTGTACTGCTGTTTGTATTACTTTGTTAAGTGACATTTGAGTTGTGATCATACCCCTAAATTACGAAGGCGGATGTATGATTCCTGTGACTGTATTTCTTGATCTTGAGGAAATGCCAGATAATCGTGATAATCTCTTTGTATACCTGTCTAAAGGATCAAGTTTTCAAAAGGAGCCCGTAAAAGAGTGCATACTAAATATGTGCATGTTCTCATCTCATCTCATCACATCTCCATGTGCAAGACCATGTGCACATTCAGACTAGATAATTACCTATCCGGTTTACTCCTGCACGGGCTGTTGTTTAATGTAGGCACAAAGAAGACAATTTGCATACATAAGTAGACAGTGAGCTCCAGTTCTTCGTGCTCGGTTTTCCTATGATCACAGCAACTGGAGATGAATAAGACCTACTACGTCCCCTATACCTTACCTTCCCAGAAAGAGTGCTCCCTGATGGATAATTACCACTGTTTTGTCTCCGGTTTTAAATGTCCCAAGCAGTGGTTCTTCCACCGTGTCCCTGGAGAGCCCCTTCCACTTTTGAGGCCACTTTTGAAAATTTGGCCTCACCGGAGCGCTAGAGCTGAGAAATTCCCGGTGGCCCGAAGAGCTGAGACATCTGCTGAATTCGTAATTGAATTGTTGACTGAATTCAGCAGGGTAAGAGCTGGGGATTGACCAGCTGTGCTGGTACTGGTATTTTATTGAAATCGATAGGAATGGCTATATTGAAGGAAGGTGCACGCTATACCCGGGTTGTGTAAAGAAGAGAACCCCCCCCCAGCATGAGAGTTAAACTTATTTTTCTGGACCCGAACAAGTGAGGGAGACTGGATTGTAAAACACTGTTCAGCTGTGATCAGCGTCTGCTCCTGGAGATAGAAAATTGCCTGTGAACAGACTGGGGAACTTGGGCGGGAAGGACATAGATTACACAATTTCTTTTTTTTTTCCCCAGTTCAATCTCTGACTTCTCTTGCAGGGTCAAAGAGAAATTGCCAGTAAAAAAAAGGCAAAATTCTGATAGAAGGTAATCGCAACCCGTTTCCAGCTTTAAGTCATCTTGAAGAAGTAATTTAACCATACTGTTCTGGCTGCCATTTGTAAATCGTTAATTAACAAGAGAGCAAATAATAATTACTGCTGGAGCCATTCAATTAAAAGATGTTGCTTTCCAAACTTTGTTCACACGGTCTATATCCCTAACATCATGTCTAGAAATATGCCACAAATGCTGGCAAAAGAGCAAACCCCAAGTATTTCCCCATCATTATACAGCAGCACATGCCTTTTTAACATTTTTTATTATTTTGATTCTTAAAGCTTGCGGTCTCCCGGTTCATGCGGATAAGGAATATGTCTCTCCGTGGTTTTGCTAACAGAGTATTTTGAGAATAAGAGACTAAAAAAAATAACAAACAAACATTCCTTACAAGAAAACGCTGCCCTTCTATATAACATGCCTAGGAAACGTTTGCGTTTTGACTTGCTGGGAGACAGTAGAGAAAATGGAGAACAAATGCATGTGCCTGGTCTGGATAACCTAAAGTTAACTCCACATGTCAAACTGATTGCCTGACACAAGGCAGGCGTATTCTGTGATGACAAACAAATAGCACCTCCATCCTGCAGACATCCCCTAATTATAAAAGAGAAATTATTTCCCATTTTCATTGCCAGCAAATGTATGTTACTCTGGTGCACCATAATTTCAGTCTAAGTACTGTATCAAAGTTTGCTGAACGTGAAGCACAAAGTATGTTAGACGTTAAACTGTAATTACAGAAGGGAGTGGATTTCTAGAGTATTATGTTTTTTGGTAATATTTTATTTTATTGGTTTTCAAATATACTTAGACTGCCAGACTAAGCAGGCAGAATAACAGCAACACAGAATTCCAGAATAACATATGACTTTAATAAAATAAAGCAGGATGGCTTGCTTTACTCGTATCGCGGAAAAGAATTGAAACCATTACCGTGCCCTCAGCCGCAGTGCCATCCAGACCTGGCTGGATGGAGACTCACGGGACCAGGCGCCCGGCCACGGGTGTCCCCTTGGGCGGCTCACCCCTGTCCCCACGTTTCTCCCTCACCCCTGGTTTTGTTTCCCTTGGAGGCAGCGGTCGGCTCCTGCGATGGTGCTGAGCCAGCGTTTGGCACAGTGATGCTTTGATGCCAGCTTCAAGCTCTTGTGCTACGGAAATATGGACAATAACCAATGGTATAAACAGGGGTGATTGCAGGGGGAGATGAATACAGATGCAAGAAATATAAGGGGGAATATTCAGTCCCTATTTAGTCATTGTTGGCTTACGCTTTCCCTTGTCCCCTTAATTTTCAATGAATGTCACAGGTGATGAACCTAAAATGTAAGCAGACGTGTTCAGAGGCTGAATCAAAAGTGGGCTCAATGCTGAATTTTCAGATGAGTTTGGTCCCGTAAGTTGGGCAGGATCGTTCAAAGCTGCGGATCAGACGAGCGGCGTCCCTGCTGTCACACTCCCGGCTTTCCATTACGGCGCTATCACTCACCGTTTCGCCCTTTGTGGTTCCTGTAATGATCTACACTCGTTCTGTCTCTCCGCGTGTCCACCTTCCCGCACGTCAGGCGCTGCGAGCCGACTCCTGAAAACAGCAAGGAGTGTGGTGTTTAATACGTGACCAGCTTTGCTGGGGATAATTTTCTACATGGCTGAGAATGCGCACGTGCGGTCTTTAGGACTGAAGCACAGCCTGTGCCTTGTGGTCCTAGACCAGGTGCATTTTCGATGTGGTTCCTCAGGAAGGCATTCCCTCCTGGAGAAGATATTAACACTATTTCAGCATGACTTGTCTTGCTCTGATTTAACATTCTTTTCTTTTTTTGGGGAAGATCGGTGTCCTCCAGAAGAGCCGTCACTGCCAGGGGAAAGTGCAAGGGTTGTTGGAGTTCAAATGGGAAGGGATGTGATGATCCGTGCTGTGCCTCCCCTTGGCTTGGGGAGCAAACACAGGCCATGAGCTGACATTTTAGAATCATAGAATCATAGAGTCATAGAATGGTTCAGGTTGGAAGGGACCTTGAAGATCATCGAGTTCCACCCCCCTGCCCTGGGCAGGGACACCTCCCACCAGCCCAGGTTGCTCCAAGCCCCGTCCAACCTGGCCTTGAACACCTCCAGGGATGGGGCAGCCACAGCTTCTCGTGGCAACCTGTGCCAGGGGCTCACCACCCACACAGGGAAACATTTCTTCCTCATATCTCATCTAAATCTCCCCTCTTTCAGTGTAAAACTGTTCCCCCTTGTCCCATCGCTCCCCTCCCTGATCCAGAGTCCCTCCCCAGCTCTCCTGGAGCCCCTTTAGGGACTGGAAGGGGCTCTAAGGTCTCCCCGGAGCCTTCTCCAGGCTGAACCCCCCCAACTCTCTCAGCCTGTCCTCACAGCAGAGCTGCTCCAGCCCTCTGATCATCTTCTTGGCCTCCTCTGGACTCAGTCTAACGGATGCATGTCCTGTCCATTTTCAGCAGTGAAACCATCAACTGAATTCAGTTTGACTTTCGGTGGCATGACACGCCATGGAGGTGACATGGATGGGAAGGCACCAGGTGCTGCGTCCAGAGAAGATCATCTTTACGTGGAGAGCTGTGAGCTTTTAAAACATGTCTGCTTCCTTGCCCTCTTCATCTTTATTTGGTCACTGGAGACCATGCATTCAGACACCATTTATGACAATTCTTTCTCTAAATTTATACATATTTTTTTTCCCTTGTTTTTTACTAGGAAATCTTTGGGTATTTCTCATAGCTTGACAATGGATACTGTACTTGTCTTGGGCTTTTGCAATAGCATCGCAACAAAGAGAAACAAGCACTTTTTGGTTAATTTCTTCTTTATTGTATCAATTAAGTTATCTCTAACTTTCTGACTTTCCCAGCTACCCATTATCTCGACCAAATGAGCACCCAGTAAAATGCCACCTCCTCAACTCCTTTTCTAGGGACATGAATTTCTCATCAGTGAGAAAAATATCTTTTTTTTTTTTTCCCATCATCTTGACTTGCCTTTAATGTGCATCAGCTTTTAATACTGGTGGAAAAGCTTTGAATGACAGACTAAACCACTTCATTTATATGCAGAAAACGGCTGGGCGGGGGGAAAGGCTCTGCCGTCCCACAGCTGTCTGCGGATGCACCGCCTCTACGACTCATAAATGCTTTGCGGAGTTTGGTCCACGTGCCCGTTCCATCTCTGGCACCTCCTCCAAGACTCCCACATTTGCATGTTTTGTCCTGGAGGTAAAACCACTAATGTCTGAGCTGCTCTGTCAGCCTGAAATCTTCTCTTATCGATAGCATTTAACATGTAAAATCAGCTGATTTTCAGGTGTGGGAGCAGAACACTGAACTACTCCTGGTGTTTACACCAAGAAAACATGGCCTTGCTTCCTGACAGTGATTTATGCTCTGAAATCTCAAAATGTCTTTATTGGCACTCTTTTCTGATAGCGCAGGCAGAGCTGTTGTGCTCCCAGCCAGGGCTATTTATGCTCACGCTGATACCGAGTGCCCCTTTCCATACTGGTGAAGACCACTCACACCACACGTGGCTTTTCTCTCCCTATTTAGGTGTTAAGGAAAAAATGCTTCTGTTCCTCCGTCCCCCCTGAAATCCCAGGTGAGCCCCAGCAGTGGCTGCATATTTTGTGGCTTCACGACAGGCAGGAGGTCTCTGGAGAGGAAAGGACGAGGGACCCGGACAGGAGACCTCCTCCTTCTCACCCACCCCGTCTCACAGCAGGGACGGAGTTTTTCCCGAGGCGGTTTTGTCTGAGAGAGGTTCACTTCCCCCTTGTTAACCTCACTCGTGTGAGGTTGCCCCCGAATTCATGTCCAAACGCACTCTGAGGCACCAGGTTTTGCGCAAAAGCTGAAGCACCCGTCCCACCTCTGGCAGCATCCCTGCCCCCTTGCCTGGCCTCGGGGCAGCCGGAGCTGTGCCCGGAGCCAGATGGAGATGGGCAACCTCAACCGCGAACACGTACTTTCCATGTGGTGGACCTCCACACGTTGACCTCAGTCTGGGTGTTATGATCTGTTCGTCGATACTGTTTGTTTATTAATTAGCCTAAAGGAAGAGAGGCACTTCACACACAAATGCCCGGAAGAGCCGGGAGTAATACTTTTGCCTAAGAGTTGCCTAATGCAGCTACTGAAACACTGCCAAAGGTTTGCTTTCAGAGAGTTCCTATGGGCAATATTTTTATAATATCTTATATCCCAAATGGGTTTTATATGTTTCCTAGAAGCCTCATTTTTTGGAAAGAGCAAATATCCCCAAACCTTTTATGTTTTCCATTCTCCATCCTTCAGGTACTTTCCGTTTGCTACCTGAGAGGTGATGCACGAAGCCAGCGTGGAGAGAGGGCTGATTTTTTTGGAAAGGAGAGCGTGGCAGCGCGAGGCAGGTTGTCCATCTACTGCTGTCGTCGCTTGGCATCCCTGACCCAGCGCCGCTGGCACGCCGACCTGCCGCAGGCACCACGCCATGCGAGCAGATGGGCGCGAGCCTGGCCAGAGAGGAGACCGTGTAGGAGCATTTAGTCTCTTAGCAAAGGGCAGGATTCCTGGACAGCCGTTTTAAGCCCAGGCTGTTATTTTGGGGATACGCCCCTGACGCGCGCTATGGCGGGTTGCAGGGCAGGAGGCATAACGTTAGAAAAGAAGGAGGAAAAATTGAAAATTTCTCTTCCTGGGTGGCATCCTGCCACGGAATGCAATGGGCGTTGCTTAGCGGTGGTGTTGCTGGGTGACTGTAGGTGGTGTAGGTACCTAGATACAGCTGCTGCCACAAAACCCCTATTATTTTCGGGTATATAACCACTTTTATTTTTTATATGCTATTTTTAGTTGATTGCTGAATATTGTGCAGACGGCTGAGATTGAACCCGAAAGCCTTGATTATTAAACCGTGGCCTATTTGACTGTACAGGCCTGGCACTCGTGCTTTTGGGTGCAGAAGTGATGCACTGAGGTAAAATTAAGATTTGTGTATTCTGGATGTCCGCCTTACGCTCTGTGTTGGGGGTCGATTCCCATTCAGGATATATGATTCGGTATACAGAGGAGCTCTGGGAAGCTGGTGGGGTGGAGGGGATGTTAGGTTGGATCCTGTGCTGGAAGATAGCGATGTCCAGATTGATTCCAGCTAACTCCGGTGTGTAGATGAGGGATGCGGTCACCTCTGGCTCTGCAGTATGCAGAAGTTATCACCTCTGCCCCTCCAACGGCTCTTCAGAGGTCCCCAGGACAGTCAGTTCCCAGAGTTAGGTGTCTCTCCCATCAGGCAAGATGGATCTGGGCCCTTTTCCTCCTGTGCCCTGGACCTGGACCAACTAAAATTACATGAGTGTTGGCAGATGTATGTCTAATCTGTTCTTAAAAATTGCCAGTGAGTTTCACAACCTCCCTTGGTAATTTGCTCCAGTGCCTAATTATCCTTTCAGATTGAAAACCTCCCTTCCTGCAAGTTAAAACCTGTTACTTCTTGTCCAGCTCTGTTTGGACATGGAAAAAAAGTGCTTGTCACCTTATTTAAAATAACGATTTACATATATATGCTTCCATACATATGTACATAAATATATTTAAAAGAAAAACAGTACCGAGTGTCCCCTTCCTCTTTCTAGACTAAGCAAACTCATCACAACATTTCTACAATGTTTATAATTTCCTATTATGTTCCTCTGCACTTTTTTCCAGTTTTTCTTCATCTCCTTTTTAAAGACTAATGCCAAGAAATGGACACTTTGTTTTTCTTAAGGCTTTAATGGTGCTCTGCAGAGATCCCAGACATTTATTTGCCTTTTTGTAACAGCACTGTGTTTGTTGACTCATAAACACTTTGAGGTCTTCTGTAGCCTCCAGGTCACTTTCTGCATACTTCCATCATTGTATGTGTGTGGATTAGATTTTTCTTCCTATATATAGTGCCTTACACTCATCTTTATTAAATGTCATCATTAGGATGCTTGCTCCAAAATAATTTGGAATTTTAATACTTGCGATCCTTCCCAGTTTGGTGTCATCCAAAGTATACTCTCTATTGTGTCATCCAAGTTGTTAATGAAATATTGAATAGCATTGGACCCAGCACAGACCCAGCTGGGACCCTGCGTGGTATGTTCTCCAGCGCTGACAAAGAGAAGAATTTCTGTGTTTCATTTAGAGCCCTGAATGATCTAATCCATTGGATTAGACGGCAGCTACAAGAGACAATGTGAAAAAAAGAAATTAAAATCCCAACCCCCCCTTTTTACAAGCACTCATTTCTGGAGCAGTATTATATAGCTTTTTCCATCTCATATCTTGAAGTCCTCTCAACATAACTTTGTTATATTTGATCCCCTTGGTTTTCTTTTTGAAGGAAAAAAATTCCTACTGCCTTCTATAAATAGCCCCACAAGGTTTTGAAGTTCAACCCTGAATTAGTGAAATAGAGAAGCAGAATAGTTAAGTTCAACTTTCTGTGGTATTTGGCAGATTTATAATTATTTTTTCCAGCAACAGCCTAAAAAGCATCAACACATCTTTACTGTGACAGGTCTGATTTTGCAATGGAAAGAAGGTAAAAATCAACAGAGAAGGCAAGAAATCAACTTTTTATATAACACCACCAGCGTTTTTAGGCTAAGGTAGGTATTTTAAAAAATTTAGTCTTCTAACCTTGCAAATTTCTTCCTTCTCTACTGCTAAGTACATTACTTAGGAGAAAGCTGCCTGGATTTGATTGAAACCTCCTTATCCCATTTATGGAAATAGTCCGTGAAGAAGCAGAACCTCCCTGGCCCAGGCTGGTCTGAACGAATGTGCATTAAATCAGAGAAAGGGTGAGGTGTCATTAGGCTTTGTGAAAAACTTTAAAAGCTACGGAAGTTAAAGAATAATTTGAGTCATGATGGTTTTTTTAATATGTTTCATTTCCCTCTCCCTTCAATCCATGCAAGACATACTCTGTAATGATTTTATCAGTGAAGTTCAAACTTCAGCCATGTTGAACAGATTTAATAGATCCAAAGTGTTCAATCATTCCTGGTTGTCCAGCCTGGCTTCCTGCACACCGCAGGTCAAAGAACCTCACCTGGTTATTTCTGCACCTCGGTCTTACTCGCTCTAACCTTGTTCAAGGCTTTCATGAATCAGCACGTAGACACATGAAATACGGTCAGATAGACTCGCGGACAAAGAAAAAGAATCGGTTAAATGCTTTTGCAATGAGATAGGATGGATTTGTTCTCCAATACATTTTTTTCCTCCAATTTGAAGAAAGAATTCATTTTCAGATAATTAATTTTCAGATGCAAGATAAAGCATCTGGAAGAATCTGGAACAAGTTGACAATGGACTATGCAGCCCTGTGCAAGTGAGGATTGTTCAACATGACTGATAGTATAACCTTGCATCAGAACAATCTGTGTATGTACCTTGTAGGACCCTGGGACAGCAGGATCCATGGGGACCACTGCCTCAGGGCCGTCCCTGTCCCTATGCCACTCCGCCAAACTTGTCCATCTTGCCAATGGTGTAGGTGGTGTAACCTCCTGGTCTCTGACCTCTGCGGTCCAGCTAACCTCATGCCTTGGCATTTCATAACGTTTCCTCTTTTGGAATAGGAAATCTAAACTTACATGACTTTATTTGTCTTTCCATTTCATTTGAAATGTATCAACTCGATCTGAGGTTATTTTCCATGACTAGTTCTATGAAGTCTTTAACCTAACCATCACTCAAGGACAGGTTTACATTTGTGTCACCTCCTATTGTTTCACCCTCTATTTAGTGAGAACCTCTTTCACTTACTCCATCTGTTAGTGGCAGTATTTCTTTTTGAGCCAGGAATGTAAAGTTTTCCACAAAATTCGCTTACAGTAATATTTCTCTATCATCGTTAAACTGCTGAATCCTTACCTAAATCTGACTGTTGTGCCTGCAGCATGTCCCTTGGTTACCCCAGTGGTTCCTTCTTCCCTAATTGTCTTCTCGTTTGTACAAGGTCCACCACATTTGTTATCCTGTCTACTGCTCTTTTATCTCTTTATCTGTGTTCTCCCTCCCTTTCTTCTTCCTGTTTATTAACATTGCATGTGATTATTATAGTCTTTTATAGTCTCCTCTATGCTACTGTAAACCTTTCAAGAACTACAGCAGCCTGTGTCCAAGAAATCAAGTGGTTTTTTGGTNTTTTTTTTTTTTTTTTTTGAAGTTGCAAGGGTAGGATCCTAAAGCTGTCAATATTAACTCAGGAATCATAGTCTGAAAATCAGAATTTTGCAAAAGACTTGTGTAGTGAAGCAAGCTCATTTATTTACCTTCCCAGCTAGAAAAGACTCATCTAGGTAAGTAGCCAAGAACAGGAGGGTACAAATGGAGAACTGGAAACAGAGTTTGGCTCAGGTTATATTGACTTTGGCAAAAACAAGATATGAAAAATTATACCTCAGATAAAAATAAATTATAATCTGCAAGCATTTGAATTAGAGGAGTTCTCCATGTAAACTTAATAAATGAATGTTAATTCAGTTACCAATTTGTAGCTATGAAACATAACTAGTGATGTTATTCTTTGGAACTTGTTTTGGAAAAGATTGCATAACCCATGAAGCAATTCTTCACAAAGTGCATAAAAGTGTCAGCTTATGTATAATTTATGCAGCTAATGTTAGTTATGGTTTGTTTAATAGTACTTAATGCTGCTGTATGACATCATTCTTTCATTTACCAATAGAAAAAATAAAAAGACCAATCAAAAACATTTTAAAGACCGAAAGATATATACATTAGTTTTGATTTTCTGTTTAAACCGTGTAAGTCAATAATTATCACTAGTATGTAAAGGATTTTTAAAAGGAGCAATTGTCATACACAGTCTACATATTTACTATTTAGTTAGTTTAATTACAATTTACTCACTGTGTATATGTCAACTAATATACTGTTAATGTGCCTTGAGCAATTCATTTTGCCGACAGCATAGTAACTGGCTGTGTGCGCTTGCCCCTTTATTAGTGGCAATTATTAAATCCAATTTTAGTTGTACTTACTACATTTCCTCCGCTGCCTACAGGGCATCCCTACGGGAGGGTTATGACTTCGTGCTTCTGTTCTCGGCCTTTACATCCTTTCACCCTCCCTGTGCGCCGGGGAGAGGCAGCCGGAGCTGGGGAGGAGCAGGGTCAGGGTGGGACAGGGTACCCGCAGGAGGGCACAGGGACACCTTTCCTTGCCTTCACGGAAGCAGGAACGAGTCCATGTCCAGTGTCCAGCTACAAAATAACCCTTTCCTTAGGTTTGGAAAGGAGTGAGCTTTTCTTCAACTGGGCATTAAATACAAAGGCATTAGATACCTCCAAAAGTTAAAAGCCCTTAACTTCCTTGTGATGCCCAGGTATATTGAGATCATCCCGGCTGCTATATGGGAAGGTGAACAAAGGGAGTTACTCAGTTTGAGGTCCTTGCTATAAACCTTTTGCCCACTGCATGTTAATTTGTCTGGCTTATTAGAATACTGGGCAAAATGTGCCTTTTGTTGTGAAAGCTCCTTAGATGGTCAATGGACAAATGGATTTGTTTATTAATATCCTCTGTTCTCACTGAATAATCTTCTCGCTGGATGTCTTTTTTGAGGGCAGCAATGCTGTCCTGTGGTTTACAGACCACATTTCCTAATTTGTTGTGCTGGCTCCTGCTCTCATGACAAAAATTGAGTTTGTAATGTTCCTAGCAGGCGAGCTGGCCCGACGCTGCAATTACCGCCACCTGCCTGTTACGCCAACTGTAAGATCTCCACTTGGCATGACTGGTGAAACCTGGGCCACAGTTAAAGGGGTGGAAACTGCTCGTTTTGCAAGTGGTGATCTCAGCCTCACACACTTTCTAACTTTCCTTTCCAAATATTCCAAGCAATGCCACTTCAGTGGTCCTGAGGCAGATTTTTTTGTTTTACCAGATCACAATGGCTTCCACAAAAGATGAAGAACTAACATGTTTCGTTGTTGATCTTGTTCCATGATTGTGTCTATCAGAAAAAAGTTATTGTGGTCCCTTAGAGGAGGCACGGTAATGTTTTGCAATAAATGTTGTGAGTGATTTGCAACAAAAGTGATTCCAGGGCACCTCAATGTCCACCGGGACATAGATGGATAAGTTTAACAAACATTGCAGACTCAAATCATGATAATTCTTAAATTATGAGTTTAACTGTGAAATGTAGATTCTGTGAGCAAAGACAGCACCAGCTGATTGGCATAAATGTATTATGGGAACTTTTGTGGTTGGAAGCCTTCACCAGGATTTCCTGTTACCAGGCCCACTTAGAAAACTCTGTCCCAAACGTAGATCTTGATGCAAAGAGCAGTGAAACCAGCAGGAATCTTTCCTTTGGCTTTAACAAGGTGGGACCAGGTCCTCCCTTTACTTTCCAAGGCAGCTTGCTCTCCCCTGGCTTCACTGGAGCAAAACTGCTGGGTACGTGGTCTGAAAGTCCACCACCATCACCAGATTGAACAGTACCAGTGGTTTGAGCACCAGGGTATCGGTAGCCTCAGGGGTAATGAAGAACTGCCTCGTTTAACCTTCTGTTTAAATCCAGCCCACTTGCTGCAACTGGTTTTCATATGAGAGCAATCCAACCAGCAGCTCTTGGGGCGGGAGTAATGTGAAAATACAGAATTTTTCATGAAAACCTTTGAAACAACAGGAAAGTCTGTGTCCCACTTCTCATACAAATTACTTTGGATTACACCCAAGAGTAAATAATGTCGTCGTGTGTATGCTGTTCTTTCCATGCACTAAATTTCTCAGCCAAAATAAAGGGTACTTCTGAAAGATTTTTCTGTTCTGAAATATGTAATTTTCCATGTGTGTACTTAAGCATATTCATCAAATATGCATTATTAAGACAAGATTTGACTTAAATCAAAGACAATAGTATGCAGAATGTTACGATATCTAGTTACGGAATCTGTCTTAAAAATTGCTGCACTTTTATAGTTTGATCACAAGTAAATTTAATATTCTTGGTGACACGGAAACTCTATATCACTTCTTGATAATAACGTGAAAATTGTGCTTTCTGTTCTTATTCCTAGAGATGCTGTTCTCAGACAGGGAAAGGTACAGCACTAACAACATATTTGCAATTACCTGCAAGACTTACCCAAGGAAGTAGTCAGTTTATAGTTACCTTCAATATGTAAACTACAAATTATTAGTGCATGAAAATGGCATCTAAGTTCTGTTGCTGGGGTCTAGTAATTTTGGATATTTTCCATGCTATTACTGCCTGCTCCATATACCTTTACTGGTTCTTTTTGAAATTAACTTAATGGCACTCTACAGAAATGGACTGCCTACTGAGAATGAAAGCTTGCTTGCAAAGATGGACTAACTTCCTACTGGGAAGCACTGATTTGGCACAAACAAAGAAATGCTTTAGCATTAATTTACTTCGGTATCAAAATATTTAGAATAAATTATTTAAAATATTTAAGAACTGAATGGTCAATATTTGCTTTTAATAAATTGGACCAGTGCACAAATATTTGATACTGAAAATTCCTCCGGTGTCTCTCAGCTATAATACGGAGATAATGCATTCTCAACTTGCCAGGAGTGGTTTTTTTTTCCTTCAGGCAACCAGGGACACATTCTCGAATTGGGGCTTACACTTGTGTGCACCCACATTTGTGCACCTATTCTCTTGTGAATTGAGCTCTGTTCACATTAGTACAGGTAATATCACTGCGTGTTTTCCTATGCTTCCACCAAACGCCAAACAAAGATGAAGGTGAGCTGAAGGCAAGTGGGTTTCTAGTCACTACCTTCCCACCTGAAAGTTTCAAAAAATTATTTATTTCACTTGCTAAATAGCCAAGTCCTTTGAAGTAGTGCTCTAACAGCATCCCCTCTCTGGCATGAGACTACAGAAGCCAATAGTCTTATGGCTTTCATTTGCTATTATCCTGCAGCCCCGAATTCTTTTCCTTATCCATTGATATTGCCCTAACTCCCACTAGTGGGTCACTTTCTTAAATATGGTAACGCAGGGTACGAGTTTTCTGCTCATCTGTGAATCTGAGTCACGTCATCTTTTTCCTCATGACTGGAATCAAGATCACAACATAACCATAGCATCTCTCCTGAGGAGCTGTTACGATAGATAATGAAGATCTCTGCTCTTACCACGCACCTATCCCAATATTACTCAAAACACTCTAATTTGCATAGTTCTATTTTCATTTCTAGAAATAGGTAACTTTGCAGAGAGTGTGTTTCACTCATTATGGACTTCTAAATCCTACTTTGCAAAGCTTTGATTATTTAATGCTTTTCATTAACATATAACATGTAACATTGCAAAACTAAACCAAACTGATCAGTGCTTTGACCTGGAGAGGTTCAAGCTTGGGGCACCCAATTTATTGCAGGGCTGGAGAGAGATGCACTATTCAAGCCCTGTGGAGAAGTCAAGTTCTCCTCAGCACTGACTTGCAATACTGTTATCGGTTTCTCTTAATATATTTAAACAGAGTTTGCTCTCATTTTTAACTTCCCTTTTCTCTTTTCTCTTTTCTCCTTCCCCCTTCCCCTCTCTCTTCTTCTTCCCCTTCCCCTTCCCCTTTTCCCCTTCCCCTTTTCCCCTTCCCCTTTTCCCCTTCCCCTTTTCCCCTTCCCCTTTTCCCCTTCCCCTTTTCCCCTTCCCCTTTTCCCCTTCCCCTTTTCCCCTTCCCCTTTTCCCCTTCCCCTTTTCCCCTTCCCCTTTTCCCCTTCCCCTTTTCCCCTTCCCCTTTTCCCCTTCCCCTTTTCCCCTTCCCCTTTTCCCCTTCCCCTTTTCCCCTTCCCCTTTTCCCCTTCCCCTTTTCCCCTTCCCCTTTTCCCCTTCCCCTTTTCCCCTTCCCCTTTTCCCCTTCCCCTTTTCCCCTTCCCCTTTTCCCCTTCCCCTTTTCCCCTTCCCCTTTTCCCCTTCCCCTTTTCCCCTTCCCCTTTTCCCCTTCCCCTTTTCCCCTTCCCCTTTTCTCTCACCTGTTTAGAATTTCTTCTGTTCAGGGCAAATCAGATCCATTCGAAGTTAAAATAAGCTTTTTTTGGTCTGCCCTGAGCGCAATGGCGCAGTTGGCACGCGCACGCTGCTCGGCAGCGCACGGCTACTGCGGGGTAGCACTGACTGGAGAACGCGGCGTGTTGACTTCAGAAGTTAAGCGTATTAGGCATGGATTTAATTTCCAGCCCGTTCCCTGCAACATCACAAGCCGCGCTGAAAGCAGAGTTGTACGCAGTAATCGCAACACAAAACACAAACTTGTATGTCGCTGCTGTTGTGAGTTCTCGGCGCTTTGCGTGCTGATTTCAATCCATGAAGTACATTTTAATTTAACAGCAGAACCTTTTGTTCCCAGTTATGTTTGAAAGTTTTGTAAACCGGGGATTGCTTAATTCCAAAATCATTTCCAGTGACAAACCCCAGTCATTTTGCTGTCACTGCAGTCCAACAATAAGAAGAAATAGAACTTTTTCTTAGATAACTGGTGATGGATGACTTGGACATCAAGAAAAATGTTATCTGCCATAGTCTTTCATCAACTCCCAGGTTCACTTATGCTGCCTACACCTCACATTAATAATGTTCTTGCAATGTATTTAAATATATTTTTTTTTCTTAATAATTATGAGTTTGATCACGGCCTTGGGTGGCAGTGGAAATTCGGAGGGGCCGCGTGGCAGGACGGCAACAACATCCCGCGCCAACGGAGTGCTGCTGCATAAGGGCTGAGCACAATTTAGCCATTAATGGGCTACTATGGGAAGCAATTTTCAAGTGCCCATAAATCAGTCATTTTGTTTCCTCTAATATAAGGTTTAGGAGTCATTCCATGCCAAATTTCAGCTTTTAAGCCTGAACACTTCTGCTGGTAGGAGCATTAATAAAACGGGCATTTTTGTGTCTTCCCCTACCTTTTACTGAATTGGCTAATTGCACTCCTTTTTACCTTTCCTTTTTCTGCACAGAATACTGAGGGGTGGGGTTTTTTTTGCATTTTTTCCCCTCAAATTCTTCTAAGAATTCAGATTCATGCAAAGGGTTGAATTTCATCTGAGCAGAGATAGGTACAGCAAGCTTGAAAACAGTTGAAAATGAGGAGTTGCATTCTGAGATTTTAATTATGAAGGCCCCCTCCCAGGCTTTTATAATAATTAATAAATTCTGATCCTTTGCCCAACAGCCAGTGGGGTAGGAATGGGTCACTGAACCTTAAATTTGCAATGGCAAAGAACCAAAGGAAACCAAAGCTTCTGCCTGCGACTGCTGATATCTTTTGCTGGTTGGTTTAAGCATTTGCTATTTTTCTCCTTTTAACTTAATTAAAGCTGATTTGGTGGCTGTCAGGCTGTTTTAACCACTGCATTCAGGCAAAGGAGGTGGATTACCAGCTCCACTGCTATGGTTTTTGCTTTGGCCTGTGTCGCTGGGTTATTAGGGTTATCTCTCGCAAGAAGTATATGAATGTTATTGCTGACCTGAAAAACAATCAAAATATTAAAAAAAAAAAGAAAAAAGAAAAAAGAAAAAAGAAAAAAGAAAAAAGGAAAA